>CM031241.1:36198555-36558555 GCA_018340775.1 Taxus wallichiana var. yunnanensis
CCCAAACCATCCCTAGTTTGGCTATCTCGAGTAGTTCTCTGTTCTAAAAGCCATTTTCATTTCTTAAAAGCATCAAAATTTAAAGGAGATAATCACTTGCGCCGCTTGAACTATTTGTGCATTAGTTAAGACAATCTTCTTTCGCTTGTTTACGACGCTATCACCCGTTCACAATCTAGGAAAATGGCCCAACAGTGTTCCTTCTTCTTCCTCCGAAATCACCACCGGGCGTGGATGTTTCGGCACCCTCCAATCTTCCTCGACCACTTTGTTAGTGGGTTCCTCATGGTCGTATAATCCTTTCCATCAAGCCAAAACAATCCCATCACGTCCTGCTTCTCCTAGTCCATCGTAAATATCTTCGACTTTCGTAGTCTATTCCTCGCGGGGATCCTCGAATTTCAGTGCTCTCCTTGATCGCAATCCAGGTAGCCTCATGGACTATCTAGTACACAAGTCGATCCAAATATCTCGACCAAGACCCACCAATCCGACAAGTGTACAATTATCCTCGCGGATCATCCTGTGCCTCTTTAGAGCAGGTTTGCACCATCTCTCTTGCCTCGAGCCACGGAGAAGGGTGAGGCCCCTATGCCTCCCTTTTCTCTTCCACTCTACCATGTCGACTAATTCTCAATTAGTCTTACCTATCCCTAACACTTTGCAGCTACCTCGACTATTCCACAACCCATTTCGAGAGGTCTTCGCCCTTTATAGTAAATTGCCTCGCACATCCGCACATTGCTGCCAATTCGCTTCATGCCCTCTATCGCTTCTCAAGGTCAATACCTCTTCATGAGCCAACCCTCCGAATAGGCAGGTTGGCTCCTACTTCGCCCTCTGGGGGTCTTTCTTCCAATATTCCAATGCTCACATTGACATTCGCCTCATCCTCTAGTATCGGCACCCTTGATACCTAATTCAGCAATGTAGACAGGCCCCTTTGGTCTTGTTCCCCAACATGACCAATCCAACCAACACTCATATTCCTCAATCTATCCCGATCCAATCAACCAACATAGGAGTCCACCAATCACAGGCTCCATCCGTCACCCAACCTTTATTTGCTCAACCACTTATTATCTCGCAGCCTGCCTATACGCAAGCTGCCTCACAGCAAATACCCCACCCGGTGTCACCCAGAACACCTGGTTATTCCTCTTATCATCCTATCCAACAACAGATGAATCCCCCATCGACACCTCAACAACACCCACTACTTGCTTCTCATATAGGACAAACCAATGTACCTCCTCCCCAATCGGATGTGGTTCAATTTCTCTTCAAGAAAATTGCAGACTTGGAAGCCTCCACAAAAGGAGCCCGCCCTTCATACTCCTTTGAAGAAGTATGCAATGAACCCATTCATCCTTCGGTGGCTTTTAAGCCTTATCCTCCCCCAATGGAACTTCCCAAATTCTCAAAATTTCATAGTCGGGAAGACTCCCGACAACATCTGCGAGCATTCAAACATGCTTCATAGCTACCTCATTGTCCAAGATCGAGCTCATGTCTGCATCTTTCCTATGTCTCTAGCGGGTCCCGCTTTGGACTGGTACAATAATATTCCTCAACATTCATTATTTTCTTTCTCTCAATTGGCCCAAATGTTTGTTGAGAACTTCTCAATAAATATTGCCCATAAGATCTCAATCACAGATCTTTACAACATTCGCCAATTTGACGATGAGTCTATTGCAGACTTTGTCGCTCGTTGGAGAGGGATAATCAACCAATTGTCCTTCTCTCTTCCTCAATCACAACAGATCGAGCTGTTCACCCGATCTTGCGCTAGTCACATTTCTTCCACGTTAAGAATCCAAACTTTCCACACCTTCGAAGAAGCCTTCACAATGGCACGCAAACTCGAATCTCGTGCCATTGAACAAGGAAAACTAAAACTTCGCTCCAAATCTAAACCCGATTTCTCTCGGTTCACCAAACCAAATTCTTTTCCTCCTAAAGATAAGAATCAAGGGTCCACCAATGCTATCGTATTAAAAACATCGAGAACCGATAGTACTCCTAATCAACCACCACGAAGAGACCCTTCATCTGCTCGAAAAGGGGCTTCATCATCTCGATCCTTCGCTCCATTGGGGGAATCATATGCCTCCATTTTAGGAAAAATGTTGGAAGTTCGCATGATCGAACTTCCACCCATTAGAGATATTGATGAAAGTCGAGAACGTCCTTTGTGGTACAGAGAAAACGATTTTTGCCACTATCATAACCAGGGTCATGACATCGAACGATGTCGGACTTTCAAAAATCTTGTCCAAAATTCATTGATAAAGGCGAGCTTATTCTCGATAACCCAAATGCTCCCCAAATCAAGCTACCGGACGTTTTCAAACAACCCTTCCCCAATCATGCCCCAAATCATAATTCTTCGTAATCTCAAAACCAAACACCCACACTATCAACTTCATTTCATCTTGAAGAATCCGCTTCAAAACCACATCATCTACAAACGCAGCAATCGAATCAGAACCCTCTTCCACTTCACCAATCACTTTGAATTCCTCCATCCTCGATAACCCATCTTTGGATATTCCTTTACATTGCTAAACACGGAGTCATCTCTCTCCGCTCCTTTGTCCGATCTCCCATCCATACCCGAGACAGATGTCTTCCTCATCTTCTGTCTCATCATCGACATCCTTTCAATGCTCGAGGCAATTACATCCCTTCGAGTTTCCACTTGACACATCTACTGCTGCTCCCATTCTGCTCTGACTATGCCCTTGATAAACATCCCTATAATCGTGCCGACTTCTGCCAAAGTGTCCTCAACTTTGACTCTTCCTATCTCTTTTCCTATGTGAGTTCCACCCATGATCACTACACCAAAAGTGGTCCCTTCGCAAGGAACTTCTTCATCACTTACTTCTTCCATCACTAATACTACTTCACCTATTCAGGAAAAATCAAAAGAAGTAACACCAACACCTGCACACTCGATTCCTCAACCTAAACCGCGATGACCAAAATCTAACATTATACCATCAATATCTCCCCATTTGCTTCCTCCAAAAAGGTTACATCACCTTACGACGTTGAAGTTGTCACCATCCCTGAAAAGGGGAAGCCCATATTTCGGACCATCAAAACTCTCGGTGTTCTTCCACAAAAATCTCTCTCCACGCCTCATAAACGATTAGATTTGCCCGCTGAGAAGGCATCTTCTTCTACACACCTATCAAAGTCATCATCTTCTTCTTCATCAACATCCCTAAAAGTAGACTTACCTACCAAAAAGATGCCACTTCTTCTATCAAAATCCTCATCTTTGTTACCAAAAATCAAGACACCCTATCTTCCTCCAAATTCACCTATTTTGGGAGCTTCTTCCTCTTCCAAACCGACATTATCTAAATCATCCGTAAATCCGACTAAGCAACCCCCTTTGTCTCCAAAAACCGCAAAAATTATCGCATCTCCATCCTCCTCAAAATCCATCTTAGGGACTCCTCCTCCACCAAAGACAATCATGTCTCATTTACTCCCATCCCAAGCACCCAAGACTGCTCCTCCGAATGTCCAAACAAATAAGAGGATCCCTAATAAAACTGTTAAACCTAACATGCAAGTTCTTTTACCCCGGCAGTCGGTTAAGGTAAAAGAACCATCTCCATTATCTCTATCCTCATCTTCGTCTACCGGATTCTACACCGAAATCCTTCATCAACTTATCCAATCTTCAGCCATAACCCTTCCTCCGATTAAGCCTTATAACCCCAAAGGAGTGAAACCTACCTGGTTTAACTCTGATCTGATTTGTGCTTACCACCGTACTCCAGGTCATGACACTGAAGGATGTAAAGCTCTTCAAGCCGTTGTCAAGAACCTTCTGGAAGAAAGTGACCTCTTGTTGGAGGAGGAACAAGTACCTCCTGTTACCCTAGCCTCATCCGAACCTCAACCATCCATTCGCACTCTAGTGGTTCCACTCCACTTGATCTCCCTCCTTCCCAAATTGACACAATCCATATCGCCACTGTAACCCAACATTATCATGACCCATCTTCATCTCCAACATCTAGACCACGGGTTGTCATTTCTGCAGCCCCACAGGCGTGTCTCCTTCCTCATCGCCCCCACGACCCAAGGTCTCCATTCGTGCCGCACTCGGACTCAAGTTCCGTATCCGCGAGGAGAGTGTCATGAAGCAACTCACCCAAGCTCCGGTCAAAATGTCTCTTTTTGACCTCATCCAATCCTCTTCCACAACATCGCGAGTGCTCTAATCGATAATGCGTCCGCATCGCAGAAATTCCGATGAGCCCCACTCTTCGAGTGGGTTGTTGATTGAATGGTCCATCGACCGCCATTTCTTTTGAGGATTCAGAATTCCTCATCTTTCTTCGAGAGGATTTGAGGCTCTCTCTTCATCACATGCCCAAGTCAATAACACTTTGCTTAAAACGTGTTATGATCGATAGTGGAGCTGCTCTCAACGTCATCTCTTCCCACACATTCGAACAACTTAAGTTACCTAAGAATGTGGTGTCACTCTCCGCCTTTCGCCCTTCGATCATTTAACGATCAAATTCAGCAGTCACTCTAGAATCGTGGTCTTACCCATCCGAGTAGGTAAAAGTCTGCTCCATGAACTCTTCTATATTGTCGAAGGAAAATTCCACTATAACATGATCCTCGGACGCTCCTGGATTCGCGCAATGCATTGTGGTCCCATCCACCCTCCATCGATGCCTAAAATATCAATATGAGGGCAAAATCTACACCCATCCAGAGATCCTTTTCCTTCGCGCAATGCGACATGACCACAAGGTCTCCTTTCGCGCTTTAAAAGAAAATGCATCTTCTCAGATGGGGCTTCATCTTCTTCCATATCTCGACCAAACTACCGCATTTGCGAAATGAAGAGACATTGCGAGCGTTTCTCACTAGAGAGCTTCCTCTCTTTTCTTTCGATGCCCATCTCAAACCTAATGAGTATGGTAGACCCGACAAGCAACCTCGAATATCAATCAGGTCTCGTGCCGCATCGCTACCATTGGTTCGCCCAATCAATGCACTCACTTTCATCTACGGTGGTCTTGATACACCTCATTATTGTCCGGATTCTCCTCCTAGAGCCAAACCTTACCTAACGAGGGTTTGATTATCTACGAGTAATCCCACGTTTGCAAAACTTATCTATATCGATGCGCGTGGAAAGGTTTTGGCCTTGGAAAATATGAACAAGGTATACATGACCTCAAATCCATTCCTACTCTCATGCCACACCAAAAGTTTGGTTTGGGATTTAAACCCATTTCAAAAGCCACTGTCACTATTCTTGATGAGCCTCTTCCTACTGAAGAACCATCTTCCCCCACCAAATCCGAAGCATCACTTGATGTGGACGATGACATTTCCATCCCACCTAACTTTTTTTTTTGATCAATACCATTTCCTTGGGACCTTTAGTCTATGAGACTAACAATCGGTCTGCTTCTATACCATTAATCTTCCCTGAGATAGTTGGAGACGACTCTCCTACTATCAACACTATCCACTGTGCGGATGACGACTCTGTCCTCACCTATCTAGGGGCAGAGGATTCATACCTTCCCAAGACTATTCCTTCTGACACGTCTACCCTTCTCAACGAAGCCACTATTGACCTTAATATAGGGACTTCTGAAGACCCTCGCATCATTAAGGTCGGCCAATCCCTTAATCCACAGGAATTAGGGGACTTTACCGCTTTTCTTTCCAAAAATCGTCAAGCCTTTGCTTGGTCATATGAAGATATGCCAGGGCTCGATCCCGATATTGTGGTCCACAATATCGTTACCCTTCCCAACATCAAACCAGTTAAGCAAAAATTGCGTAAAATGCACCCTAGAGTAGCCCTTCTTGTTAAAGAAGAATTACAACGCTTGCTCTCGGCTAGCTTCATCCAACCCATCGATTATCCGAATGGGTGTCCAATGTAGTATCAGAATTAAGGCTACCGGGAAGATTCGAATTTGTACCGACTTCCGGATCTTAATCTTGCTCATCGCCCAAAGGATGATTTTCCTCTTCCTAATATCGACCACAACTCGTAGATTTAATCATGCGGGTCATGAAATGCTTTCTCTTATGGATGGTTTCTCCGGATATAATCAAATCCTCATCGCACTGTAAGACCAAAGCATAAGACTTCCTTCATAACTCCTTGGGGACCTTTTCTGCTATCGTGTCATGCCCTTCGGTCTTAAGAACGCAGAGCAACTTATCAACGAGCAATGACCTACATCTTCCATGATCTTTTACACAAAATCTGTAGAGGATTACGTTGACGATCTCCTCGCAAATCCAAACGCTGCCGAGGAGCATCTTTTCATCCTTGCACCTCTCTTTGAGAGGCTTATCCGCTTTTTCTTCTTCAAATCCATCTAAATGCGTGTTTGGCGTCCTCACCGTAAACTTTTAGGGTTTATCATTTCCATCGTGGGTATTGAAGTGGACCCACTTAAAATAAAAGCCATCCTTGAGATGCCTCCCCCGTCTAACTTAAAGCAACTCCGCAGTCTCCAAGGACGTCTTCAATCAGTGCGTCGTTTTATCTCCCAATTGTCGGACCGTTGTCAACCTTTTCACCATCTTCTCCGTAAGAATGTTCATTTCAAATGGGATGAGCATTGCCAAAAGGCCTTTGATGATCTCAAAGCTTATCTTCTTTCTCCGCCCGTGCTTACACCTCCACGCGAGGGGGAGCCTTTCTATCTTTATATCTCTGTGACTGACCATGCTCTGGGAGCCATGATTTCGCATCGGGACACTTGTGGTAAAGAACAAGCTGTCTATTACATCAGTCGCACCCTCCATGAGTATGAGACACGTTACTCCGGGGCTGAAAAACTATGTTGCGCTCTCTTCTTTGCAACTTCTAAGCTTCGTCATTATCTTCTTAATCACAAAACTTACATCGTCACAAATGTCAATCCCCTCAAGACAATTCATGCAAAGCCTTATCACAATGATCGCATCACTCGTTGGCTTATGCTCATGACGATGTAATTTGACCTCGAGTTTATCCCGCAAAAGGCTATCAAGGGTCGGTTATTGCGGATCAACTAGCTAGTGCTCCTCTTCCGACACTCAAGACCCTCGCTTTCAATTCCCCGATGAATTTATTCAACAAATCGATTTTGGTCTATCTCCATTTAAAGTAAAGCTCTTCTTCGATGGATCCAAATGCCAGCAAGGGGGAGGTGCGGGTTTCGTGATGATTCCTCCTTGGGGTACGCCTATCCCAGTCGCACACAAATTGAACTTTGAGTGCACCAATAATATGGCTGAGTACGAAGCTCTTGTCTTAGGACTTCAAAATGCCATTAATCTCTTGCCATTGTCGATTGACATCTTTGGTGATTCTGAACTCATCGTTAATCAGGTCACGGGTGTCTATCAATGCAAGAATGATATCCTTCAAAAATATCGCGACATTGTTCTTGCCCAACTCCAATCTTTCGATAAGTTCACCATCCAATCCATTCCTCGTACTGCAAATCGATTCGCGGATACCATGGCCTCATTAGCATCCCTTATCCCGCCTTTTACTGAAGACTCGCGTCTTTATGTGGCTGTGCAACGATTAGATCAACCATCTTATCTTCAACAGCTAACTTCGATCAATGCTGTCATAACCCATACTCAGGATGAGTGGTATCAACAGATAGTTGATTATCTATCTCATTCGGTGCTTCCTCCAGATCTGACTTCCAATGGTAGAAGGTCTTTTGTCCAACGCGCTAATCGCTATTCTATCCTAGGCGGGATTCTTTACAAACGCGGCTTTGATGGTATTTTGCTTCGATGCCTCAAAACCCATGAATCATCTAAAGCTATTCAGGAGGTCCATGACGGTATCTGTGGTGGACATTTTAGTGGTTTAGCTGTGGCTAAGCGCATCTTACGTTTGGGATATTATTGGCCTTCTCTTAATCAAGATTGTTGTGAATACACTAAGAAATGCGTCAAGTGTCACAACATTCCAATCTCACGCACGCCCTAGTCAAAGCTTTAAACTCGCGGCGGATTTGTGGCCTTTTTCACAATGGGGCCTTGATCTTATTGGTCTCATCAATCCCCGTTCTTCACAGCGTCATCATTCTATCATTACTGCCACTGAGTACTTTACTAAGTGGGTAGAAGCTATCCCTCTTTCTTCAACAAAGGCTAAACCCATAGTTGATTTTGTCTATCAACACATCATTTGTCGCTTTGGCGTTCCACACAAGCTCATCACAGATAATGGTAAATCCTTCAAGAACGTCGATTTGCAAAATCTCTGCAATGCTTTCAAAATCAAGCTCAGTTTTTCTTCTCCATACTATCCTCAAGCTAATGGTCAGGCCGAAGCTTCCAATAAAACTTTGCGTAATATCCTCGCAAAGGTAACTAGTCGAGCTGGTAGGGATTGGCATCTACATATCCCTTTCGCTCTCTGGGCTTATCGGACTAGCATTCGTACTCCTACTGGTGCTACTCCCTTCTCTCTCGTCTATGGGTCTGAGGCCGTCCTTCCTTTGGAGGTCCAAATCCCATCTCTCCGTGTTTCTCTCAGAGAATTTGTCTCTGATGAGGATTATCGTCAAAATCGTCTAGCTCAACTTGAATTATTAGATGAGCGGCGTCTCAACGCTCTTGAGCATCATCAAGTCTATCTCGAGCGTGTCAAGCGTGCTTACAACAAGCATGTGCAACACCGTGACTTCAAAATTGGTGACCTTGTTCTTAAGGAAAATCAAAATGTCACTACACTCGAAAGGAGTCAACGTGGTAAGTTTGCTCCCAACTGGATGGGTCCCTACATTATCACTCATAAATATGGGTCTGGGGCTTATCGTTTGTCTTCCATGGATGGTATCCCTGAAACAGAACCTCTTAATGCCTTGCATTTACGGCCCTTCTATTGTTAAAATCTCTCTTACACAAATCTAGTCGCAACTCAGATCTTCCATCTGTCCTAATAACCAGTCATCTACTTTCGTGGTGATTTGAAATTGTGTGGTTCTCCGCCTATTGCCTCGTTTACCTTAAATATGAGTATCGCGGCTCTACTCATCAGACGCTTTCTTTTGATATGTTCCTCCTCATGGTAGGAATACCTTAATCACCACTTCATCTGTCCCAAGTACTTATCTTAATCGGATCTGCTCGGGGCATGAGTACATGTTCTTCCATGTTCTCCTCCCCTTCATCTGATCTATCTAGGTCTAAACTCAGCTTCTTCCAAAGAGTTTCAAAAAAAAAAAAAAAAAAAAAAAAAAAAAAAAAGATGCTATCCAAAAAGATAGACTGATCCCTCGAAGGACAGCTATCCATACATTGTCAAGTGAATCAAAAAGCAAATAGACCATACCCTCGAAGGATGGCTATCATACAAATTTCAAAATACAGACCGCTCCCTTGAAGGACGGCTGTTTCTCAAAGAAATATTCAAGGCTTCTTGTAATCAATCAGCCTTCCAGTCAGTTTATACACTTGTTAGCATCACTGAAAGACTTCCCGCATCGATCAGTCTGTCCATATCAAGCAAACTTCCCACATTGATCAGTTTGCTTTTCTGTCCAAATCATGAAGCTGAGATTTTAGACCTTTTGTCGATCATATGGAGAATCCTATTTTCCTATCATGGACATGTATTCTGTCCCTTGTAGGTTCCGACAAGATACTTACTTTCTTTTCTTTCCATTTCTATCCTAGATCTGGTTTGCGACTAGTTAGTGTCAGATTTATTTTAATCTTATATAGGGCCTTATATGCTTGGTCTTTTGGTTTTCTTTCTGGATTCTATCTATGGTCGGTTGGAAGTCCAACTTATCATTTTTCTTCTTCTCCGAGTATCTTCTCTTCTAAGTCACGGTTGTTTCTCGCTTTCATCTTTGGCTCTTGCATCCTGTTAAATTGACATTTCGCATGTTAATTCAATCACAATTTATCTTCTATCTAAATTCATCTTATCTATCCAAACATTCTATCTGTATTCATTTCTCATTGCATCTACCTATATCTCATCCATATATCAAACACATCCATCTATCTATCCATCAAAATGTACATCCAAGGTACATTGCATCTATCTATATCTAAATCTATCCATCACAATGTACGTCCAAGGTACATTATATCTATCCATATCTAATCCAAACATCCAACACATGTGCATCCAAGTTGCATCACATCCATCTATCAAAGTTATATCCACATATCGATCTATCTAATCACATCTATTTCTATCATCTATCAGTCTATATCTATCCAATCACATCTATTTTATCCTCTATCACCTATATCTTTATCCATCACAATTACGCTACATCTATCCATCTATCCATCAAAACATCTAAAACTTGTGCATCCAAGTTACATTACATCTATCTATCTCTCTTTTCATCAAAATTTTATCCACATATCAATCAAAATTCTATCCACATCACATCTATCATCTATCGGTTTATATCTATCCAATCACATCTATTTTATCCACATTTCAATCTATCTAATCACATCTATTTCTATCCTCTATCACCATATCTATCCAATCACGCCTATTCATCATCTATCACCTATGTCTATATCATCATCTATCACCTATCGATTTATACTTATTTTTGCCCGTGGATTGCGGTATCGCTTCTCCACGCCGCTTGCTTCCATCTGCTAATCTCTTTGCCATAGTATTGATGCTTGGCTGGTCTATCTCGATCATTATTGTGCGCTACATGTTGTCTTTCGGCACATATTTTCGATATCATCATCTATTTCGAGTTTGTTCCCTTTGCAAGTGGAGCACTCGCTTTTTGTTTAGCCGCTTAGAGTTACGGCGGTCAGCAGGCACTAACGCTCGCCTCGATTCATAGACCGTCTAGTTGTCCCTACCAATGTGTCTCTCTTTCGATGCTGACTATTTTGCAGTTCTCCTTACACTCGCGGGTCTGTAGGCACTAACGTCGTCTCATGAGGAGACCGGCTAGTTTTCCCTACCAATGTGAGTTCCTTAGGTTGCTGCCCTTTTGTTTATTTTTAATGCATCCTCAATGATCAGCTCTACTCCAGCTATCCAACTGGGGCATCCTGCATTTTTCATCTACCTCTTTCAAACTCGGGATCATCTGTTTTATCATCCATCCCATCCCTAGTTTGAGGGGGAGTCACATCACCACAATTCTTCCCTTCTTCCATCCCTTTGTTTTTGTCTCATAACCTTGCTTATCGCAAGTTACTTGACAAAAAGGGGCAAAATGTAGACACCTAAAATTGGTTACCCAATTTAGTGTCCCTTCTCATCCGTTTACTTGCCTAGGTAACCTAGGGCACGTTTGCGTCACCAACTATCCCCTTGGGATATTATCCAATCTGTGATTTAATCACCTATCTCTAAATTTAATTCATTTCATCATATCTTGCCCATGGGTAATTAAATAATTAAATATTTAATTACGCTTCTTCCCATGCATCTTAATCACTTATCTACCCCAAATTTATTTTACCCATGTACCACATCTATTCTTAATCTTCCCTAAGCGGGATATTTTCCCGTAGTCGGATAAGCCTTTTCTTTCTCGAATCAATCAATTAAGGCACCTCGGGAGTCTTCTCCGCGATCGGCGCCGACCCATATGGTCGGCGCCGATTTTCTAGGAGCGGCGCCGATTATAAAAGCAAGTCCGTAACTCGGTTAAGGGCGGAAAATCGAACCGAAAGAGATCGGAGCAAGAGCGAAAAAGCGAACAAGCGAAAAAAGGAGCACTTGCACACGAACAGAGAGCGAGAGAGATACAGTCTGAGAGATCTTCAGCATCAAGTGTATCAAATTAGGGCAGATCCTGTCCGAATCAATCCCTGAGAGGAGCACCGTTACTCTGTCCCTCGCATATCGATCGCACCACCATCTATCATCTGGTGACTCTGTTCCAGTGTCTCGCCAACTTCGGCTCATCCAGCAGACCACATTCGTCTTCTAATTCCCGAATCTTATCGCACAGTCCCTGACTGATCGATCTGCCTCCAGTCGACGCCGATTCAACCCGATCGGACGCCCGATCGGTCTCGAATCGACGCTGACCGAAGATCAATCGACGCCGATTTTAAAAAGCGACGCTGATTTCCTGCAGATGGTAAAAGATCACAGGTAACACAAATTTAGCATTATTTCTCGCCCTTGTTTTCTCAGTACTTCGCTCATTGCTTGTTCTGCTTTTATTACTGCAATCAGAGAATCTAGTCTTTATTTACATCTTTTATCATGTATGCTGCTTTTCTTTATTGAAAACGTGGACTGACATCCGCCAAGGAAGCTTATCGCTTCTCGGACCCGCTTCTCAGGCACCCACTAAAATATCTTTTAACGTGGTCTTTTTCGCAAGCATCGGTGTTTTGAGTTATTCGGATCTATTGTGCGAATTGCTTGTGTGCGCCTGCTTATCTACATTGGCTTCCTCATCCATCTACATCTTCATCGTATCAATTTCATTGGAGTTTTTCAGGTTTTTGTGTTTAGTTTGGTACATTAACTTGGACAGTAACAAAGCACGAAATTCTTGATCTACACCCCGAGAGTGGAGCATCTAGGATTCATCATTCCCATGAAGATGATCCATGCTTGTTAGACACATATGGCATACTTACAGACAACGCCGCAATGATTATGCTTTAAAACTCAGTGAACCATGTGCAACGACACACAAAATGTAGTGAGGCAACCTACTTGCAAAAAAATGTGGGACACTTCAGTGTAGATATAAAGCCCTTGGCCACTCCAAGAGTATTCAAGTTTGGGCTTAGATGAAACAAGTAAAAAAACGTACACCCCCGCACGCAATGATGCACGGGTCAACATACACAACTCAGACATGTTAGCATTGTGGCGCGCCAATGTTGACTGCCAGCCTGTTGTGTCATGACATGCAGTCCTACGATACATTGCAAAATATGCAGCCAAGGCAAAAAGCAAGTCAGAAAGCTACCATCACATGTTGACACAGATATCTAATTCAGTTAGCATCGACAACCCTGCAAAGGAAGCCTACAACAAGTTCCTCTCAGAAACTATTGTTGATCGGGACATTGGTGCACAGGAGACATGCCACATGTTACTAAAACTCCCCCTCTCCATTTGTAGTCGTACATTCATTAGCCTCTCTGTTGGTAAACATGTATTCAAACGTGTCCTCACAGATGTAGGAAACACAACAAAATTCCCTTCATTCATAGATGCATACATAAAAACGCCCCCTCAACAACCGGAGAACATCTCCTCTTTAAGGTCACAAGTTCCTCGGTCCTTTAACAACCAAAGGAAAGTTACTCGGGCTACTGAAAGGAGTACCCATATAAATTGTTCGTGTATTCCTCGTTACGGTGATGTCCCCACGAGATGCGCTTCACTACGAGGATTTTTGCTGGTTAGAGCTACCGCTTTATAAACCTTTTTGACATATCCGCATGCATATTGGCATCACAACATCTGAAATAACTAACCAATGGGAACAAATGAAAAACTCCTACATCCCTTTACACGTACACAGAGCCACTCCTCTATAAGAAACTGTTGATGAAACAAGCAGTGACGACAATAGGTCACAGGGATCCAATCAACTGCAAGAAGACCCATTTGAATGGGAGCATATATCATGGATGCACCCAATGATCAATACAACAATCGATGATGTAGACATGATAGGCCACCGTGACTTTGACATCAACCACAATTGGATGTTGCATACCATCCCAACAACCTTAGCAAATAGTGCACCTAAATTCATAGACCTCGCTCGTAAGAGGATGCACTCTCGAACTTGTTCCTCCTGCCTACCCAATTAGACACTCTCCCCGATCCGAAAATAATCGATTATTACGACTCGATCTCGGACCCTTATAGGCTTCAATTATTTGCCGATAATTTACTCCTTTTAAGTAATCAATTTAAAATAATGCAAGACAATAACGATGACATTGCACGCATTGATTACGGAGTTCGGCAATTGCCTACGTCTCCAGGTTCGTGGTCGAACCGTTCCACTAGTCAAAAC
Source organism: Taxus wallichiana var. yunnanensis (assembly GCA_018340775.1). Classification (NCBI taxonomy): domain Eukaryota; kingdom Viridiplantae; phylum Streptophyta; class Pinopsida; order Cupressales; family Taxaceae; genus Taxus; species Taxus wallichiana. The sequence goes on from CM031241.1 coordinate 36,212,592, forward strand.
TTGTAAGTTACAATAGTACTTTCACAAGAAAACCTAATGGAATTTTACTTGCCTATCAGTACACCAGTTCTTCGGACGACAAGGGTGAAAAATAGCACCCGACTTCCACCTTCCTGGCGTACAATCTCCTTCGGCTGTGATCGGCCTTCCCGACGCAAACAATGCGAAGCTAGCACTCCGGTCGACAATCCAGATTTGCAAGTAATTGGTGTGGCGCTATGGGCCTATTGGGTAGTTTACAATTTACTCCCAATCACAAATATTTCATTTATTATTGCTAACAAATAATAGGTCAATAATATAAAAACAACAATTTCTCATTCTCCTCTTGCTCTGGACTTCACCTCCAACGCTCTAGAATGAGCTTCTCTCCGAGTTTGTGTGTGTAATGTGTGTCTCCATTACAATGAACTAGGTACCCTATTTATATAATTTTAGGGCCCTCAAATATTGCAATACATATTATCCATAGGCTAATATTATCCTAATCCCGTAGCATAGAATTTGGGATAAATTTTCCAATGCAATGGATTGCGTAGGAAATGGGATTAAATATTCCCATTTTAGCCGCATTTGAATTTTTTAATGGGTTAAAAATCCCATGTAGGGCGGCATAACATTTGTTAAGGGATAAAAATCCCATAAGGAGCGGCATTGAATATTTAATGGGATTAAATCCCATAGGAAGCGCTTAAAGAGGGGTGGGCGGTTTTGATAATGTTTAAGGCTTTAAGCCTTTCCACGCACATAAGGTGGTAAAAAAAACCATGTTGGAGCATAACCGCCCCCCTACCACCACGTGGATTTGGTACCACGCATGCCGTTAAACCTGCTCCTCACCACCGCTTCACTCCTCCTCCACGTGGAAATTTGGCGGTTAGTGGAGTTTAATACGTATGTATCAACATTAGTATATACATGTGGCATTTGGAAAGTGGCCTTACCAATATAATTTCGACCCATACAATGTGGAATAGAAATAATTAACTCGGTAATCCTGTAGTCCACTTGTGCCTCTCGATAGGCAAATCGAGCGAATTCGACGAGTGTTGGCAAGCCACGTGTCACAGTGCGATTCGGTCCAATATTGACCAGTTGACCAGAGTTGACTTTCCCATTGACTAAACTTTGACCGAACATATCTAGAGCTCCCGATGTCCGTTTGTCGCGTTCTCATAGTCGTTGGAAAGCTCTCGAGATGATCTTTTGCACTGACACCATTTAGGGATGTTTAGGGAACTTTTTGAAAATGATCCCCTGATCACACCTCCCCACTGAGAAAAGCTTTTTGTCCCAAAAAGCTTCCATACTGTCCTGAATCTGAAAAACTTTGCTGCCACCTCGGAAGTGCTGTAGTAGACCCTTGGGTCTTCTCCTCCAACCTTCTCACTTCGACAACTCTGCTCCGATCCTGGGACTGTGGGTTATGGGTCCACGATGCTTCCACTGCGCCACTTTGATATCCGAAGAAGACCTCCACGCCTCCGCTTTATGGTGCTAAGTTTCTGAATGAAACCTCAACGCTCCTTCTGTGTGGTGCTAAGCTTCTTGATATCTGACAACAAGGATCTTCTTCGACTCTATAACACAGCTCCTAGCTTTGAGTTGATTCCGCAGAATCTGAACTGGTTTGAAGGAACTCCATGTTACGTAGAGCTTTGATTGATCCGATGTCAATAATGGACAATGCCTTGTCCCTTTACAGACCTCAACGCCTCCGATGCATGATGCTAAGTCTCTGTAGACCTCAACACCTCCGATACATGATGCTAAGCCTTCTTCAAGACCTTAAGCCTCCAATGTATGATGCTAAGTCTCTGTAGACCTCAACGCCTCCGATGCATGATGCTAAGCCTCTTTTAAGACCTCAAGCCTCCAATGCATGATGTTAAGTTTGTTGATCAGCTACCATTCGTATGTGTGGTCGCAATGCCTTGACACCAAATGACGTTCCGAGCTAATCCTTTGAGAGCTCTTCTTGTTGACATACTAATATCAGGTACCATTCTGCTGCACGGTCGCAATGCCTCTACACAGAATGAAGTTCCGACCCGACATCAATGCCAACGGTGATTCAACTACCATTCTGCTGCACGGTCACAATGCCTCTACACAGAATGAAGTTCCGAGCTGATCTCTGCGAACTCTAATGTCTGCACAAATGGCAGATCAATCTCCAAGCTTTATATGAGTCAAATCCTATATCCAAGTACATAATGGTACTCACACGTTGATTAGGAGATATATTTGGAGCATTAATCAAAATTTCTAAGTAAGAAAATCCACCGAGTATTGTAAACCTTTCTCTCAAAGATTTCCTCATAATATTTGATCTCCAAACTTAATACTGCAGATTTCCCCATCCATCAATCAATTATACAATATATAATTGAAAAATTGTTGACTTACCCATTTTAAAGGACTTTCACTTTCGGTATTACTCGGTCCTGGGTTGAATTGTCAACCGGTGGTGGAGTAGAAACTTCTTCGCGCTTTCGAAGGCCTCCATTCCATCTTTGGCTTGCCATTACTCGATGGCGAGATGGATGCGCTTTCAAAGCAATTTTCCACCCGATGCCCATTCCTTTGGCAATGAGCACAAAAATTCCTCTTAATCTCCTTCTTCTGGGATGAGGAACTCTTTCTCTCGCCATTTCTCGACTCTGCATGACGAGATAGGTCTTTCTGATTTGCCTTATTCTTGACGAACGACATTAACTTCTTCATCGTGTCCTTCTCTTCCAAAGATCCGCCACTGAATGATTATGCAATCCACAAAAAGTACATGGAAAAGAATTCCACATCTTTTGAAAATCATAACCATACTTCTTAAGTGAAAAAGTGGATCAGAAGTTTTACTGTGCTTATGATTATGGTAAGAAATTGGAGGTGGAATCTCATTACCTCTTCGCTGATTTCTCTTACCACATCCTCGCCTGTGACGACGAAGCACAACTTTCCTGCTCAGAATCTTCTCGCAGACTAGTGGGGTAATCACTTTGCTTTCGGAATCTTGTCTCCCATTAGCGTTCTTGGAGCATTCTCCAATTTCCATTCTCACACTAGGATAACCCAAACCTGAATCCGAAACCGAATGGGAGGAAGAAGAAGATTCCCGTGGTGAACAACTTACAGTGCAATCATCTGCCGTGGCCTCTGCATCTGAAGTAGAAGGTTTTTCCTTCCTCTGATCACCACATTGCAACCTTGCCAAGAGCTCATCCTTGGTTTGCAATTCTGATTTTAAGCGAGCATTCTCCTCTTCCAAGGAGTAATACATTGATCGCAGGAGAGAGTTCTCTTCCTGGATCTGGTGATTATAAGCTTCAATCTCATCGAGCTTCACCTGTGTAGACATCTTGCCCATAGTGCACTTGTACCTGTTCACACAAACCGAACCAACTGCACTAATCTTGAAGCAATCACTTTGTTAATCATATTTACTGAAAAACAAATATGGAGCTAAACCAGCTCGATACCAAACATGATCCGAAAATAATCGATTATTACAATCGATCTCTGACCCTTATAAAGCTTCGATTATTTGCCGATAATTTACTCCTTTTAAGTAATCAATTTAAAATAATGCAAGACAATAACGACAATTGCACACAGATTGATTATGGAATTCGGCAATTGCCTACGTCTCTAGGTTCGTGGTCGAACCGTTCCACTAGTCAAAACTTGTAAGTTACAATAGTACTTTCACAAGAAAACCTAATGGAATTTTACTTGCCTATCAGTACACTAGTTCTTCGGACGACAAGGGTGAAAAATAGCACCCGACTTCCACCTTCCTGGCGTACAATCTCCTTCGGCTGTGATCGGCCTTCCCGACGCAAACAATGCGAAGCTAGCACTCCGGTCGACAATCCAGGATTTGCAAGTAATTGGTGTGGCGCTATGGGCCTATTGGGTAGTTTACAATTTACTCCCAATCACAAATATTTCATTTATTATTGCCTAACAAATAATAGGTCAATAATATAAAAATATACAATGCCTAAATAATTTAGGTCTTCACACAACAATTTCTCATTCTCCTCTTGGCTCGGACTTCACCTCCAGCGCTCTAGGAATGAGCTTCTCTCCGAGTTTGTGTGTGTAATGTGTGTCTCCATTACAATGAACTAGGTACCCTATTTATACAATTTTAGGGCCCTCAAATATTGCAATACATATTATCCATAAAGCAATATTAGCCTAATCCCGTAGCATAGAATTTGGGATAAATTTTCCAATTTAATGGATTGCATAGGAAATGGGATTAAATATTCCCATTTTAGCCGCATTTGAATTTTTTAATGGGTTAAAAATCCCATGTAGGCGACATAACATTTGTTAAGGGATAAAAATCCCATAAGGAGCGGCATTGAATATTTAATGGGATTAAATCCCATAGGAAGCGCTTAAAGAGGGGTGGGCGGTTTTGATAATGTTTAAGGCTTTAAGCCTTTCCACGCACATAAGGTGGTCAACAAAACCATGTTGGAGCATAACCACCCCCTACCACCACGTGGATTTGGTACCACGCATGCCGTTAAACCTGCTCCTCACCACCGCTTCACTCCTCCTCCACGTGGAAATTTGGCGGTTAGTGGAGTTTAATACGTATGTATCAACATTAGTATATACATGTGGCATTTGGAAAGTGGCCTTACCAATATAATTTCGATCCATACAATGTGGAATAGAAATAATTAACTCGGTAATCCCGTAGTCCACTTGCTGCCTCTCGATAGGCAAATCGAGCGAATTCGACGAGTGTTGGCAAGCCACGTGTCATAGTGCGATTCGGTCCAATGTTGACCAGTTGACCAGAGTTGACTTTCCTGCTGTCTAAACTTTGACCGAACATATCTAGAGCTCCCGATGTCCGTTTGTCGTGTTCTCATAGTCGTTGGAAAGCTCTCGAGATGATCTTTTAGAGACCGACACCATTTAGGGATGTTTAGGGAACTTTTGAAAATGATCCCCTGATCACTCCCACTCTCATCAAAACAACACCTTGCATACTCAATTGTACTTTCCCATGCAACTCAACAAGGGAAACACCCACCATTGAAGATGATTATTCAAGGAACCACTAGAACAGGAAAATCATACCTCATACAATGCATCAGAAATGGGCTTCAAAATATCACGAGCAAAGTAAAATCTTCTATTCTTATACTAGCACCAACATGTATTGTTGGATTCAACATAAAATCACCTACTATACATTCTGCCCTCCGAATACCCATTGGGGATATGAAACCTCTTGAAGGCCAAGCCCTAGCAATATTCCAAGAGCGTATGAGTGCCATACAATACATACTCATAGATGAAATGAGATTTATAGGTCTCTGATCTTGCCGAACAACATTAACCATGCATCAGTGTGAGGCATACCCCCGACAAAATAACCAAACATTTGGCAATTGTTTAATGATTTTGGTGGGTGACCTAGGCCAACTCCTCTCGTCAATGATGTACCATTATATGTAGGCAACAAAATTGGAAGCTCCCTTTGGCGTGCTTTCGATACAGTAATCACCTTGGACACAAACTTCAGGCAACAAGGCTTGAACCCGAAGCAACTTCAATTCAGAGAAATGTTGACCAACATCAGAAATGCAGAAGGAACAATTAAGGATTGGTCTCTTCTCATGTCACGTACAAAGGCGTGCATGTCTACCTCAGAGCAATCCAACTTCACAACTGAGAAGCACCTATTCGCAACTAAGGAGCTAGCACACAAACACAATAAAAAATGCTAAAATCCTTACATGTTCTGTCAGCAGAACAAAGCAAACATAACTCTGACTCAGACATAAATGACACTCAACTAGAGGAAATAGTGTTCCTATGCACCAGGAAAGAGGTCATGTTGACATCTAACTTGTGGGTTAGCTTAGGATTGGTTAATGGTGCTCTCGGGCAAGTGATCGATGTGGTGTACAATCCAGAATCACTCCCACCAGACTTACCATCCTTTGTTGTTGTAAACTTCAGACACTACCAAGGGCCCCCATGGGACAAACTCCACCCAACCCACTTGCCCCTACCTCCTGTCACCCGCGGAAATCATCGCCAAATTCCACTTAAAATGTCTTGGGGCCTCACCATCCACAAATCACAAGGCCTAACTCTTGACAAGGCCACAATAGACATCAAGAATGTTGACCATCAAGGACTGACATTCACAACAATGTCAAGAGTGCGCACCCTCAACGATCTAGCAGTCTCACCAGCCTTTACATTTGAACGCTACACAAGAATGAGATATACAAAGAATGTAAAAACACGCAAGGAAGAAGAGCAAAGACTATGTAACACACAACTTCCACTTGATGTACAACGCATGTGCACCCAACTACCTACATCATACCCATAGTAATATGTCCAGATCTTGCTTCCAACCCACATATATAGGCAAAGTGTTCCAGAAATACATATACACCACCCAATTGTAATGCTACTCCAATAAAAGTCACTTTTATTTTACATCCAAACCATATTATACAAACCCCTCTCCGGTGTAATTTGCAACTCATGTGCAATTGCTAGTTGTATTCCTATGGACTCTGGAGTTGACTTATAAAATCCTCGTGAATTTTTCCCTTTTGAGAGACAGGGTGACCGTTAAATTCCAGACTTGTTGCTTTGATCCAAATTGAAGGTACCAATGAACAAATCCAGCCCTGTATGTTGGCCGTGTTGGGGAGTAGAACTCAGAATAACATACGTAATGCAAGTCTAGAATAAGGAATGGCAGGATTGCTTGCGTGGGCTGCGGACGTGGTGGGAGGCAATGGCGATGGCGAGGCACCCTATGAGCACGAGATTGTACCGAAATTCAGCCCCGAAGAAATAGATTTGATAAGACGGTTGGATGAGAAAGGGAGTTGGCTGGAGAAGAAGCTGGAGGAGTTGAGGCGCAGGATTCCGCCATGGAGTATAGCGCACACTTTACCCCATCTTCACAAAGACACCCTCGCCTCCACTTCCGCTCTTTCCCTTGAACGAAACGCCCACCAATCTACTCGATTGCAGGTACATGCTTATGCCCCTTCCATGTCTTGCTTTGCTACCAAATTCAAAGTGAAATGCTTTTTTTATTATTATTATAAAAATTAGGTTATACAGAGGAATTGGGTTTGATTCTTATGAGCTGCCATCATACCCAGCCTCTTAAGCTTGGCCTGGAGTGAGGTAGACCCCAGGTGTCAGGTTTCCAACTGCCAACCTGCCGGGCACTCAGCGGATGCCGATCAGTCTTCTCACTACACCCATGTGAATTGCTTCTTACCTTCAAGGTTAAAAAAGCAAAATTGATGCAAGGAGGGCTTTAGCCTTCACTACTTGTGCGCTTCTGCATCATTAATGGGCCATGGCTATTAAGCCTTCTCTAATCCTAGCACAGGGTAAAGACTCAATTTTTCTGGTCCATTCCACACTAGCATTGAGAGAAGAAGCATTTTTGGCTAAGAGATCTCCAGGAACGTTATCCTGTCGTGGGATACAATGAAAAGTGCAAGTCTTGAAATCATGATTGAGGCAGCTGATATCAACAGAAATTTCATGAAGTCGCCAATTATCATTCGCTGACTGGCCTTCAAGGCGGTCCCAAGAATCTTCTAATCTGTTTCCTACATATATATTAGCGGTGCTTTAGCTCAGCCCAATTTCAAATAGCAAAAGCTTCTGCCTGATTATTAGACATGCTCCCAAGCTCCCAACTGAAGTTAGATAGCGGTCATCTTCTAGCAATGCGGTAATGGTCATCCTAGTTGTCTCGCCTAATTAAGGCGGGGTACAAATCTATTTAAACAAGTTTGTATGAAGGCAAAAGAAGCTTTTGGAGAATTTGAGCTATAGCTAGTCTTTATAGACTATTCTTCTTGGCCAAGTGCTCTTGGAGAGATCTTGGAATATTGTAAGCCTGAGCTAATGTCCATACCTTCTTAAAGAAGTATATTTAGTATGAAAGTGTTTTATCAGAATACAATAAAAAGATTTATTTGGTTTTTTTATAGTTTTTGTGTGAAATTTCATGGTTTGTCATTATTGAAATTTAAGAGTGAAAAACAAGTTTTAGATTTGAGTTTAAAATATTTCTAGAAGATTATAAAATTACTAAATTCTATTCAGTTTACATCAGCTAGAGTATGAACCGTAAAAATATATTTTGTAGATCCTATCCTAGCCTTTTCAATACAATTTAAGGATCTTTTTCTTGTGACATTATTTATTCTTTGAATAAACGGCTGGAAATATTGCAAAAGCTTCAAGTGACATAACACCACTTGAAAGAGCATTTACAAATGTAGAAAAGAAAACACCTAATGGGGGATCGTCCAAACAAGAAAAGCTAGCACATGAATATACCACAGGCTACCCCTCTAGGTAGGTAGATCTCCTGGTTGGGCTCAATATGTAGAACAAAATCTCGATACATTTCATATTGAATTGCTCTGTTGAAATCCCTTGCATCCTTTAGGTCCTGCTCTAGGCTAACTGTCCTTTCCTTAACCACCCTATTTGACTGTTATGGCAAAGGAATATACCATAGTACTAACCTCTTAATTTGCAAAAACCTAGAAGAATGAACTGAGCTTTGGTTTATATCCACAATAGCATCTATAATAGGAAAACCTAGACAAATGAGCAGAACCCAGAAACTGGGGTAAAAATTGAGCAAATATCCAGACAAGGGTTTTTGCTACCGTGATGATGGAATCCAACTGAGGCACCACACAAAAATTCCCAATGGGTGGATCATTCAAACAAGAAAAGCTAGCACATGAATATATCATAGTGCTACCCTCTAGGTAGGTAGATTACTTGGGCTCAACCTATGGAACAACATCTTGATACATTTCATCATCTCATATTGAGTTGCTCTGTTGAAATCCCTTGCATCCTTTAGGTCCTGCTCTAGGTTTACATTCCTTTCTTTAACCCTATTCGACTGTTATGGCAAATAAATAAACCACAGTACTAGCCTCTTTATTTGGAAAAACCTAGAAGAATGAACTGAGCTTTGGTTTAGCATCTGTAATAGCAAAAACCTAGACGAATGAGCAGAACTCAGACATTTAGATAAAACTGGAGCAAATATCCAGACAAGGGTTTTTTGCTACTGCGATGACAGAATCCAAATGAGGCACCACAAAAAAAGAACCTAAGGATGGTAGGACCAATCTATGATTAAGCACAAAAATATAGAAAATGGAAGATCTAGGGGTTGGATAGGTGTAGAAGCCAACCAAGTACAATAAATACTACCAAAAGCTAGTTGGAATAATGAATGTAAATAACCGGATGCAATACAACAAAGATAATAGTGGCCACAGTCTAACAAGGAATCTAATGTTTTTTTTTCTTCAGTTTTTGAAAATAAACGAGTAGTGTTAGAAAATGCAATTTTCAGACTTCCAGATTCCTGAATGAACATTCAATATGGATGCAATATTACAAGGTTTGTGTTCTTGTTCGAGTTCGCAAAGATAAAATTCGAATAAGTTTGACAAAAAAAATGCGGAAAAAAATCATGATTAAATTTGACTAATATAAATTTGCAATTTTTTTAATATAAAGAAAAGAATCGACAAAATGAAACTTAGAATCATCAATTTAATATTTAAATCTTTATAAATGTTGATTTTAAAAAAAAAAAATATTAAAAACTAAAAAGTGAAAAACTAAATAAAATAATAAAATATTTAATAAAAGAACTAACATTTAAATAAACTAATGAATAGTTAAAAAGTCAAAAAAGCAAACTTAAAACAAAAAGACTCAAAGAATTTTAAAACCTAAACTGTAAATACTAAACAATATGTAAAGGATAAACATTTGAAAGAAAAACTTTGATGACAATGCAAGCTAGATGGCGGTGCGGCCTCCTCGCATGCAGGCTACAAAGTTCACTGACACTCGCACAAGGTTTGGGGGTTTGGCGGTTCACAGACCTGCTACTCGCACAAGGTTCGGTGAGATGCCACATGCTACTCACAGGCCCTTGATGCCACTCTTCTACTTGCAGGCCCTTAATGCCACTCTCCATTTGCAGGTCCTTGATGCCACTTTCAATTTACAGGCCCTTGATGCTACTCTCTACTTGCAAGCCATACTAAACACACAGGTTAAATGGTTCAAATTCCTTTGACCCAAGCTAAACAAATTTAGAATATTGTTGCATGGATTTGACAGGCAGAGATTTTAGGGTTTTTTTGGCCGAACATATGTCGTGATTTTATTGCCCAACTTAAAGTTTGGCCATTTTCTGAACTTCATGCTCAAAATTTGCCGAAACATGTGACATAGGATGCAGTACAGATATGAAAACCTTAATGCTAATCTAACATGTATAACACAATCAACAGTCCCAAACCTAAGTAGCCGATATGTTTTGGATACGGGTACAGATATTAAGAATCTGTTATGTGGATACAGCGAAGTTCCTGCCTCCACCACCCTCCCTGCGCACCCAGATACAACTCAGGATATGGCAATACAAAAATTTATAAAAATTTCATTCTGATAAATAAGAACAAACCACATAATATGAATATAAAAACCAAAATAACCACAAAACACTACTGATAATCTATATAATGCCAACCGAATGCCAAATGAAATGTCACAAATGTCATAAATATTAAATTTTATTATTACATAAAAATGCAGCAGGGTCTGAATCTTCACATGATCATTAAAACAGAAGATGCATGTATATCAAGAGCTACTGATCTTATTTTCTGGTTTTATAGCAGCACAAAACTGAAAATCAGATTTGTGGTGGGATTTAGATTTACTGTCACAATCGTTCCTTGTCCAGAATTGAATGTGCCTGTAAGTGATCAGATAAAGAGTATTTGGGTTGATTGTGCTTGTTCCCTCCTGGTCAGATTTGTTCCCAAGATCAGACCCTGCTGTTTTTAGGGTTTCATAGTGTTTTTAAAAAAAACTGGGCCATTTTATGTTTTAATGTTGAAAAAGAATAGTTTAAAAAAAAAAACTTGTTTTCACCCTTGATACGCCCTGGACAGCCTGGATATGTCTGCAGATATATCCAGCCTTATCTGGACCATCCAGGCTGTATCCTAGGTGTATCTAGGGCCGTATCGGATACTTAGTGTATCTGTATCGAGCCCTGTTTTCTGTCGTATCGGTAGAGTCCCAAACCCTCAACGTTGCAAAAATAGTAATAAAGCAATATATAAAGGAAATGCACCCCACAAAGTAGACTCCTCAGAAACAGCCCTGTAAGGATGTGCAATTACCACTAACAAATCCCGCAGAATTTGAAGGTTGCATGATAGTATGAGGCTAGGAGGTTTCAATAACCTGTAGAGACAACTAAGAGCTCCTTGACCAAACTCCAATTGGTGAGCTGAGTGGAAATGTTTCGAGGCAAGAGAAATAGAAGCTAAGAGAGATGTGCAATAGCGAAGTACAACTCTGAAATATGATTGCTGTGAGTGATCCAAAAGCTTTGCTCATGTAGCTGTGAAATGGCCGGATGTACGCAAAGGTCACTAATAGATTGAGCAATTGTGAGATTAGATAATCATGTGTTGATACAATACATGGTTTCCAAGATCTCTATATATACAGAACTCTAAGGATCGGAAGGTACACATCATCACGTCACAAAGCCTAAAATAAAGGTGTCAAGAAGAAAAAATCACAGAAACTAACTATTAGATTCACAACATTAGCAAAAAGGCAAAGTCTGCAATGACATCATGACTTTCTGGAGACAGTTGTAATGTGGTAGTAAACCATACCACAATTTCTCTCAAAATCTGTGGTGACATAGCAGAAAGTCCCTTTTGGGACCTGCGTTGAGTTAATGATGGAAAAAGGGTCATGGAATGTGCTATGGATTTGATGTTTCATTAGTGGGACACATATCACTAACATATAGGCCTGACGTCCTCACCAAGAAATAGTCACAATCTTGGTCCAATGCAGGAACAACGCAGAGAGTATCCAGCAAAGAATGGTACTGTGCAAGTGTGGATGTCATCATATGGTTTGCAGCCTCTCGGGAGCTGGGTTGGCTGGTTGGATCCAGCCAGCATGATAAATTTTTGACAAATCTCATTAGTTCATCCTGAATTGCTCTTGCTATAGGTTTTTGATCCTTTCCTTAATCCTATTTAACAGTTATGGTATTCGGTCTGAGATATCCTAGCATAGAGGTCGGTTGTGCCTAGGCTTGAGCAAGCATTTTACATGGGAAAGTACTTGCACTGGCTTCAATATCCATTGCTTCCATTTTTTCAACATTAATCATCATCTTAACTTTCACCTTCTACAAGATGTACTTGTTCTCTTCATGAGAACTGTAACCAAAAATCTAATCAACAATGGAAAGAGTATAATCTGGATTGCACAATAGAAAACTCTTTCTCAAGTACCCAATAATCCACAATGTCTTTTAATCATTTTCTATCGCTGCCTAGATAATTAGTAATAGGTATGTCATCCATGTAGCTAGTCTTGTATCATCTTAATACATAGTAATCCTTAATCCATTCTGCTTCTTCTTGGAGCCCTCGTTGGGCTAACTATCCATTGTCGTCAATCTGTAATATCCCATAGCAATTACTCTAGAATTTCAATTAATTTTACATTCCACGGGGATGCGTCCCTATGTTTTTAGCTTGTCCCTGTACCGGAATGTTTGAACCTCGGGGACGGGTAAGAAACGCCCTTCCCGTCCCCAAACTCTGCAAATTTTCAGAAACGTCCTGGGGACAAAAAAAAAAAAAAAAAAGGGGATGGCGGGGATGGCTGGACGCGTCCCGGTACAAAGAGGGGACGGTTGACGTCCCGGTACATTTAGGGGACTTATAGAAGTCCCTCGACCGCACCGGGATATCCAGCCATCCCCTGCCATCCCTTGCGCATACAACCTTGAAAAAAAACGTTTAAAAAGAAAAAACACACTTCTAATTAAAATTAAAGCAATGTGGGGGCCCACAAGGACCCCCACTTGCATTTCTAAGTGCCCTTGAGACTTCAGAGAAGTTAGTAGCCGTGCATAGTGCCTTGAGACTTCAGGATCGACAGACTCCTGAGTATCGTTAGACTCCAGCCGCATGTTGGGATGTTGATCCCGAAGATGCTTCACAGATTGATGAGGAGGCACATGTGGGATTGGTTGGGGTTCCATTGGATGAGGCAGCCCCTCATAGTTCCAGTGACTCAGACTCAGAGTCTGATTTTGATGCCACTTTAGCAGAGTTTGATTAGGGGCAACTATATATTTTCATTTTGATTTTCTATGTTTCAGACATTTTGTTGCCCTTGGGCATTTCATTGTAATTGAAACTTGAATCTTATGTGCAATCTCAATTCAGCTCCAGTTTTATGTATTAAAGTTTTTAAGTTTTATGATGTCTCATGATGAATGCTTTATTAAGTTTATCAATGTGTTATACTTATCATTATATGATTATTCATATGAATATTTGAAATTTGAAATTTCTTATATTTTTAAGGTTAAATCATATGTGAAATCTCAATTCAACTCTAATTTTATTTATTAAGGTTCTATATTGTGTGTGATGAATGCTTTAGCAATGTTATCCAATGTTATCATATGAATATTAGAAATTTCCTATATTTTTAAAATTTCCCTTATTTTTTAATAGCCTTCCCCTAAAAGAAGGCCTAAAAACATAATAATAATTTGGTGGAACGTAATAATAATTTGGTTTTCCACAGACTTTATATGTAAGACATTTGCGTGGTTTCCACTAAGAAAACAAGCGCCAAACACTCAATCATACTTGTTTCATGAAGGATCGGGGCATCTTGCATTCTCTATACGTAGAATTTCCCCACAAGTGGTATGACCCGAATTCACAATCTGATGATGTCCTAGCTTAATCAGTGGTTACTTAAGCTCAAGGATTTCTACAGTTATAAGGGGTTTGCTCAAGTCACAACTACAAGTGCTATTTTGCATTAGCCATGGAGAATGCCGCAAATAGGTTAGATTGCCCTAGATGTTTCTACAAATGTATGCCGACGTAGGTATTGTTGGTACCCAAATTGATTCTCCCTCGTGCCGAGCCGCATCACAGTCCGACAGAAGCTTAGAGGCAAATAGAGCATGTAATGTGTCATTTTGTAGTCGGGGATGAAATGCAGCTTGCTCTTTGTCACTCAGATATGGAGAAATGGGTAGCACCCGCAAGAGGATTTGACCTATCCTCACTACTTTATGGTTGTGCCTTTCAACCAGGGTGAGAGGACCCTTTTGTACTCTGTTGTTTATGGAGGAGATGAAGATGTCCTTCTGAAGTATTAAGAAATACCTTGAAGAAAATATGATCAATGCAACAAAACCTAACTCTCACGAGTTGTCACTCTAGATAATGGAGATATTTTCTAGGCAAGGTTCAGCCACTAAAGACAATGAAAACCTGATTGTTTCTGCATGTTTTGGTAGTAAAAATTATGCATTTGTATACATACATGGCAAACAAGGGTAGTATGGGTATGATTAATTGTTTTTGAATGAATTTTGGTGGGAGGTGAAGCAGGATAAAGTTGATTATACCAAATCTTTGAGAACTTTTACAAAAATGGAAAGCTCGAACAGCAGAATGCTTTTAGAGTAGCTAGGGTGTTCCTTTAACTAGAATATGTGCTCCAATGGAGGCCCAGATCAACACTTTTCACACAAACTTCAAGGATCCAAAATGAAGGCTCAAATTGGAAAACTTAACTGAACATTATCAATCTCTGTTTCATCACGCCTAAGATACCCTCAAAGGCTAACAAACAATCTTATAGTCATGCTAGGAGTCACAGTGATTTTAAATTTGTTTATTTCACTATCAAATGAAAGCTCTTCTAATAAATGAAATTGCAAAATGCCACCAAACTATCACAAGGATAAGATCTTGTGTGATTCACATAGATTTCAATGTAAGAATGCAATAGGAACAAGAAAAACTACTTGCAGACATTCAGAACGAAGCAAACACAAATTTTGCCCAAGAATAACACAGATTAACTCAAGTTTGGTTAAGTTTATCAGTAGGGGAAAGTTCCTCAAACAATCTCAGAGCTTGTCAATGGTCAGACACTCTCAACCACCTTGACATGATCAAAAGTAACACAAGGAGATAAACAGCTTCTTCAGATAGTTTCTCAGAAAGACGGGCTCTATGCAAGCTTTTCTCTTAGGAAATCAGTTTTTGACTCCTAATACTTCTACGTTCACAAACTCCCAACCCTTTTCATCGCAAAATCATGCCTATTTATATCTTTTTACAACAAGGACTTTTCCCCCAAAACCAGAGAGACATTGAGTGTACTAAAGGCTCGCCATGATCTCGATCTCGATCTCTAAAAATCATAAAAAGTTGTCAAGTGCTGTGGGGGGTAGATCTCTTCAACATCTCCCGCATTCAACTCTTTCCTCCGGTAGGTCACTTTTCCCTTTACTCACCCAACCACTTCCGCCCCTATTCTGTCCAATCTGGTTCTTTGTGTGCCCGGAAGAAGAAATGGAAGATCAGATCGAGCCCAAAGGTCAGGTCTCACCTTAATGGTAAAAGACGTCCCCATATTTTTCTCACCAAACCCAGATATCAACAGGTCCTTCGTGTGCCAAGGAAAGAAAAATCAGCCGAATCCGCCAGTTAGATTGCATATTAATAGTGAGAGACGTTTACAAACCTTCCCCACCAAACCAGGATACCATATTAATGCTCCTCTTCATTTGGCATGCAGGAGACTCCAAGAAATGATAAAAATCATAAGAATACACATCCCTAGGAGCTCTGGAGTGAAAATGGCGAAAAATCAGATACAGAGACACAATTGTTGTTGATTTCTATTTTGAATTTGGACCGTCCACGTGGGAGATCCATTTTAGAGCGGGCTCCATGGGTTCCTTTTTCCTTTTACAACTTTTGGAAAAATGTAAAATTTTCACATTTTTCTCCACACCTCCGCCTTGAGAAATGAGCCTAACACGTGTCCTAAGGTGGGCCCTAAAGGAACCGCAGCCAAATTTTGCCATTTCACCTCTTTTTGGAAAAGGGAAAATTTTCCAAGTTTTCCCCAACTCCACCCTTGAAAAATGGGCCTGACACGTGTCCCAATGTGGGTCCCATCGAACCATGCTTCCCTTTTCACTTTTAACTCCTTTTTCCACAAAAGAAAATTTTTTTCCAATTTTCCTCCGAAGGTCCGCACCTCCGCCGTTGACTGGAGCAAGTTTTGACTTTTCTCTATCGGGCCCATGGGTCATTTTGATGATTTTAGTCATTTGAATATCAAGGGGCAAAAATCCAAGTTGCCCCCAATGGCCCGCCTCCCGCCTTTTGACATTTTCAACGCCAACTTTGACCTTCTTCTTGTGGGCTTGGGACCATTTTGAGATTTTAATCCTTTTGATGACAAGAGGCAAAAATCCAAGTTGCCTCCGATGGTCCGCTTCCCGCCCCTTTGACTTTTCAAACTGCTACGTGTCACAATGGCGCATCTTGAGATGTTCCCAAAAGTTGAGACCTTGGATGAGCGCGGGCTTACCACGTGTCATTATGGCGCAACTTCAAAAACCTTAAGGTTTCAAAATGATTTGGCAGGGGCGCTTCCATTTTAGAATTTTACTCCATTTTGCCAAAAGGGCAAAACATCCAACTTACCTCCGAAGGCCCGCATCTCCGCCATTAGCTTTGCCACGTGTCCTCCTAGCGGGGTCAAAGTAAGACTTTCCCCCCACTTAAAATTTGCTTTAATCAAAGCCGCACAAGGGGCGGGTTCAAACTTTTTTTCCAAAGTAGCTAAAAAGATCAAGTTGAGAAAAACAACCCGCCGTGCCCCATCCAATTAGAAGAAGCCACGTAAGCACCAAAAGAACCAATCAGATTTGAGCGGAGCTACTGGGACCAAATTTGCCCTTTTGCCAAAAAAGCAAAAAGCGATAAGTTAAAGCATTTTCCCGTCCCCTGACCAACCAAAAGAAGCCACGTGACCGCCGAATGCTTGAGGAATAATTTTGATAGGAAAAGGACACCCGCCAGACCATCAAAAACACAAAAATTCACCATTCATGCCCAAAACCCGATTTTTTTGCTAAGGATGAATTTTTTTGAAACAAAACCAAGTGAATCATGGTTTCGAGCATCTTTCGACCATGGGTTTGGATTTTCAAAGGCATACAAATGTAAATTGATCATTCTCGAGCTTCCATGGTCGGGAAAGATAGGAAAAATGGCAAAGCCCGCGGATTTTGAAGAAATTAGGGCAAAAACAGGGCAAACTCGGAGACTTCTTTCAAGGAGGGACATGACAATGGATTCTTAAAACAACTCGAGGCATTCAAAATGGAGGTAAAGGTTTTCAGAACACCCATATCGAGAGACAAAATATTTTAGAGCATGCAGATAGGAAACTTAGGGTAAAATGGTGAGAGATCAAAACGAGCACCAACATCGGCTCCGACTTGGGATGGGCACTCCTTGCGAGTGCCACAAGAACAAAGGTAGACCAAGTGCCAAAATATCCATTGGGCAACAAAGGAGTCAGCTTGCAGAGCGGAGAAATAGAGCCATCCTCCAAAAGCGAACAGAGAAACCAGCAAAAACAGGTCACCAAGGACTAGAACGAGCAAGAACACAAAAGACAAGAAACAAACAACCAACTATACACTGTACAAAAAGATTTTCACCTTGATTTAGAGAAAACAATCAAGGAAAATTTCAAGCGCCTTTTATCCTGGATATGACCATGCCAAGAGGTTCTGATATGTTTTCATCAACTGGAAATATACCTCCTTTTCTTCTTTGTTCAGTTTGTAAACCATCCATTTTCTCTGAAGCTCCTCCATTGTGTTTAAGTCAAATTCTTTAACATTTTCAAGGCTTAGAATCATTTCAGACTAAATTCCACAAAACTCACAAAAAACAACATACTTCATAAGGCTCTGCTTTCAACACTTTCTCTACTTCCTTCAAATCCACAAATACTCATACATGTCCATTTAAACTACCACCAACACTTGCTGCCCACTTTCTTGACAACAACATCCCCCACTTGGCAGGGCAGTCAACAATGACTACATCAAGCTTTAAGTTCCTTCCAGGATAAGATGCAAGTTGCACAACCAAATCTTTGACACATCCCACCACTGGCACCTCTCTAGAGTCCATGGCAGTGCACTTCCCATATGCTGTTGTTACTTTGATATTCATTCATGACTTCAAGAGGCATGACATTACATGAAGCTCCAGAATCAAACATACAGTTATATAACAAACTTGTCTTTGATAACCAGGGTAGTGAAGAATGGATCCACATTCAGCTGGGATTTAACCAAAGAAGTTCCTAAATAAACCTCTGGTGGTTCCCCTAGCTCTTCCAACACTTGTGGCTTTTCCAACTCTGCAATAGTAAGGGGAATCTCAACCTTGTTTACATCTCTTGCCTTGTATGATCTCTTCCTCTTTGAATCCTAAATATTCAAAAGCCCTCTTCTTGTGCTCAGGGATCCTAAGCAGCTCAACAATTGGGACAGGAATTTTGATTTGACTCAAAACTTGGGCAATGTCATATGGAACAAATTTGGGTAAAGCAACACTAGGAGAAAGATTGGAAAATTCATTAGATGGAATGGGATTCTTTTCAGTTTGGGCATGGGGAGGAACACAAGTTTTGCTTGGGGAAACAAGCTCTCTGCGATGCATTTTTCTTTGGGGTTTATTTGGTAAGAAATGGAAATTTTGACTTGGCTTGTGGCCCCTTGGCAGCTTTACTTCTGTATTGTGCTCCTTTTCTTGGGCAACTACAACATTCATTAATAGCTGCCTATCTTCTTCTGAAGGAACTCCTCCATCATACTTTTCAATCATTAATGCCCTCAAGTATTCAAAATCATTAGTGGGCAATTCAAAAGCTTGTACAATGTCTACTTCTAAAGTATGAGAGGGGGAAGAAGAGGTACCCGGTGGATGCAATCCCAAAAACAACAACAGTTCTAGCACTTATTACCTCAGTTGAAGTTGCTTCCATTGGCGAACTTGCAGGGATCTCCATCATGCACAGCATCATCATCATTATCATCATCTGCATCTTCTCCTTTCTGCTGATCTTCCTCACATGGAGCATGGGGCATGAAACATCTATCACACCAATCAATGACATTTGTCTCCTCCACAACAGCAACTCTGATAGCCAAAGGATCAGGTACCATTCTATTTTCCCTAGCCTGGGTATCGCTATTTCCAAATTCAACAGTCCCTTGCCTCTATCATCGATCTTTGGTGATTTGTAAACTGTCTTGGCCTGTTGCTTGTGTTGATCTTGTGAACTCTGCCCAATTCCCTTTTCTCGCCCGGGCTAATTTGTATGATATTTCTTTGACAACCCCGCCAAAGTCTTCACAACTTCCTCCAAATCAGCAGCCTTACTTGTTTGAGGCTTCTCCGGTTAATTAGTTTTACACCTTCCCTTTTTGAGGCTTTCCAATTGCCTTGATGTTGTTCTCTATTTGCAGAGGAGCCATGGTGAAGGCCTCCTCAAATTAGCAGGTTTTTTGTCCCTCAAGTAGTAAGCAACCTTTTTATCAAATGCATCTCGAATATTTGATCAAACATGATTCATCACATGGCCTTATCCTAACAGTAATCTCCTCAAGGTCTTATTAAACCTTGTGTTGAAATCATGTACTGACTCATTAGGATTCTTCTTGATGTTTTCAAATTCTGATAGAAGAAATCTAGGGTCATTTATCACCATACTGCAATCTAAATGCATTATTCATCTCGGTCCAGGAATCTATGGAATTATCTGGAAAAGCTTTGTACCAGTCCCTGACATCTTCTTCTTCCAAGTATGGATAAACAGTTTGATATATACATCTTCATGTTCAATCTCAAAGTCTTCCATCATATTGATAAAAAGCTTTAAATGTTGATCACCAGTTATGGCATTATTTCCTTGGAACTTTGGCAATCTATTTCTCACATCCTGGGAACTGCATTTGGATAACCAACCATCCCTGTAAAATTTATAGGACCAAAGGTGTTTACAACAAATGGGGGCCTAGGTGGGGTAGGGCCATGTTGTTTTGAGGAGGTGGCCCTGGAGGAGTGACAAATTGATAAGGGTAGAGGGTCTTTGAAACACAGGAGTATAACTTTCAAAATGGATATCCCCTAAAGGCCTTGTTTCTTGAAACCCTATCAACTTCTCGAAGACAGTGCGAAATGAGAAACAAACTTTTCAAAATCAAATGAAGGCCCCTCTCCAGTTGGAGAATTCAATTCCACAAAGAGGCTACCTGATTCAGAAGCACTTGAATTGTAGTCTTCAATAATAGGCCGATCACTTTCATTAATGGAGATCCCTTTTCTTGTCTGCTGATCTCCAATAGCTCTCCAGGCTTTTCTTCCTTCTAACTTTACTTTTCCTAGCTCTGGAAATAGTGTCCTAGTAGGATCCCTAGCAAAGAAAGACCTTCTTCCTTCCAGCTTTGCAAAGGTTAGTAACAAATCTCACTTGACAAATTTTAAGACGGTACTCATAAAGTATTCATTAAGAATCGAAATTAACAGGAGTCGCCACTAAGGATTTCCACCTTAGTTGTGCAAATGCACTAAAAATGATTTGTCAAATGTTTGTCGACACTGAAATATGAAGTGTTTACCTAATATGAACCGCAATCACTATGTCCCCGCAACGGCGCCAAAGAAGGTGTTGGGTACCCAAATTGATTCTCCCTCGTAAGAAATAGAGTTCAGCATCATAGGTCCGTCACAGAAGCTTAGAGGCAAGCAAAGCATGTAATGTGTCGTTTTGTAGTAGGGGATGAAATGCAACTTGCTCTTTGTCACTCACTCGATGTGGAGAAATGTGTAGCACCTGCAAGAGGATTTGACCTATCCTCACTACTTTATGGTTGTGCCTTTCAACGAGGGTGAGAGGACCCTTTTGTACCCTGTTGTTTATGGAGGAGATGAAGATGTCCTTTGTGAAATATTAAGAAAGACCTTGAAGAAAATATGATCAATGCAACAAAACCTAACTCTCATGAGTTGTCACTCTAGGTAATGGACATATTTTCTAGGCAAGGTTCAGGCCACTAAAGACAATGAAAACCTGATTATTTCTGCATGTTTTGGTAGTAAAAATTATGTATTTGTATACATACATGGCAAACAGGGGTAGTATGGGTATGATTAATTGTTTTTGAATGAATTTTGGTGGGAGGTGAAGCGGGATAAAGTTGATTATACCAAATCTTTGAGAACTTTTACAAAAATGGAAAGCTCGAACAACATAATGCTTTTAGAATAGCTAGGGTGTTCTTTTAACTAGAATATGTGCTCCAATGGAGGCCCAGATCAACACTTTTCACACAAACTTCAAGGATCCAAAATGAAGGCTCAAATTGGAAAACTTAACTGAACATTATCAATCTCTATTTCATCACGCCTAAGATACCCTCAAAGGCTAACAAACAATCTTATAGTCATGCTAGGAGTCACAGTGATTTTAAATTTGTTTATTTCACTATCAAATGAAAGCTCTTCTGATAAATGAAATTGCAAATGCCACCAAACTATCACAAGGATAAGATTTTGTGTGATTCACACAGATTTCAATGTAAGAATGCAACAGAACAAGAAAAACTACTTGCAGACATTCAAAAACGAAGCAAACACAAATTTTGCCCAAGAATAACATAGATTAACTCAAGTTTGGTTAAGTTTATCAAATAGGGGGAAAGTTCCTCGAACAATCTCGAGATTGTCAATGGCTGTACACTCGCAACCACCTTGACATGATCAAAAGTAACACAGAGGAGATAAACAGGCTTCTTCAGATAGTTTCTCAGAAAGACAGGCTCTAGCAAGCTTTTCTCTTGGGAAATCAGTTTCTGACTCCTAATACTTCTACGTTCACAAACTCCCAACCTTTTCATCTCAAAATCATGCCTATTTATATCATTTTACAACAGAGACTTTTCCCCCCAAAACCAGAGACATTGATTGTACCAGTGCTCACCATGATCTTGATCTCTAAAAAGTTGTCAGGTGCTCAGGGGGCAGATCTCTTCGAACATCTCCCGCATTCAACTCCTTCCTCTGGTAGATCACTTTTCCCTTTACTCACCAACCACTTCCGCCCCTATTCTATCCAATCTGGTTCTTTGTGTGCCCGGGAAGAAGAAATGGAAGATCAGATCGAGCCCAAAGGTCAGGTCTCACCTTAATGGTAAAGATGCGTCCCATTTTTCTCACCAAACCCAGATATCAACAGGTCCTTCGCGTGCCAAGGAAAGAAAAATCGGGTCGAATCTCAGTCAGATTGCATATTAATGGTGAGAGACGTTTACAGACCTTCCCCACCAAACCATGATACCAGATTAATGCTCCTCTTCATTTGGCGTGCAGGAGACTCCAAGAAATGATAAAAAATCATAAGAATACACATCCCCAGAGCTCTGGAGTGAAAATGGCGGAAAAATCAGATACAGAGACACAACTTGCCATTGATTTCTATTTTGAATTTGGACCATCCACGTGGGAGATCCATTTTAGAGTGGGCCTGGGTTCCCTTTTTCCTTTTACAACTTTTGGAAAAATGTAAAATTTTCACATTTTGCTCTGCACCTCCGCCCTTGAGAAATGAGCCTAACACGTGTCCTAAGGTGGGCCCCAAAGGAACCGCGGCCAAATTCGCCATTTCACGTCCTTTTGGAAAAGGGAAAATTTTCCAAGTTTTCCCCGCAGCTCCGCCCTTGAAAAACAGGCCTGACACGTGTCCCAATGTGGGTCCCATCGAACCACGCTTTCTTTTTCACTTTTAACTCCTTTTTCCAAAAAGAAAATTTTTCCAATTTTCCTCCGAAAGTCCGCACTTCTGCCGTTGACTGGAGAAAGTTTTGACTTTTCTCTATCGTCCGCAGTCATTTTGATGATTTTAGTCATTTGAATATCAAGGGGCAAAAAATCCAAGTTGCCCCCGATGGCCCGCCTTCCCGCCTTTTGACATTTTCAATGCCATCTTTGACCTTCTTCTTGGGGCTTGCGGACCATTTTGAGATTTTAATCCTTTTGATTACAAGAGGCAAAAAATCCAAGTTGCCTTCGATGGTCTACTTCCCCCCTTTGACTTTTCAAACTGCTACGTGTCACAATGGTCGCATCTTGAGATGTTCCCCAAAAGTTGAGACCTTGGATGAGCGCGGCTTGCCACGTGTCATTATGGCGCAACTTCAAAAACCTTAAGGTTTCAAAATGATTTAGCGGGGCGCACTTCCATTTTAGAATTTTACTCCATTTTGCCAAAAGGGAAAAACATCCAACTTACCTCCGAAGGCCCGCATCTCCGCCATTAGCTTTGCCACGTGTCCTCCTGCGGGGTCAAAGTAAGACTTTTTCCCTGCCACTTAAAATTTGCTTTAATCAAAGCCGGGGCGGGCGGGTTCAAACTTTTTGCCAAAGTAGCCAAAAAGATCAAGTTGAGAAAAAAAACCCGCCGTGCCCCATCCAATTAGAAGAAGCCATGTAAGCACCAAAAGAACCAATCAGATTTGAGCGGAGCTACGGGACCAAATTTGCCCTTTTGCCAAAAAAGCAAAAAGCGATAAGTTAAAGCATTTTCCCGCCGTCCCCTGACCAACCAAAAGAAGCCACATGACCGCCGAATGTTGAGGAATAATTTTGACAGAAAAGGACACCCGCCCGACCGTCAAAAAACACGAAATTCACCATTCATGCCCAAAACCCGATTTTTTCGCTAATGATAATTTTTTTGAAACAAAACCAATTGAATCATGGTTCCAAGCATCTTTCGACCATGGGTTTGGATTTTCAAAGGCATACAAATGTAAATTGATCATTCTCGAGCTTCAATGGTCGGGGAAAGATAGGGAAAACGGCAAAGCTCGTGGCTTTTGAAGAAATCAGGGCAAAAACAGGGCAAACTCAGAGACTTCTTTCAAGGAGGGACATGACAATGGATTTTTGCAAACAACTTGAGGCATTCAAAATGGAGGTAAAGGTTTTCAGAACACCCATATCGAGAGACAAAATATTTCAGAGCACACAGACAGAGGAAAATTAGGGCAAAATGGTGAGAGATCAAAACGAGCACCGACAGGTATGAAGTCCGATAACTGGTCAGGTTATCACATTATATTCAATGCCATACTAATCGTTGTCCAAATTTTATATATTCATGCAGCAATATCAGGTTTAATGTCAAAAGTATTTATAAGAGAAATGATGATGCAAGATACTTCAATATCCTTAGGACATAGTTATTTTATCCACAATATGTACTGGTAACCGGGCAAGTAAACTCAATTAGCAATCTAAACACACTTTCTGTTCTGTTTTTCAGTCTTTTGTAAAGTATATGTTGAACTTAATACAACACAGAAATACTAGAATTATATCATAACATTTCCAGTTCAGCGTGGATATAAATCAATTGCAAGAAGAGAGTGTTGATGTATCAGTTTCTAAATCAGCCTCCGGGCAAGCCTTGGTGTCTTACAGCATAGCTCATGTTCAGTTAATAGCTCATTTCTCTGTAAACCCACCAGCTTCTAAGCATATACTGCTTAAGAAAATTTTGAAGGAAAACTACTCATCCTTTTTGTTGTTAGTCAAAGCCCTAGTTCCGAGTATGTTATTGACTGACAAAATACTTAAATTACAGCTAAGAGTTTATTGCTAGGAGGCAGAATACTGTATAAAATTTTACAAGCTGACTAGATGCACAAAGGACCGCCAGTCATGACACACTCTCACACACTATAGGGCAGTAGGCGGTGGTTGATTATTTTAGGCCATATGGCTCAACCCCATGCCAAGGGTCAATGCAAATGTCACATCCCACAAAATTTAGTTTGTGATCACAAAGGATAAGTCATTGTCTGGTATTTTCAGTGCTAGATTTTCAGTGAGATTCCTTTAGCTGGTATAACTGGTTGTATTAAATATCGTGGTACCCTTTTTGCTATTGTGTGATTCTCACCTTGAGCCTTGATTATACGATTAAGGTGTAAAATTGTACTTACTAGCACAATGAAAATATGATCCTGGTTATCTTGATTTGAGCCTGGGATAGGTGAATAAGGCTATTATATGTTTGGGCTAACAAAATAGACTAAGGTTGATCTTGTGATTATATGGCATGTAGATGTTGTTGATGGTTATTATCTTGGAATAGTATTATTGTTATTGGCTATTCGGTAAAGCTTACAAACATTAAGTTGATGGGTCGCATGACATATTAGTGACCGATTGTGATAATGACTTGTGATCCTACTATAGTAGCATTGTTCTAATGGTACTAATGTCCTTTCGACGCAACTATGTTTATAAACTTGGGTTGCATGTTAAATTCTACACCGGTATGGGAATGGATCTAAAGGGCTAGGTTAGAGGCCCATACTAATATTTATTTGGACCCTAGATTAATTGACTAAGGTTATGTAAAAAGCTAACATATAATTGCTGGAGTTATAATGGTCATCTTTAAATCTAACTTGGCAAGGCTTGGGTACAAAGGCATTAGAAGCCTATACTAAGGCAAACTAAGCCTAATGTGTTTATGAACTTATAAGGGATGATTTGTGGCATGTTTTATTATTGAGCCAAATTTAATAAAGTTTGTGGAATGCTCAAACCCTACATACTTTGTACCCTCTGATAAAAAATGAATAGCTTTAAAAGCTTCACCACTGACCATGCAATTACAAATAAGGTAATTGGAGGCATTACTATCGGTTTACTATGAAAGTTGGTAGAAATCTTTATTTGGTTTAAAGGGTTGCTAAATTTGGGCGTGAAAAGAAGATAAACATGCATTTAATTCAAGTCCTGGTCCTAAAAAACGCTACTTCTTCGGGAATTACCGAGTTGGGTTTGTTGGCTTTTCTTTTGATCTATTGTTCCATTTCGAGCTCTACATGCGAAGTGTTGTCTAAAAACATTATTTTGGATCTAGTTGCTCTGTAACTTTATACGTCTTCGTGGATGCTATAAATTGAGGAGCAACTAGGCAAATAAAGGTTCAACTCCATAGAATTATGGGTTGTGTTGGCACTTCTTTGGAAGGAAGGAAAAAGGAGAAGAAATCAAGCTCCCATCATAGGTATGATAGGCTCTATCTCTTCACTAATAGATCGTCTTCTCTGTTATTTGTAGAAAAAAAAGATTTGCATTATGCTTTTAAAGCTATTGAGACTTGGATTTTGATTGTTGGGTGAGAATCATTGTATGTTGTCTATTTCTTTTTGATAGATGAATCAGGGTATAGTTTGATCTCCTGTTATTTCTGTGGCTCAGTATTGGATTCGAACCCGTAAATTTGAACGGATTTCGGGTTAAATGTTCTTTTCATTGTATCACGAACCCTTAAATTCACATGCATGTTTTCTAGGTATTATCATTTGGGATGTAATAAGTCTTCAAGTGAATGGGAACTTTGGAACCATATTGTGTTTTTAATTTCTGTAGCCATTCGGTTTTAATGGACGAATACATTTAGATCTCGAGATTAAATAGATAAATAAAGGGCTCGAGTTTTGCAAGGGAAATGCCCGGAATCTATGGGTGTCGATTTATATATGTATATGAAATTTTTGCTAATTGGATCCTCGGATCTAAATCTTGATTTCCATGTGTTACGTTGTTATTTCGTTATGGCTCTTTGGGTTAAAAACCTTGGTAGGTTATACAAAAAGGGAGGACTGTATTTTGGTTACATAAAAGGCTATATAGTTTCTATTATTGTAGATCTTGGGTATTATAGAGACAACCGTATTTTGTTTATTGAAACCATGAATCGAATCCTTTGGTTCGAACTCGGTTGATCTCGTGGGTTTTTCTCTTGGGACTGATCGATTGATGTTCGATCCTAGAAACTCACAATAAAAGGATCGGTGATAGTTGATTCTGTTGGTCGAATGGTTGTTGGCCTTCGGATATCTCCTAAACGATACTTTGTTAAAATCATAGTTACCTAAGACTCCGGACGGCGGGACGTTGGGACGGGGTTTCCGGGACGGCAATTTTTTTTGAAAATTTGGGGACGGCGGGGGGACGGCTAATGAAAAATATATAATTTATTAATTTTACAAATATAACATGAATAATTCAATAAACTAAGACTTAAAATTGAAACTTTGAAGATTGAAACCATAATGATTAATCCAGAGTTATTCATTTGCATCAACTTCAAAAGATTTTGATGGGGATTTAAGAGGTAAGAGTCTTTATTTCATATTGAAGTTTTTCATTTTACTTTTTTCTGTTTCCCATTTTAGTAGATCTATATGTTTTGAAAACATATATATATATATATATATATATATATATATATATATATATATGTATGTATGTATGTATGTATGTATGTATGTATGTATGCATGTATGTATATATATTCAATTTTTCTTTCTTTCATGGATTGCTAGGATTTTTAATTCAAAAGGTAACCTTTGTTTTATAGGTGTTATGGTTTGCAATTTGCATATGGCAATTCAAAGTGAAAACAAGAATGGCAATTATTGAGAGTATTGCTTAGACATATGGAGAGCTGTAAAACATAAAGTGGTACTTGGCAAGGTAGAATAAATGTGGTCTCGCTTGTCTTTCCCTAACGAAGTTTGAATTTCTGTCAAGTGACATGTCGAAAATGATCACCTCGAATATTATTCCAAAGACTGTGTGACAATGCTTACTTGAGTAGAAAGTGAGATATATTGGGAATTTTCATCATTCACAAGGATGGTACTTACTACAGGCCTTCATCTTTCTCGACAATTTTCCATTTAGTTCGTCATTATTGACGAGATAATCGATTACTCGCTTTCAGTAAACCAAAATAATAAACAAAAACTGCAGTTTATGGCAATTATGAGAACTTTGCATGTTGTTTTTTTACTAGAATGTATTAAATTTAAAAAAAAATTTAAAAAAAAGTATTATAAAACTGAAAATCGACATATTTTAATGTTGGAAAAGTGTAGATTTCGTTGGGGACGTTGTGAAGTCCCGAGGAGGTCTCGGGGACGCCCCCTTTTTTTTTGGAGGTTGGGGATGACAGGAAACGCCCTGTCCCGTCCCCAAGTCCCCGAACGCTTTGGGACGTGAGGAAAATGGCCGGGACGCGTCCCCATGTAACACTGGTTAAAATGTCTCCTTTCTTAACTATCGGCGAAGATGGGCTTGGGGATAACCTATAGGAAGCCTAAACTCGTTCGTATGGAAATCAATTCAGATGTTTGTCAATTTGTGTATGTTAAGGTAAATGACATTTACCTCGGTCTATCGAACTTCGAATCTTTTTGCTTAAGGACATTGTTGTGATATGTCTTTGAGGACCATAATGATATGGTCTAACCTAGTCAAGGCCTACTTGGATTAATTGGGAGAGGGTAGTAATGTTGCTTATATCCTTTTCTTAAATACAGGACAAATAAACTGTTCAGGGCATATTAAGTCATGATAGTAAGTAAACCATAGCGTATCTAAGTGCCATATATACCTGTCGATAAGGGAAGCCCTTGCTTATATATACGGTTGATTATTCTTAAGGGTTGAATAACATTAATACTTACCTTACTATGATAGATGAAATAATGTTTGATGTTGTTTCTTATGGTGTAATCACATACCATTCAACATTGTATTTAATACAATTTTCAATATCGATTGGTTCAGATATCTAGTTGAAACATTACATACTACTCGATACTAGTATAAGATACTTTGTGATTATATAGTATCATCTATCTATAGTACCTTGACTGTAAGTCAATTAAGAGAAGTTATAATTTAATGATATAACTAACACCCTCATTACAGTAAGTTCTGATTCGTTGAAAGTTGCTAATCTGATATGAACTTATCACTTGCTTTTCTATTCATAAGTAATTAGATTTGAATGAAGTGAAAAAATATTGTGTAAGCTAAATGGTTATTTGGATTGGGTATAAATAGGATTTCAAACCCTAGTAGATCATTTACGTGATTTAAACTTAATGCAACATTCATTTATGTAAATATCAAATAGATGAAACTATTAAGGGAGAAATAGATCTTATCATGCCAGTTCTTTCGAACTGACCGTTGCTAACATTTTGCAGATGGAGTACTGTAAGTCTGAAAGGAGAATGAAGTTGAAAGAATTATTATTCCATTTGATTGATAAAATGCTGAAAAGTACTGATTAGTAAATTGCAAATGAGCGAAACATTGCTGTATTGGTTAAATGTTTAAAAGGCAAAACTAGCCTATTTTGTTGTATCTTTTTGAAAAATAAATGATAAAATTGTATTCTTATTGAATTGAGTATTAATTTTCATCAGAAAAGTTGAAAGGTTTATGTATCTTGATTCATTACATGAGTGGAATCTTATGTGGAAATAATACTATGTATTAACAAGTGAATAAATATGATGTACTTAAAGAATGATTCATGAATAATTACAATTTTATGGATTTACTGGATATTGAATATATCTCTAAGGTTAGTGAATGAATAAAGTATATATACTAAATGATGTATGCACTTTGCATGAAAGTGGATTGTTGTTTGGTAATCAGTAAATGTTCCTATTTAGTACTATTCTAGACTCAATGCATTACTAGGTATAAAAAGGATTAAAGATGACCTGCAACAATAATGCAAAATGCTGATTTAAAACTGCAACTAGTAAACATAATGATCATGTTGGAATGACTCTAAACAAGCTTTTGATGTGCGTAATCCCTCGTTTAGACATCCTAGGTAATGCGAGTTATATCGTAATGAGAGTCTTGGTGAAACTTGGGTATTGATATGTTGTAACTTAATTGAATAACCATAAATTCATAAGATATGACATTCCCATTTAGCAGAACTCGGACGAGCCAACTCGATATGGCCGCTGCTACGTTGTATCCAGATTAATGATGAGGGTCATTATTTGGCTACAACGGAGCAGCTGCTATGTCGAGTTAACCCGTCAAGCTCCTCTAAATGAGAAGGTCGTAATGCACTAAGATGCAAGTAACGTCTTAGGTACGAATGCGGATTGTACTGCATGGTTAAGTACCCAATGTCATCTTATGATGACTACGGGAAAGGGAGCGACCCATAATGATGCAAATCATTGCGGAGATGCTTACTCTCCCTTAGTCATCCTAAGTCGACATTGTGGCACTTACCCATGCAGGTTGATCCGACTTCGGTACCTTGTACGCAACTTATAATGGTTAATACTTAACTATCTAGTCCTAATCCAGATAACATAAATTAAGTAATAAGGTGAAAGACAAGTTCCTAACGACGAGTGTGTCGTCACGGAACCGAGCATGGCATACATGTCTCTGAAACTCGGCCGGAGTAGTGTAAGCTGCTGATTACACTGTCATGATTTCACCAGGATCTAAGTTGTAGGATGCCGGATGGGATTCAATGATGGATACCCATGTAGACACTTAGAATGCAATATTTGACTATCATTGATAGATAAAAGAAACCACTAGTATACTTTGTATACACGTTCGCAAAGAGTAATCTATGAGGGGACGGTTACTAACCGACTCATGCAGCTGCACATGGTTTATGACTGTTATAGGATGGATTGACTAAGATGATGTTGGTTCTAAATTAAGTTAATTTAGAACAAAGAAACATGAGATATGAATTTAAGATTTATGCTGGATTTAAATATATGGGTATTTAAATCAATGAAGCATAAACTAAACAAAAATAAAAATCCCTTGTATTGAAGTCTTAAAAGAGGTTGTTACAGCAAATGTGGTTATGTGTTGCCAACATTTTCCATTATGGGATTAGAAATAATCTAAAGTTGCAGCTGGGTATGTTACTGTTCCACCATATGTATTGGTTAACCTCATACCGCATCCAACAACCACGGAAGCAAGTATTCTATTAAGAGAGTGAGAGGAGCACCTTGACTACAAGTTCAAGTTCTCGTTTCAAGAATGGACCAGGGAGTTGGAGTTGAGCTAATCAATGTATATTATCAGTAATTCTAAACCTTAGATGTATGGGATGTTTACCTCACTGAATTAGTTTGATAATATTAGAAGCAGAGAGCTGATCATAAAGTAGTGATCCATTATTGACTGGAATATTCCAATGTATAAGTCTTCAACACGCATATAGAATTTTCCTAGATGCTGATCCAATGTGAAATGCTACTGAAACCACCATAGTAAGACTGAAATTTGGTTTGTGTTACAGGTATGGCTGCCATCTACGTATTTTTATCATGTTCAAACATATGCTGATGTTTTAACTTATATGTGACTTATTTTACTTCACTTGCTGCTGTAAACCAAGAACTATGCTCGATATCAATAACATATAATTGCAATGTTTGTTTCCTAGAATTAAAATCAACATGAAAGATGAATAATTTAGAAAGCAACATGAAATATCACACAAGAAGAGGGACGCAAGATATATCTTTGAGAAACCTGCTGTGGGAATACTCTTAAAACTTAAGGTTGTGCCTCCTTATGTCAATTGAAATCAGAAAAATTACAAGCCAATTCTTTTCTGTGGAACATCTTAAGATCCAAATATCTAGAATACAGAATATATAACATAAATTACATGCATCAGAGATGTTTGGCAGGCCAATTTTCCCTAATATTCAAAACATTCCGAAGTAGAAACAGAAATATCCTTTCTGTAGGACTACACCATACAATATTCTTTAAAGAATCACTCCACAAGATTTTCGCTGTGAGGGCCGTACGTGTTACTACACTTTTAATACCAAATTGATTCTTCATGGCTTGATTCCTATGACTCCCTATTTATACTGTCTCATCTAATAACACTAGGGTAGGGTACACCTTTAAGCCACAAAGTATGCAATAAAAGTAACCCTTATGTCCCAATACATGAACCAATATTATTTGTGCCACATATCGACTTCTCAATAACCTCCATACACATAAAAATATCCTTGGGCCCATGTGGATAACATTCCACCACCTTTATTACATAACATTCCATCTCCTTGTACATGCCATTCCAGTCACCTTGAAATGTTTCACCATCAAATAAGAGTTTACAAAATTGTGTACATTATGCCGTGCTTGATAATCCATCCATTCATATTTAATATTTGTAGATGATGGTTCTTGACAGTTCTCGACTTCCACTATGTTATTTTGATTTCAAACTTGTCCATAGTTTTTTCTCCTTTGATTTCGTCCATAGCTGTAGGATTTGCTTCTTTGATTCCATGTAGTTCTATAGTCATTTGTCTTTTGATACAACATGTTATGCCTCCATGGTTGTTATCTCTCATGGTGATGTTGATGTCTATGTAAAAGGAGGTCAAGTCCAATTTTTCTTCTCCCACTTCAAAGAGTCCATACTAATTACGAAAGCAAATAAATAATGAATGGTGCAACCGACCCCAAAAGTGTTGGGATTGCCGATACCGGCACCATCAAAGTTCAATTTGAAAAACCCTTAAGGAGGGGCCTGCAATTTTGAATTATTTAGTCTATGTAGTTTTTGATTCACAAGTGATTCAATGTTTGAACCATTAATGGGAGAATCAATAAACTACTCCTACAAGGGTTATCAAAACATATAAGGTCTTGCCTACTGGCATCAAGGGTCTTCTACATTTGAGATCAATTGTAGATATGTCATTGGCAAAAGTTCACGAGTATGTACCATGAAGACCTTTCTCATTCTCATGTACGTTCAATGGATCTCTCTTCCTACCACCATTTTGAGTATAAAACCATGAAACGTGAGTGTGGAATTCTTGCACTTCATTCTTCCATCGATCCTAGTTGTACCTAAGCATCACCCTCAGTTGGATCTTCCTTCGTGGATATGATCTCATTCTCTTGGCTACAGGTGTCTAAATTTCTCTCGGACTGCTCATCTTTGGCATGGAGGTCAGCCATATGCCCTTCCCTATTTATGTGGGTCCTCGTTGGCATCCTCCTAACTTGGTTCCCCTCCCCTCCTTGGGTCCATGGCAGCTACAATCACCTCTCTACCTTTGCAATATTTGCACAACCTTAGCTCCAGTTCACCTTGGTCTTCCATCTAATCCTTTGCTTTGGAGATCTCTTATAGATTTGTTGCAACCTCACTTTCCGTTCACTCCCACCTTCTTCCTGGCCCATGCAGGAGAAGGATTTTGCTTTCCATAGTCAAGTGTTGACAACCCAAATCTACCAACATCTTCTTAATCTAGAGAAGAATCTGGGAGATAAAGGATCTTCACGACTCACGCAAAAATTGATATTCTGCCTCCCCCAGGCAAGTTTGTGTGGACACTGAAAACTCTAGTATTGGTTTGACATCCACGTCATGAAATTTGTTTTAAGCGGCGTTAAGCAATTCCTATGGTGAAGCTAGTTACATAGACAAAAAGATACATCACTGGAAGCAGCTAACCAACCAGCAGAAAACTATGCATCTTTACAAAATTGATATGGAAGCATCAAGTTTTCTTGTCTGCAAGCATTGTTTCCAATCGGGCCAAGACAATTGGAAAAAGGATTTTGCAAAGCAAAGCAAAGAGAGTTGAAATAGAGTCTCATCCTTGGAAATCAGACACATCAAGAATTGGATTATGGCATGATCAAACAAGAGTCGTTAGGCATTTTAAAGTAAAAATTTACAATTCCGCATGACTGTTACCATATACAAATCTAGCAAGCTCTTCAACTGATAGGATGCTCCAATTAAATTTATTTCCATCAGCTATTGCGTAAGCCCTAGCTGACATGGTCTCTGGGGTTAAATTAAAGAGTTATAGGGTGCGATCAGGTTCGTGACATTGATCAATGGGCCAAGATCTGAAATCAACTGACCATTTGCTATGTCATGCTTTTTTAAACCCATTCCTGTACTTTTTACATGTTGGGTTTAGGTTTTCCGATAATGGCCTAGAATTGTGCAAGATAGAACCCACAACCATTTCCTGAGAATTCGTGGCTTTGATGGTTAATGCTTTTTTAGATGCTTATTTTTTGCATCTCAATTAAATATTATACTATTTGTTACAGTATGAGCTTCAAACCAACGTAGAGGTTGTGAAATATGGTGAATTGGCTATTGAATTTGTGTTAATTAAACAGATTTTTCTTTCCATTAAAAACATCTTTTCCAATTTTCTATTTAAGGGTCATTATTTATGATATATCCATTATTTTTCCATTGTGATTCTGAACGAGTGGTATTTCCTTTATTTGTTTAGGCACAACAAAGAGAGGCTTCACTGCTAGAGGAAAATGCAGCATATGCAAAAGCAATTGCATCTGGGCAGCAGCAAATTCAAGAAAAGTCTCACGAAGCCTTTCAGTTGGAGAATAAGCTGAAGGTCTGTTGACTATGCTTAAAATGCTGTGACTTTATACAATATCGAAGTGCTGTGATCCTAACTATGTCCCTGTTCAAAAAATATAACTGAAAAGGAAACCCAAAATCTGAACATAAATTCAAAATCATGGAAGCAGAAATTTACAAAAACTCCTGATTACTTGCAAGTAGTTGCAGCTCATTCCAAATGCCATGCCGAATTGACTTGCCACTCTGAGTGAATGTTAGAACCGGGGTCAACGGTCAAATCCATGTGTTCGTTTGGAAAACTGGTCATTTACTCATGTGTTATTCAATATCTTGTGAGTATTTGGGGAGTTGGCTAGTTTTTTCAAAACTTGCAGTTTTTTTGCCATATAACCGTTTTTTCTGGTTATATACAGGGCACATGTAGAATGGTTTCATTTTGACACTCTGATCCTGAAAATTGTAGGGTGCATGTAGAATGGTGCATTTTCAAATCAAAGATTTGAAGCCTAACTCTGCTTTAGATCAGTTAGGGCACATCCCCTCCACTAGGGCACATAATTTTGCACTGTTTTGCAGGTTTCTTTTACACGGTAGTCACTCAAAGGAGGCAATTATTATTTATTTGCTATTTTATCGCTTCTTGAATTTAGTAGGGTTAGGGTTTGGGAATAAACTGCAACATTTAGATTCTAACTGTCAGGCTTTAACCTTTACAATTTACCGTTAGGATTTGAACTTTATAATTACAACCCTAAGGCTAACCTAACACTAACCCCTGTAGTTTATTTTTACTTTATTTTTGGTATATATCAACCCTAAACTAAAACAAAACTAGTTTAAATTAGTATTGAATGACTGTCGAGTGCAAGATAAAGAGAATTTGGAGCTTCAACTTCGCAATCTATAGCCTCATAGCCTCGTAGTATTTCGTTTTGTATTGTAACTTGTAATTGCTTGAGATTTTGAGACTCGATGACAGTGTAAGTTTGAGACGATGTTTACAAAATTTTGCGATTGTCAACATTGAACAAATTCAGTTTTTGTGTGTTATATTTGTTTTTTTATGTCAACATTAAAAATTAGAAAATAGATAAAAAATTATAATTCTCATTAAGCTTATGTTGTCTTAAACATGTCATGCTAGCATTCTCTTTCATCAAATTCCTTTCATTCCATAAGCAAGGAGAAAAACTGAAATCTTTACCTTCACCCTTTTTGTGTCTCATGAAATAGCCTGGATGACTAGCCCATGGGGCATCTTAAACAACCCACACTATCATGTTCTTCACCCTAGATTTGGAAGCCAAATAAGCTCCATCATTCTTGTAGTGAATGATCCCATCCATTATTTCAAACCTTTCATTCCCAATTCCCTCCAAAACAACATTAGCAAACTTATGCTTAGCTGTAATTAAAGGCTTCCAATCAGCTGTTGTCTTAGATAAGGAGCAAAAATGTGATTCCCATGGCCAAGTATCTTCTACCAAATACTTAACTTGAGGTGTGTCTAGAAGCATACCTTGTAATGTAACCTTCTTACCTTTGTCTGAGAAGCTTATTTCCATGCTTTGATAATTGAAGGTGAGCTCTCCCAATGATAGCAACCATTGGACCCTAAACATGCTATTCATATCAGCCATGTTAATGAAATAGAAATCAGCACATACCTCATATTTTTCCAATGTAACATGGAGTTGGGAACATTTCTTTGTGCATGGCATAGAGTAACCATTTGTTGTCTTGACCGTGAAGCCTTGTCCATGGAGGGTAGAATCCTTCATAACCTTGTTAGCATACATAATGATTTCAAAACAATCCTCTATCAAATTCTCTTCTAACCATGTGCATGGAGTAACAATACCAAAGACTTCCTTTCTACAATACAAGAGGTCAACTGGAATCCAACTCTTTATGCCCACACAACCTTGCAAGGGAAGGTCTAAGTGCCACGAGCTATCCCACAAGTTCTTCATATTGATTTCAACATGTTGCTTAAGGCAAGAAACGTATTGCAGTGACATAGGGAAAGTTAACAAACATGAAATCTGATCATACCTTGAGTTGCCCTCCACATGTCCACCTTCCCATGCCTCATCGAAACATCCTCTACACTCCCAATCTTGTGACTCAGAATTTCTGAGTTGAAATCAGCCTTCTTCTCCTTAGATTCAACAAATGAAGCTCTTTCCGCCTTGGCTTCAACAATATCTTGATGGTGTTCGCATGGGGCATCTTCATAGCTCTTGCCGTAGTCATGTACACCATCAATCTGCCTCTTATTGACTGCTGTTCTGAAAATTCCAGCGAACTGAAAGTGATTGTAGTCACCCGGAAGAGCACCTTCTTCATCCACATGACCCCCAACAAGGTCACTCAAAAGTCTTGGTCCATGGACCCTATGCAAATCAGATTTTTCATCATTCATAGCATCATGAAGACTACCCATTTGCCGTGGTTTGCTTCGGAGCATCACATTTGCCCCAAGGTTATCCCTTTCAACAAATTTCCCATGATCATAAATCTGAAATGGCATGGCATAAAGAAATAAATCTGAATTACCTCCAAACCTTCGGTTGCCTTGTTCATGTGTGTTTGAAATGTCTTCGTAGCTCTTACCAAGGTCTAATCCATCACCACTTTGCTTTTTAGTGACTGCTGCTATAATCAGACCAACAAGCTTATTGTCATCATGTTTCTTTGGAGAAGGGTTTCCAACCAGCCCTTTCTCTTCCCCTTCTTGCTCCACACCCCTTGTTTCATCTCTAGATTCATCACATGTCAAAACATTTTCAGTATTAACCACAAAATGAGCAATATTTACCTCATGATGTTGACTCTTTGGAATGGGTGTAAGTGCCATGGCCTTAGGTCCTTTGATCACCAACCCTTCTTCCTCAATGATTCCATCTTCAAACTTCTTGTTTAGCCAACATGAAGGTGCTCCTTTCCTCTAGGGTTGGGATATCCTTCCCATGACCCTTGTGCATGCCTCGAGGCTTGGACCAAGTTCCAATGCCCACTCTTTTTGTTTCCAATTTTACGAACTCTGAAAAAGGTAGGGCATCACGGATCTCCTCCGGAAGAGCTCTATACTCTTCATACCATGTACCGATGTTGCTTCCTTTGGGTGACAGAGAATGAATGATTTCCCTTGAAGAGATTCTTCCACCATTGGAGCCTTGCATGGTATGGATCAGCCGGGCCATTATGTTGGCCAATCTTTCTTTCCCTACAATCAACTTATCAAATTTGGCTTTTTGAGGATCTTGATTAGCCATATTGTCTTCTTCCCTTGGTTGATCTACTTTCCTTCTTCTTTGGTAGTATAAAAACCCTTATTGCCTTCTTCCATTGAAACCCTAAGCTGTGAAGATCTAAGCTCGATACCACCAGTAGTATCCCTTTCAAGGGTTGAAATTGAAAAGCGGGAATTAACACAAACTCAAATATTATCAAATCTGATTTCTAAACCAGCCAACTGAAAATAAAACCCATATTCGAATAGTGAAAAGATTTTAAGAAGAACGGTGCAAAAATGAGTACAAAACACTTGAAACTCTTCAAACAACTTTGCCAAAATAGATATATGTATTTTAGGCATCTACCAAACCAATATTCAATAGGAAATATGAGCCAAAACACTGTTGGAAATTGATTAATTATGAAATGAGGGTTTAGAAACCCCAAACTCCACAAGTAAATATTGATTCCAGCCTTATAAATAATAAGGAAGCCAAATATGAATTCAAATTTGATTGTCGTGCCCTAGATGGCACCAAACCATACACTAATGCAAGTCGCTCCACAAGGGAGAGGCTCAATAATGCATATAAAATCTGATTATGACTTCTTTCCTCTCAAATCTGCAATATGCCTTCAAGCCAAACAAGGAAGGAGGGTTTCGCCCCCACCAACCACAAGAAGGGTTTCCGTCCTTCTTGGAAGATGCCACACACTTGGATTTTTGCCCAAGAGTGGAAGAACAATGAGCAATCAGCCCAAAAGTCCAATTAGAGTAAAATGTGCCAAAAATAGATGTTGCAAATGAGGTCTCTAATCTTCTTTTATATCCCTAACATGGCGCCAATGGTCAAAAAGGACAAGGCCTACCCATAAAGAGCTCTTTTAATCTTTTAATTGGCTTCATTAATGCACCAAACCTAGCCACCCTTTGTTGCCATGGAAAAGATTAAAAATTAGAAAATAAATGCAAAGGAAGCTCAATTTCTTTTCCCAGCTCTTCCACTTCGTTGCCATGGAAAAAGGAATGGCAAGAAGTCCAAAATCAGGCCTTTAAGTGGGAAAAAGGGACATTACAAAGAAAGCATGAGTCCACGTGCAACTCCAACACTATTGACTCCCAAAAAGGATGGAGTCTGGAGAATGTGTGTGGACAATAGAGCAATAAATAAAATCACAATTAAGTATCGGTTTCCAATTATAAGATTGGACGATATGATGGATGTGCTAGCGGGAGCCCAATATTTTAGCAAAATTGACCTTTGGAGTGGGTACTATCGATCCGAATCCGTGAAGGGGATGAAGGAAAACAACTTTCAAAACAAAAGATGGATTGTACGAGTGGATGATGATGCCATTCGGGCTATCTAATGCACCTAGTACATTCATGAGGTTGATGAACAGAGCGCTACGAGAATACACTGGTAAGTTTGTGGTTGTCTATTTCGATTATATTTTGATATTCAATACAATAGTGGAAGAACACTTGTTGCATTTGAAATTGGTGTTAGAACTGTTACGAAAAGAGAGTTTGTATGCAAAATTAAAGAAGTGTAGATTTCTTCGAAAAGTCTAGTTTTTTTGGGGTTTGTCATCTTAGAGGATGGAGTAAGGATGGATGAGGAAAAAGTGAAGGCAATTTTGGAATGGTCTATTCCAAGGAATGTGACAGAGGTTTGTAGTTTTCATGGCTTGGCAACTTTTTATAGGAAGTTCATCAGGAATTTCAGTAGCATTTTTGCACCCATAATAGAGTGCACGAAGGGAAAGGATTTTGTATGGACCAAGGTAACAACAAATAGTTTTGAATTGTTAAAGAAGAAAGTGTTAGAGGCACCTATTTTGGTATTGCCAAATTTTAACAAGGTCTTTGAGGTTGATTGTGATGCCTCACATGTCGGGATTGGAGTTGTATTGAGTCAAGAAGGATAAGTTGTATCATTTTTCAAAGGAAAAGTTGAATGAAGTCAGAAGGAAATATTCTACTTATGATGTGGAATTTTATGTTATTGTTCAAGCATTAAGGCATTGGAGACATTACTTAGTAGCTAAGGAATTTGTACTCTTTACTCGACCATGAAGCATTGAGGTATGTAAACACACAAAAGAAACTAAATAGTAGGCATGCAAAGTGGGTTTCATTTTTGCAAGAATATACTTTTGTCTTAAAGCATAAGTCGTAGT
Source organism: Taxus wallichiana var. yunnanensis (assembly GCA_018340775.1). Classification (NCBI taxonomy): domain Eukaryota; kingdom Viridiplantae; phylum Streptophyta; class Pinopsida; order Cupressales; family Taxaceae; genus Taxus; species Taxus wallichiana. The sequence goes on from CM031241.1 coordinate 36,252,348, forward strand.
AGCAAGAATCAAGTTGTTGATGCCTTAAGTAGGCGTGTAACACTTTTGATAACAATGGAAAATGAAGTAGTAGGGTTTGAGGTAGTTAAGAAATTGTATGAAAGTGATCCAAATTTTGGTGTTGTGAGACAATGTAAGGACCCTAAAGTAGGTAGTGGTTCTTCTGATTATTTGATGCAAGATGGTTATTTATTCAGGGGAAAGCAATTGTGCATCCCTGTTGGTTCAATGAGAGAAAATATTATAAGAGAATTGCACATTGGGGGTTTGGTGGACACTTTGGTATAAGTAAGACAATTGCTCTTGTGGTAGAGAAGTATTATTGGCCAAAGGTAAAGAGGGACATAAGTAGGATCGTATCAAGATGTAGAGTGTGCCAAATGGCTAAGGGCCATGCATAGAATCTTGGTTGTATATGCCATTACTTGTTCCTACAGTCCATGGGTTGATTTGAGAATGAATTTTGTGTTAAGACTTCCTAACACACAACGAGGGAATGATTCTATCTTTGTTGTGGTAGATAGGTTATCTAAAATGACACATTTCATTGCTTGTAAGACAACTAATAATGCTTCTAGAGTTGCAGATTTGTTTTTTCAGAAGTGGTTAGGTTGCATAGATTTCCAAGAACAATCACTTCAGATTGGGACATAGTTTTTGAGTCACTTTTGGAAGAATTTGTGGAGGAAAATGGGGACACAATTACTGATTCGATATGCATATCACCCCAGACAGATGGACAGATGAAAGTCCGAATGAAGCTTGGGAAATCTTCTACGTTGCATAGTTGGAGAAAACCGAAACTATAGGATTTAGCTTTACCATAGGTTGAGTTTACTTATAATAGCTTGGTAAACAGTCAATGGGGAGGTCTCCTTTCCAGATTGTCTATGGTAGGAACCCCAAGGGAGTTATAGATCTAATTGTGCTTCCTGGTGAAGATAAAACAAGTGGTGATGCCGAAGCATTTGCAAAACACATGATACAATTGCAAGAGGAAGTGAGGGAAAAGCTAAAAGTTAGTAATGCCAAATATAAAGAAGTTGTGGATGCAAGTAGGAGAGTAAGTGCATTTGAAAAAGATATGGTGATGGTTCATCTCTGAAAGGAGAAGTTTCCAAAGGGCACATAATAAAGTGAAGTATAAGAAGATTGGGCTTTGTAGGATTCTGAAGAAAATGAGTGATAATGCCTACAAGGTGGAGCTACCTGGCAACTTTGCTATTTCACTAGTTTTTAATGTTTCTAACTTATATAAGTTTCCAGGACATGATGGAAACGTTGAGAAGGAAGAAATAAACTGGGAGCAACAAATGCCAAAGAAGAAAAAGGAGAGGGCAATGCGTGTCTTGGACCAAAAGACAATCACTACTAGGCATGGGAGCTACAACAAATATTTGGTACAGTGGGAAGGTTTTGCAACAGAAGAAAATACTTGGATTCCTGAGTGAGGTTGAAGAAGAGTGACAAAGGAAAATTAGATGAATTCCATCAATTGAATTCGCAGGGGTAGAATTCTTTTCAATCGGGGAGAATGATGCGGGAACATAACTTCCGGAGACCATAATTTTTGATATGACCGTTGGATCGTCTTGAAATTTTCTAGGGTGATAGCTCTCGTTTAGTTATATGCCATGACCAAGGTTGGGTGACTTTTTGACATATTTTCGGGGCCAAATTCCTTCGTCTAGTGGTCTAAAATTGGCTATGAACCTTTTTTTTGGTTTTATCTTTGACTAGTTTTAATATATTTTGTTTTGTTTTATGTAATAAGCCAAGATTTGACGTACGCCTAAATTTACAAAGACATATTTTGTACACAAAATTGGAGTCCACCCGAGGTGCTTCATTTTTAAGGTTTTTTTGCAATTTAGGGTTTTCTTAGAGATAGTGGGAAATAAAAGGAAGATTGTAAGGTTGTAAAAGATTAGTGTGGATTCAGGAATGAGAAGAAAACCATTTTGAAGCTTTTGGACTTTTGCAAAATCGTGTTTGTGTGTTTTGAAGGCATTTCGACCTCTTGCAGCTAGATCCACATCACTTAGCCAATAGAAAGGTCTCAAGGCTCTTATTGGGCAAATACTCATTTACAAGCAAAATTTCAACCCCCAGCACAACGTCACAACAACTTCAAAAGGTTTTGATGCTGAACATTGGCCACCAACTTCACTTCATTCATAAATTCTATTTCTCCTTTTGTAGATCTTGCACAAAGTTTTTTCGCAGCTATCTCCTTTCTGTCTCTACTGCTTCCCTGAGGATCAAAACAAGCCCACATATTTTAAAGGAAACATACTTGTTTCTATAGAGTTTTATCTTATTGAACAGATTATAATTTAGATCTAGGATGCTATACACTCATACCTTATATACTGGGCCAAATTCCCCCTCTTCAAGCTTGTTATTATCATGAAGATGTTCTGCGGCTTTTTCCATTTCTGTACCATTATAAAACATTGAGATGAAAGTGAGCAAGCTTACAAGATTAAATGTTACTCTAAAACTAGAAGAAGAGATCTACAGACCAGAGATGAAATCCAAAGGAGCACCTTTGTTGTGGTCCATAGAGCTACTGGCGACAGAAAATGGCAGATTTTGTTTATTTTCTTATTCCAGTCAGAAAACGTATAACATAAAAATGATCCTTCCCAGAAGTGTTAATATAATGGCTAATGTATTTGAGGACTTCTCTACCCAGAAAATATTTATTGTTGAATAATGAAATTGAAGAGATTGGGAATCTCCCAGGCCTATTAGAATTCATAATTAAATGCGGTTTTAGTGCGCCGCTCAGCCTGAGCTGTTCTTGCTTACAGGTCCCTAATCTGATTCTTTTGTTTATTTATAATAGGCAATCAGTTTTGACATTGCTTCTAGATTTGGAATTTTGGACAATTTGTAATTTGTACTCGTAGACTGTAGTGTATTTAATTGCAGATTTCCAGTCAGATGCAGTGATCAAACCTATATTTTGGGATTTGCAAACTGAGCTGATTGAGCTGGAGATATCACTGATGTGCATGTTTCAGACTTCAGTTTAGTTCTTCTTTCGACAGTTTATATTTGTCTTTTCTGATGGGTTTGAAGCCCTTGGACCTGCTATGACAGGCTCAATTGTGAACACCGCACCCCATGTAACTAACGACATCCTACTTTTCCTCGGTCCTTCTTTATATTAGTAAAGTGCTCACTATTTACTAGATTGGGCTTATTTGAAAAGGTCAAAGCTCATTTAAGCCCGAACTTATAATTCCCTCCAAAACATGGAGGATCCAATTTCTACCATCCAAACTCCAAAACCAAAAACATCCTTATGAGCTCCTTAAAAGGCCTTTCCAAACCCAAAGGGCCCCATTTGCACACAAGGAGTGAAGAGGGGCAAGATAAAGGAGGAAGGCTTATTCCACGGCTCTCTCCCAACTCTCTTCAAGCTCCTGTAGGCTTATCACAATTCTCCATGGCTCTTCATTGCCATGGTAGAGTAGGGTTACTTTCAAGCCTGCTTTTCACTTTGGATTTCCTCAAGCCTCGGCTTTTCGAGAGGAGTCCTAACTTTATTTTTGTTTTGGGTGCTTGCAGGTTTGATAAGGGATGGGAGTGCCATGGAGATTTGAGTTGCAACCCTTCCATCTCCACCCCTAAGCATTAAGCCATCTTTTCAACCTGTGCTCGCAAGCCTTAACAGCATGTCAATCCATCCCAATCCCTACGTGGGTTCACCGGAGCCTAGGCTTCATAACAGAACCTGGCAACCTCTTCAGCCCCACCGTTGACATACTAATCCAACAGATTGTCAGCAAGACACTGCCAGATCTGTGACCTTTCCACCGCTTCATTCGAGACATAAAGGTTAATAATGCTAAGAGAGTGGTTTTCGATATTTAATAGAACCAGAGAACTCGGTTAGTGGGGTTACATCAATGATCAACATAATGTGGCATAACGCCTCCTTGGCCATGATCATGATGGCCTGTCAGAAAAAGATTGTCTGACATGCACTTATTTTTCTCTCATAATTCCTATCAATGTAACTTGGGCAGCTAGAGGTGCAATTGATAGTCTAAAAATAGATCCAAGCATAGCGATTAGTCTTGTGTATCAAGAACCATTTGATAAAATTACACAAGTCAGAGCATGGGAATTACTTATCTACTTAAATAACAGGCAACAGAAACATGAATCTATTTGAGCCTGCATGTAAATCATTCAGGAACAAGTGTACAAAAACCATACCTTAAAAATTTGTCTCCTCTGACTTCAACTCCACACCCTTGTGTTTCCATTCGACTCTTATGCCAACTTTTATACACCCTTATCTCATCATAAATGAATATTTGTAAACACATTTACAGGTTGTTTTTAGTATCTAGTTTTGCAAAAGTGTCAACTTGAGAATTGAAAAGCTTTGCAGATGTGTCAACTTGAGAATTGAAAGTTTACAATATGTTTTCCAGCTCCTTCATCAACCACAGAGCCTCCATCTCTGGCGTCTTTCATTTTCGTTTTTCTCCATACCATACACTCTTCAATCTCCCCCACCCTCCCTCTGACCTTAGTGGGAATAGTTACTCCTAATAAGAGTAAATGTTGGTACTACTACATCACCATATGCTACGCGCTAAGTCACAAGTTTGAGTTTGTGTTTATGTTCGACGAGGATAAAGTTCTGTTCAAGATTGCCAATGGATAAAGATTGAGAAAAAAGCGTCTCTAAGTTTGAACATTTTTTTGCTATCGTTTTAATTTTTTGAAAAAAATGCACATATATGTCGAAGGGACAGAGTGGAGATAGCTTTTTGTTCGCTACTTTCAGCCGGTATATGTAATATACATGCATTTGTAAAATAATGCAAAATTGTGTCAAAAACTTCCCGTGCAAAAATAATGGATAAAGTTTGAGTTCATGTTAGATGAGAATAAAGTTTGGAAATTTTTTAACCTTTTGGAAAAATTTGGAGAACCTTGTCACATAGACCGTAGGTAAGGCGCAGCTTCCCAATGTTAAAAGAAAATAAAACTAAAACCAACACCACAATCCCCTAGGCAGAGATAAACACCATGCCCACCAAAAGAAAATTTACTTGATGAATAAACTACCTAGACCACTTGTAAAGACCCGGGAGGGGTCAATGACAAGAATGAACCTCTCTCCAACTTCTCAGTGTCAGACTCCCCCATTTGATCCCATGTGGAGTACTCCATTGGCACATTCAAGTAATTATATGATCAAAACATAATAAAGGTAAATCATAATTCTTTTTAGTTGATTTCCTGATTTTCTTGATTTTTGCTTGGCTTCTTGCATTGTTTACTGTTTACTTACTGGTTAAATTATTTTTGATAAGTATATAAGCATATTTTTCTTTTTAACCATGCATATTCCACAGGAAATCAATGAGTTTGGCAGGAATCAGAGAATTGAGTTTGAGGAGCTACAAGATTTAGTTTTAGAAAGAGAAAGGCATTGGTTAGGAAATGAACCCGAAATAGGTGGCAAAACTGATTTATTGTCTCCATCACCTGCTGCAACAACAAACACACAGGAGTTAGAAAATAAGAGAAATGAGCTGGTTGGTTCTTGTCTACCATCAATCATGTCAAGATATTTTATTTGAGATTAGGATTTATGCTGAAACACAGGATATTAATGGTTGATTTTCCCTCAGAAATCGTGGGAAGATAAATTGATGGAATTAGAGAAAAAGTGGAGCACTCTGCAACATAATTTATCTTGTCAGCTGTCACCAGGTATGGCTGTAAATGGTGACGAATCTCTCTTCGACGAGTCTCCTACAGACCATTTTGTCCTAAGGATGTTAAAAATCATCTTATCTTATATGTGGACTTGATTCATGTTGATTATACGGTGTCAGATATTTTATCTATGCTAGAATATTTTATTCAAAATGTGGAGAGTAAAAATGCTTCTAGTAATGTTCATGGAAAATAATTCTTTCTTGCTTTTTTTTATTTAGCACAAAGGGAAAAGGAGCTTGAACGTAGACTTCGGAGCTTGACAGAGCAGCTAGTGGCCAAGCAGGTACTTTATAGATAATTTACCATCGATTGTTGGGCCTTAACATAGTGGTGATTTGCACAGACAGTACTAAGAAATAGAATGTAGCTGTTAACTAAGTTTTCAAGGTCAGTCCAAGCGGGTATGGAATGTCTAGAGATTCAATCTGGCTGATTAGGGGGAATTTTTAGCTTAATGATCCACGAATGAAAAAATAAACAGGAAGGTTCATAATGTCTCTGAAATTTGGAGGGTTACAGTACAGGTACAAAGATGGGATGAGACATAGTGCACTCTTTTCCTGGTTTATTTGTCAATGGAATTATTACACATTGATATCGTTCAGTATAGAAACAGGCACACTTTTCTTTATTTAAAGTATAAACAAATACATGGATGCGATTTTTGATAATGAAATCAAGTTTTGCATATTGTTTTCATCACTCACCTTCTGCCATGGTTTTTAAAAATATAGAAAGTAAGTTCATTTAAGTCACAAGGTTGTCAGAAGATCCTTCCAAGAAAGTGTATTGTAACTCGTTTGAGATCCCAACCTTGGCAGGCACAGTTGGAAGCACTAGCAAATGAAAGGAATGCCCTTGAGTTCAGCTTAGAAGATGCAAATGAGGCCAGAAGGCGACAGCAACTTTCAAATGGGGAGACAAACTTTAAAAGAAATAAAGTAGGGCGGTCCGGATCGACAATGTCATCAGCATCGATATCTATAAATACCAGATATGATGATTCAAAGGTTCGTTCCCAAGTTTCAACTATCGCAGCTCGTCCAAGGGTCATTAAAGAGGCTGTAGAGAGTGGAAGCAAGCTTATACATGCATTTGATGCTTTTGGCTTAAGAACAGGAGGCTACCGGAGATTTATGCTATTACGTTCTCTAATTGTTGGTTACATCTTAGGACTTCACGTTGTTGTGTTTATGATAATCTCATTTGCAAAACTGGTTTGATGACTTTCACATGTCAAGGGAAGAATGATTGTTTTAGCTTGATGTCTCTTGTTATCTCGTGGCTAAATGCTAGCAGATTGTGTAGGATATTACCCTGTAAAATCCTATTTTTGGTTGTTGTCATCATAACTGGAAATGTTGTCTATGATTAATGAGCAAATCAAAATGTACTTTTAAAGGCAGGCACTGCATAAGCAATTTGCCTCCAGCAAGAACTTAATTATGAAATTTTAGGGATTGGAGAGTCGCAGACAATTGCTCCATTGAACATCCACTAGTATTTGCGTTTACATGAAGCTAAGACAGTTATTAATGCATTGCTGGACATTTGGAAACTCTATTAGCACATGGGCATCTTCTTATTTTGAATGGCATAGGTGGAAAGGGTATGCTTTGCTTGGTGATTTCTAGCTATTTATATGAAGAATTTGGAATTGAAATATTATAAATGGCGTGGCTTTGAAGGTCACGTTTCCATTGGCTGGTCTTAGTTGTTATATGTAGAATTATAGAATTAGTGTTAGACAAGCATGTTAATTTATGAAAAGTTAATTTATGAGCCATAATTGAGACAGACATTCTCCATTGGGCAGTCAGCCTCGGTGGTCGTTCTCTGATTGATACCATATCCTTTGCTCATTTTTGTGGGAATTCTGAGTTCTTCCAATCTGCTAGAACATTTCTTTAAGCATTTGGTAAGAGTATTTTTCGGAGCGTACTACAACTACTTGCATCCTTCTCTTTGTAGCATAGTAGGGTCAAGGGCCCTGACATTTGCTTTGCCCTCGTTCTTAACCTTTTTGTAGGAATAGTTGCTAATTTAAATTCTAAATCTGGTCCGGGGACACAGATAAACAACTATCTGCTAAAACAATAAAATGATTGATAAACTATGCATTTGCTATGTGAGCTCAATGTACATTCACCTCTTCTTTAGATCGTATACCTTTCTTCTGCAGGCACTAGTTTTATTTAGAGCAATAAATCTTTAGAGCATTACCATGGGCTGAAAATTCAAATGACTTTGTAGAGAGCTAATGCCTAGACAAATCTTAAATAAAATAAATTTCAGATAGAAATGTATTTATTCCAACATTTGAGATTTTTATTGTTCAGGTTATCACAAGAATTAGGCTTGTTTATGAAAGGGTTTGTCTTCTTTGCCAGCCAATCAACATAGAGCAGCAGCATGTAAAGACCATCTTCCCCTCGTGTTGGTCACCCATGTGTGGTTGGGTTAGTGAATGCATATGGTCCATCCTCATTCACTTTGTTTTTAGGAAATCTTAATGTAAACAGTAGCATTACAGTGTAGTGGCATCCTTAGGCTTTCGGAGATTGCCTCTTTGTTTCCCAGTAAAATGGACGACGAGGAACTGAGATTGGGGCTTACCTATGATTGAGCATTAATCCTTTAATTTTCACGTGACTTACATCTAGCTATGATGCTTTTTGGTTAGTATGGGAAGATGTTGGGGATATATTGCATTGGAGCTGGAGACATTGAGTGTATCCCGTGTGATTACGACTTGTGCTTATACTAGGCACTGGTCACAGCTTGGATAACCCTTTGTAATGGTATTTTTAGGCTTTCTAAACGACTTCATAAATTGCTTGTGATACTTTAATTGTTATTTGGATGCTCGTGTGCATTTTTTATATGTAGTATCTGTTGATGATGTCTACTAATTTGTAATTGCTTTTGTATTACAGATATTTTAATTGATATTTGGATGCTCTCCTGCATTTTTTTATATTAGTATCTGTTGATAATGTCTAATTACTTGTAGCTATGATTGTAAGCAAGCCTAGGTTTTTAGGAATTTACAAATCTTTTATGAATGTTCTTCAATATTGAAATTAAAAATGCTGATGAGATATCAGTGGGCTGGCTGTGCCCAGCCCCACCCGAGTTCGAATCTCATTGGGCAAATGTGGCGGTATGTGTTGGATTTGAGGTTGATTGTATTTGTTTGTGTACAACAAAAAAAACAATAATATTGAAATTCAAAATTAAAATTAATGGAAAAACTATATATATAGTTTGTGAATTGGGCCAAAAATATATTTTTAGTGAAAGTTGAGCTTAATCATTATTTAATGTTTTCAATTATGTTTTCGCTGGGGGTAGATGGGGCCGGGAAGAAAGGGGGAGGAATGAAAGATTTAATGACGTCCACGAGACCAAATAGTCTATGGGACCAAAGCCGCAACCCTAAGATATTTTAATATTTATTTCCATATCGAACTCCTATAATTCCATGGTCTTGTTAAGCCTTGTTTCTTCAAATAACTCGCTTAGGTTGTCCACTTTCAGGTTGCTTTTGTACTAGATACAAATATCTTCATAAGCCGTACATTCCATGATGAAGTGCCATTTTGTCTCCACCACCCCCTTACTACAAAAAAGACAGGTTCTCCTCTCCCAATCCTCCTTGGGAATAGTCCATCTACCAGTCTCACACTGAAGATGATGTGATCCAATCCTCAAGCTGCACAACTAACATCCTTGCTTTGCCCTTGATGGTTGCACCTAGATATGTTTTTCATCATGTTCCCAGGAGGAATTGAATTCTTTGATGCAATGAGCTTTCTTTTGGCCAATCTGCCTCATCCACATGGCAATCTTAAATTTATCGATCATAAAAGAATTTTTTTCTTCATTGGTGTTTGGACATTGTTAGCATATGGATTTGCACACATGCAAATGACAGGCAACAATATGGGAATGAAGTCCCTCAATGAAGGTGAGGCTGCCTTTATTGAAAACCAAAACTGTATTTACATCTATACATTCAAAATTGTATGTTGGGGGTGTTTTGGAAAATCAATGGAAAAAAAAGTGAATGAGGAGATGGAATGGAATGGAATGAAGGAAAGGAATGGAAATGAATGAATGAAAGGAACATGCAAGAGTTAGGTAAAAACAGAGCCTAATATTGCACGAAGAAGAACAATGAATAACTAACACAAATAAAACGAAGTTTGAGTTAGCTAAACAAGAATAAGTAAAAGGGAACACACATGAGCAAGTAAATATCAAAGTTTGATCACTATGAACAAGAACAGCAAATTAACAGCGTTGACAATAAGATCAAAGACAATATTTGCATGCAATATTTAAACATCTAACATCTAATGAACATAAAATGTTACAAAAGATAATGAATGAGACACAAAGTTCATATTTCATCAACTCCAAAATGTTTTCACAAATGAACACGGTTTCTTTCTTGAAACAAAGCTTGCAAAAAAATAATATTTTCTTCTCCTCTCTCAAAGTCACCCTCACAAATGAACCCTGACTTTCTTTTATAACCCAAAAGTTGGTTATAAAGTAGGTATGGTTTACATGCACATTAAATAGGGCATCTTAAGTGACTTTGATTTTTTCAACCAGATTTATTAAAAACAACTAAAAATAGAAATCACTTAAGTTATCCAAAGTTTGTCAAAAGTGAGTTTAATAACACCACTTAAAATAATATTTTAACATATGACAAAAACTAGTGCCTTATCCATTGAAGTGGGATCCACCTATCTCAAACGTATGAGAAATGGAGTCTCTCGCTTTGTTAGATACCGAAAAAGCTATCTCCTCGTCCCATTAGCGAACTTATTATCTCACCTTCGCCATTGAAAGGATTTGAACCTTCCCAATGTTTTGAACATTTTTCTTCCTCAAGAGGTTCACTTGGTTGAAGCACAACCTCACAAAATACCTGCAATTCCAAGATCCTACCTAGAATATCATTCAAATTGACCATCTTTGATTGAATATTCTCAAACAAGTTCTTTAATTTGATGCAACGTTCCATTGAAGCTGAAGAGAAATTGATGGCGGGAATATACATGTCTTTGAACAATTGTGAAAATTGCTCCTCAACATGTTCTGATGAATATCTCTGATTTTTCTCATTTACAAGATCGCAAGGGATCTCAACTATGAACTCTTGAATCAAGGCAAGTGAAGTGAAGGCTTCATTGCATACGCTCTTGTAATGGATAATAGAATCCTCGAGAAGTGTCTTTCTTGATTTGAGATGCAAACACCAAAGAAAGTGTGTCCCTTGAAATTCGAATTCGAGAATTCCTTCAATGGCTAAAGTTGAAGATTCCATACTTGTCATCTCCTATAGATTAAACAATATCTCATCCAAATTTGATATATTAGAAACAAAAGTTTCCTTGAAAGAAAGAATTGGATCAAGATATGCACTAATATATTCATGGAGCTTAATGGTTGTTTTGATCGTCTCTTTACCAAAAACGAGAATCTCTGAAAGCCAAGATTTAGTGACATGACCCAATGTGTTTATTTCTTTTGACAAATTGAGAGTTTCTTCATCAGGGGCAGCCACTTGCATCGGGTATTGGGAAAGTGGATGATATGGGATTTATCAGATGTTGAACATAATCCACCAATTGATTCTTTTCAGCCTTGAGATGAGAGTTCTGAGACTTATATTTCTCAAGCCTCTTTAGCACGATATCTATTGAATCTTGGGCCATCGCCATGTCACTTTCCAATGTGGACTTCCCAAGTCCAAGTCTGGAAACTTCATAATCAGTAGATATCATGACATCACAACATCACGTACACGATCAACTTGTGGGATGGCAAGATCCACAAATCTGTTTCCGTCATCATCCACCATTATTCGGAGAGCACTTTAGGCTTCTTGGGAATGACGTCATTCGAAAGCTTGAAAAGGGCATCGAAGTCAATGTCAATTGCCTTGACAACCCTCTTCCTTTTCTTGATTTCACAATCAACCCAAAAAGGAGTATCCTTCACCACTTCCGCATACAAAAGCCTGGAATCCAAAGCAACATTCCCATTGTTCTCAACATCATTAGATTCTACAAGAATCCTTTCCATGACCTCAATCTCTGGAGAAATAACCTTGATATCGACCTCTTGAACATCAGGGAGATTTTGAGAAATCTCTTCGTGAACTGTAGGTTCAGAAGCGTTCGATATCTGGACTACTTGCACTTGAGTGGACTCTTGTGCAAGGCACGACTGAGGATTGTTTGTTATGAGCTTCTGCAAACTATCAAGCAATGTGAGTAGAAGAATCTCTACTTGAAGTGGAAATTCCCGATACACACTCTCTTCCTTCACTAGGGCCCTTAGATGTTTCACCTCGTGACACCTTCTTTGGTGAAGTGGATTTTGGCAACCACTCCTTTCTTGCTTGATGCGTATGGCTAGATGGCACGAAGGTTGATTGAGAAGAAGCTTTGGTCGACTGGAGACCTCCTTGAGTTGGCAATTTTTGTAATCCTGAGGTATGATCTTGGATTGATGGTAACTTTGCAAGTTCTCTTTCATACTAGGATATGCTTCTTTCGAGAATCGATTGATTCTTGTTATCAAGAGAAAATTCATCTCTTTTGGTCCAATCAATTCGTGGCAACGGGAGTAAAGGCAACTCATATGAGGGATCAATAACATCTTCATCATCATCCACCAATGAATCTGGAGGGTTTCTAATGCGAAAGGCCTTGATCTGAGCAAGGGTTAGGTGGGAAAACTCTCGCCTTCTCACTTCATGTTCGTCTGAACAGGCAACCCAGAAATCTTCCATGGTAGGGTTGTGTTGATACTTTGCTCCAAGAATCTTCTGCATATATCCGTTGATATCAAATTGGAATCTCTTCACATATGGATGAATAGTGATGAGGGCAAACTCTTTCTCCATGAGTTGTGCACTGAAGAGATTTGGACATTGGTATTCCCCAATTTGGATTGGGAAATGAATTCCTGAACGATGCTTGTCACTGAGAAGACAATGAACTTGGAATAGTTGTCGCGCAAGCTCCATTAATGCCCACTTGTCACTGACGTACTTAGGAAGCTTCCATGGAGTACTCGCAAATCCGCTCACGTGAATGTAGGAAAAGGACGAAAATTGAATAAACCATGTTCCCCATTGGGAAATGACATCCATGGCCTCTTTGGAGAATCTTTCCTCTGTATTCCGATTTAAGTTTCGAATCACGCGGAAGGTGAATGCATCGTTAACTCTTCTGAAATGATGAGAGCTATTTTTGAAACTTAACTGTGGATTATAATGGAAGACATTATTTGATGGACCCACGACTGCTTTCGTTTCGAGTCCCGAAAATAGCTTTCTTCTAGCCACTGCATAAGTCAGGTATGATGTCATGTAGAAACATCCAGTCATCTTCACTTTGATCAATTGTTTGTGAAGAGTATCACTGATGATGGTGGCCCAATCCATAAACTCTCTCTTGGCAACCAATTTTAAGTCCATATGGGTTTTCTCTATTTTTTGCTCGATATTATTATGCGACATGAAAGTTAGGCCATGCTTAGCCATATTTTCTAAATAGATAAGTGAATATGCTTCACCTATATTGATTGAATATCTACATGATTTTTGCGAGAACCGATACAAATAAACCGATACATCCATGGGTGGAAAATCCTGGCAGAGGGTAGACCGAAGACTCGACTCAGGAGAGTGATCATGTCTCGATTTCCTCCATGAACTCAACGCGGTACAGTTCTTTAGGAAGCCGATCAACTCGAGGCCTCTTGGTCACTAACCAATTTTTATTAACCATCTTGCTCCACATGAGGGGTTCTTCATCCCAAAATTATTGTGCTGAATTTTGAGTGATGTCAAGCATTCTCAGGGAAGTTAGGTATGCTGAGCAATTCCTCAATGTGCTTTGGTGTGATTAAGAGGAAAGACTCGCGATTATCTTTATAAATTTCTCGTCTCTCGGGATCATAATGCTCTGTGCTGGTGATAACCAGCTTTGGGCATGGAAATGCCGCTGCTTGGGGTAGTAGACCGCTATGGTAGAGCCTATCCGAGAATATGGTTTTTCCTTCAGCTTTCACCCGATCACAAAATTGTTGCACATTGATGTGGCCAAGATTTGTATCGGTGATATTGTTATATGAAACTTGATGGAACTGGGAGGGATGATTCCTTGGAATTCATACTTGAGTGTGGATTTATTTGATTTCTCCACTGGCTTCCTCGATTTTCTTGCAGATTTATTAGATTTTTCAGCCATTATGAATTTTACAGAAAAATGACTCAGGCACACAAAACAATGTAAACGGTGTCGGGTCTTAGTCTCCAAACCACTGTTATCACAAGAAAAATATGGCTCGTTTAATTTATAATTATTATTTTAAAAATAATAATAATAATTATTGATCCCGAATTACAATTTTTTTAAAAATGTCAATACAACCAAAAATATTGAGACTAAACTTGCTAGATCGAGCAACAACAACAATAATATATATATATATATTTAAACTCTCCCGATCATAATGGATTTGCATAGGATCAACTTAATCTTTTTATAAATCACTATTTCCGTCTTGCCTGATTCCGGTTGCTTCAACGTGAAGAATTACTTTGATTTTCCGACAATACTTTGAACTTGGAATTTTCTTTACGCTTAACGTTTAAACACGAAATATTATTTAATAGCTCGAATTCCTTGGAGAGCTCTGCGTGAATACTTGGAACTTCTTTACTTTTGCATGAATTCACTCTTATGTTGTATTCTTTCTTTGGATGCGTTGGAAATGATTTTTATACTTTCTTCTTTTGCGAATGTGTGGAACTCCTTGGACTAGTTTTGCTTGAATTATGCAAGCGTGGATCTATATTCCTTCATGGTTGCATGGGAATGCTTCTTTCAACACGTGGGTCTTCTTCTCCAATGTAGGCTCCTCTTTAACAACTATGCGTTGAAAATTGTTGAGGTAAATGTGTGGGAAAAAGTGGAAAATTGTTATTTTTTGGCTTTATCCTCTCCTCTCCCACGTGGCACTGTTGGCTAAGCTTTTTACCAATGAAAACATGAGTTGCTTCCTCTTGAAAATGCGTGGATTTTAACCTCTGTTTGGCAAGTGAATGGATAACTAGTTTTCTTCCTTCAAAACCTGCGTTGGAATCTCCTTGTGCATGGGACGTGGTCTCTTTTCTTAGCTAGGCATTGGAATTGTTGTTTTCTCCTTTTTCTGTGTGGGAATCTCCTCTTTTTTTTGTTTTATTTGGCACGTGTGGAGCTATGGGCTTCCTTCCAAAACCTGCAGTTCTTTCTTCCTTCAACATGAGCTTCCTCTTCCTGATGCGTAGACATGCACAAGAAACGGACTTGGCATGGAAACCTGTTCCTTCATTGCTATCGTGGGGACAAAATTTTTCCTTCAGGTGGAGAGCCTCTTCAATATCTTTGCGTTAATACCTTATTCTTTTGCTTGCGTTGAAACTTCCACCAATGCGTAGCTTTTAAGAACTCTGGTGAATGCGTGGATCTTTAAAATGCGTGGGAGTGTCTTCTTTGCTATGGCTGCGTGAAAACTGCTATTTCTCCTCACGTGCATGCACTATGGCCAAGGTAAATGTGTATGGATTTGAATGCCTCTATTTGACCAATGCGTGATGAATCTTTTTGCTTTGCCTTGGCGTGAGAATTCTCCTTTCAACGTGAATGGAATGGTTTAGCAATAGCGTGGGCGATTGATTGATTGAGTTTAATGCTGGAAAACTCTTGCATTGAAATCTCCTTTACTTCTGGTGTTTTCTGAGGGATGTGATAAAAATATTTCTCGGAAACGCTTCTACAGAGGAAATAAGAAGTTAAAAATATTGAAAGCTTCAAAGCTTCTTCGCATGAATTTTTCCAACAGTCTTTCATGGAGGAAAAATTAAGAGGAAGTTTCCCCGTAACCGTTTTCTTTCCATTGAAATAACTAATTTCCCTTTCTTCGGTAGTGGGCATTAATTGC
This sequence comes from Taxus wallichiana var. yunnanensis, assembly GCA_018340775.1. NCBI lineage: Eukaryota > Viridiplantae > Streptophyta > Pinopsida > Cupressales > Taxaceae > Taxus > Taxus wallichiana. Next base: position 36,268,122 of record CM031241.1, read on the forward strand.
CAGGAAGTATGGGAAATATCTTAATCATTTGCCCGTGGCAACGACAAAGTAGGCTGACAATTCCCATCTTATTTCTCCATGTGGGAGATTGGGACATTTTTGACCAGTTTGCCATCCGACTGAGTTGGCAATCAACAGAAGAAATCCCACAAGTGAAAAAAAAGAAGAATTTTCTAGGGAAGGGAAATCCGGGAGCAGAAAGCTAATCTTGCATTCCCAAAGAATTGGAGGCGGAATTTTTAATTTCCCCAACAATTAAAAATAAAACTTGTCGATTGATTTTTAATAAATATTATATTAATATTTATTTAATTAAAAAACCCTAAAAATTAATAAAATTGATTTTATCAAATAAAGGGTAATAAATTAATTAAATATTAATTAATTAATTATTAACGCAATTTGTGACCTAGCGGAAGGAGTTTCATTTGCCGAAGTGGACGAAACGAAGACCAAAACGATCATGAGAATAAGATGATCACGGTGAGGGTAATAAATCACGTGAAATAACACTTTTGAATTTTTTTAAAAATCACGTTTATTAATTTTGCGAAGTCAAAATTACCGATAAAGCAGAACACTCTTGCAAGTCGATGCCCCATTTGTTCATCCACTTGTTTTGCTTGACCAAGTTTACTTCACACGTCCTAATTTCTCCTCCACAACCGTTTTGGGCCAGTGAATGGTTATTCATACTTTCAAAATTTTCACATAGCTTAGTTGTTGGGGTTAATCACACCGGTTGTGTAGATATATTATTTAGATCTAAGCATACAAACAATAAATGCGTAAATAAACCAAAAAAATAATACATAAGATGTAACATGGTTCACCCAATGTCACTACACCCACCAAGAAATAACCAATATATTATTTTAGAGGATATACAATTGAAGATCTGCAATCTTCCACACCTTACACGATATACAATATTTTTCCTCTCACAAACTTCTTTGAGTTCTCTCCAAGAATTCCTTTTTACAATTGTGTCAATCTTACTTTTAACCCTAGTTTTCTAGCTTATATAGACATATACAAACTTAGGGCACTTTAGCTATGCAATTACAACCATTAGATCAACTTTATATAAAAGGTTAGATCTAATTCTCATGACTTAAATAAAAGCAATCACGCATAGGTAACCGATACCGATTTTCTAACCGATCTCGCTTCCTCCTAGCTTGACCTATGTCGGTCCTTAGGTGATCGATGCCGGTCAACCGACTAACGCCGATCACTGTGTATTCCAGCAAGTTAATAAAGCATGTTAATGTGAAGCAATTAAGCTCCACAACTTAACAATCTCCCACTTGGAGATAAATTGTTACACTGTATGTATAAATTCATTCTTAGATCCTTTCCTTGGCATGTTTCTCCCTCTTTAAGTCTCAAACTCGAAGACCAACAGAAGTGGAGTGAAACTCCAACTTCTCCTTTGCCAACATCTTGGTTAACCCATCCACAAGGTTCTCCTTTGTATGAATTATCTCCAGTTTCAGTTGTCCATCCTCCAACACTTGTCGTATGAAGTGACATCTCAACTGAATGTGTTTCTTTCTTGAATGAAACACCGAGTTATTTTCCAAATGAATCATAGTTTGACTATCATTGTACCATATGCAATTCTCTTGCTCTTTTCCCAACTCTTCCATGAACTTGCTCATCCATATAATCTCTTTGCTAGTCTCTATAGCTGCAACATACTTGGCCTTTGTAGTAGACAAGGCCACAACCTTCTGTAATCTCGAAATCTAGCTAACTGTCATCCCACCTATTGTGAATACATATCCAATGGTGCTTCTCCTACCATCCAAATCTTCAGCCATATCTGAATCAACATAACTACATAAAGAAGTATCTGACCCTCCATAGCATAACTGCATGTCGGATGTCCCTCTCAAATACCTAAGAATCCATTGGATTGATTTTCAATGCTCTTTACCTGGATTGGCCATAAATCTGCTCACAACTCCTATTGCATGTGCAATGTCTGTCAGTACAAACCATAACATACATGATAATTCCAACTGTTGAAGCATATGAAACTCGTGCCATGTACTCAACCTCCTCATGTGATGTAGGACACTGATCTTTGCTCAATTTGAAGTGTCCAGCCATAGGTGTACTTACAAGTTTTGAATTTTGCATATTAAACCTTTCCAACACCTTATTGATATAATGTTCCTGAGACAAATACAATTTCTTATTCTTCCTATCTCTGTGAATTTACATGCCAAGGATTTTCTTTGCAGCTCCCAAATCCTTCATTGCAAATGTGTGAGCTAACTTTTCTTTAAGCTCACCAATGTCCTACATACTAGATCCTGTAATAAGCATATCATCCACATACAATAAAAAAATAATATAGCTCCCATTTTCAAGCTTCTTGAAATGAACACAATGGTCAGATTCACATATCATATAACTATGCTCATGCATGAAACTATCAAACCTTATATACCATTGCCTTAGAGCTTGCTTGAGTCCATACAATTTTTTTAACTTACACATGAGTTTCTCATTACCCTTGACTTCATAACCAAGTGGTTGCTGCATATATATCTCTTCTTCCAAATCACTGTGAAAGAAAGTCGTCTTAACATCAAGTTGCTCTAAATGCAAATCTTCTACTACAACTAAACTCAATACAATACAAATAGAATTCATTTATACTACAGGAGAAAATATCTCACCAAAGTCATTACCTCGTTGTATGTGCAAATCCTTTTACCACAAGCCTCGCCTTATATCTTCTTTATCCACCCTTTTCTTCTTTAATCATGTAAACCCATTTGTTCTACAATGTTCTTTTACCAGATAATAACTTAACCAAATCATATGTCTCGGTTCCGTTTCAAGGAGTCCATCTCCTCATCCATACAATGCTCCCACCGCTTGTAGGTTTTGTCTGCATTGCTTCTTCAAAACTTTCTCGGTTCACCACTATCACCAATAATAAATAATAAAAGGAAGGTGAAAATATTTCGGAGGTCTACTTACCGTCTGTGACCTTCTCACTGAGATTTGGGGTGCAAGAGACTCAATATGCTCATTCTGCAAATTTGTATCTATTTCTGACATTGACCGACGCCGGTTCATATAACCGACGCTTGATCTGCTCTTCTTCAGTAACCAACGTCACTTCAAGAAACCGACGCCTTGAGTGCTAGTGTCCACTGACACTGGTTACTATGTAAACATGTAGGTATTAATTTTAAATTTGAGAATGCATTTTCATCCACAAAATTTTCCACTTGTTCATCTTTGGGTACCAAAACTTGATTCCTATATATTCTCTTTTCATTTCAATCAATGCCACGACTCCTAACAATCTTAAAATCTTCTAAATCCAAAAATGGAATCCGAAATCATTGGAGCCATAATCAATGAAAGTACATCTCTTGGATTTAGCATCCAACTTATTTCTATTTTCTTTATCAACATGCACAAAATATTTTGAACCAAATACTCTAAGAAAAGAAAGATCTACCTCTTTTCTAGTCCAAGCTTCTTCTGGTATTCCTTCATCCAAATTTCACTTAAAGGCCCATGATTAATTAAATAAACCGTTGTCTATTACTTCGCCCCAAAACTCGCAAGAGTAATCCAAGATGTATCTTCATGCTTCTTCCACGCTCCATGATTTTCATGCTCATTCTTTCAAAAAACCATTCTCCCGTGGCATTTTAGGAACCATTTTTTCTATGTGTATTCTATTTACTTGAACAAATATAATTGAAAACCTTGTTGCAGTACTCACCACCATTGTCAGATCTAAGACATTTTAACCTTAAATTTGATTCATTTTCTACAAGGGATTTTCATATTTTAAAAGTCTCAAAAACATCAGATTTATGTTTAATATAATAAACTCATACCTTTCTTGTGGCATCATCAATGAAAGTCACATAATATTAGGATCCACCATGAGAAGCTACCTAGGATGGTCCCCACACATATGAGTGCACAAGCTCCAATTTATGCTCCTTTGTTGCCCCACTTTGAGAAATATCACTCTCTTTTGCTTTCCAAATATACAATACTCACAGAAATCAAGACCTATGTCTTTCAAATATTATAAATTACCCTTAGCCTTTAAGATCTGCATTCTTTTTTGACTCCTATGGCTAACCGATTATGCCACATACTTGTATCTGAATCTAAAGTAGATGGCACAGAAAATGAATCGATAATATAGGTAAAAAAATACAATGTTCCTACCTTCTTGCCTCTTGCTACAACAAGAGATCCCTTGGTAACTTTCCAAGAGTTGGATGTGAATGTAACCATGTAACTAAATTCACCTAATTATCTTGCAAAAATTAGATTTCTCTTGAGGCTTGGCACATGCCTCACATCTTTTAATATCCATGTATTTCTATTCTCGTAATTTAAGATGAACTTATCCTTTACCAACAATATTGGATGGTTCATCATCTCCTAAATAAACATGCCCAAAATTACTTTGGGCATAATTTCAAATAACCCTTATTAGGGCAGATGAAAAAAACTCCTGAATCTAAAACCCAAGATTCAATTTTATTATCCAAGGAGAGAATAAGGGCATCTTGCATTACCTTAGATGCAACAACATTTTCCTCTTTACCTTTCTCTGTACATTCTCTTTGTTTTCCTTGAACCAACAATCTTTCTTTGCATGTCTTTTCTTTCCACAATTCTAGCAGGTTATTCATTTACCTCTGGATTTAGATATGTCATTCTTAGACTTTTATTTCCCATTATTCTTGCTCTTGGATATCTCCTTCTACCTTCCTCTACTTTCTACATTCAAAGCATTTCTAGATGATAATTCTCCTATACTTTTCCTGCGTATTTCTTCATTCAGGATTATACTAACCACATCATCAAACTTTAAAATATTAGTAGTAGACATTGTATTACTAACAACCATTACCAAGTTATCCCAACTATTTGGTAAAGAGAATATAAACAAAATTTCTTTCACTTCATCATCAAACGAAATATTCACTGATTTTAATTGATTTGCAATAGACTCGAAATCATTCAAATGACTTGATGTAGATTCACTATTTGAAGCATTAGGTTTTTCATATAAATTAGCTAAAGATTTCATTAACTCTACCATTGTTGTTTCTTCAGTAATATTCGAAGCCACGATGTTGTCAGCTCAATCTTATAGATCCCACGCCTTTCCGACAAGAATTTTCCATTCTTCATCAATCATTTTTGTATGTCTTGCTTTTTTATCCAATGATAAGTATAGATTTTTATGATACGATATAATCTTCCACCCGCATTTTCCATAGTTGATAACTAAGATCGTCAAATTTCTCAACTCGTATTTGTTATCTTTTGCCATTGTTGTAGCTCCCACTCAATTAGAAATCCCTCTGTGAGTAAATCACAACACACAAAACTCTTAAATAAGAAAACTCGATACCAGTTGTTGGGGTCAATCACACCAGTTTTACAAATATATTATTCATATCTAAGCATAGAAACAATAAATACGGAAATAAACCAGAAGAAAAATACACAAGATATAATGTGGTTCACCCAAAGGGCTGCGTCCACCAAGAAACAACCAATATATTATTCCGTGAGGATATACATTTGAAAATATGCAATCTTCCACACCTTACACGATGTCTGACAATTATTTTCCTCTCACAAGCTTCTCTTAGATCTCTCCAAGATTTTCTTCTTTCAATTCTCCCAATCTTACTTCTAACCATAGTTTTCTAGCTTATATAGACATATAAAAACTTAGGGAAATATAACTATGCAATTACAACCATTACATAAAATTTATATCAAAGGTTAGATCTAATTCTCGTGACTTAAATAAAAGCAATCACGCACAATGTAATCGATGTTGGTTATCTTAATCGATACCGGTTCCTCCTTGCTTGACTGATGTCGGTCCCTAGGTGATCGACGTCGGTCAGCCGACTGAAGCCAGTTACTATGTATTCCAACAAGTTAATAAAACATGCTAATGTGAAACGATTAAGCTCCACAACTCAACATTATCATCTGAGTTATCGCGATGCCTCTATCGGAAACATACCTATTCCAACTAGTAAAATCTTGTATAGGACCATTGTTTTGAATTTGAGGGTGCTTGTGATTAGATGCTTTTGGATTCTTTCTAACTGCCTCCATCCGTGATTAGACACACTACTTCCCTAAACCTCACAGCCATATAATAGCGTAATCGGCATGACCAACAAGCCAAAAAGGGTTTTATTGGTTTTCCAATCCCATAGCTCAAATTTTTTGCACTGTTTTGAAGTAAGATGTTTTTCAAGCTCCATGTATCATTTTCGTTCTACATGTCTCCCAATTGAGTTTGTTGTGAAAATCAATCCCAAGGTATTTATACTCTTTCACTATTTCCAATGGGCTCCCTTCAAAGAGAAAGTTATCTTGAGTCTCTTTCATTTATAGCTAAAACATTATTATTTTGGTCTTGGCAATGTTCACTTGCATCCCGACTTCTTGGAAAAATAGCTCTAGGACTTTCAATTGTTCCATCAACCCATGAGTTGTTTTTGAGATTAAGACAATATCATCGACATATAAGAGTAATTTCACCACGTAGCCTTCCAGGTGTATACTCCCACCCAACCCCCTCCCAATTAGTTTTACTTAACCATTTTTCAAGTTTGTCAATGTATAAACCAAACAAAGTGGAGGAAATAGTGCAACCTTTCTTGACACCAATGTCACTACCAAAACATTCAAACATACCCTTCTTTAGTTCTAATTTTAGCTTTGACATGCTCATATAATCTATACATTACTACTATATACTCATTCGAATACCAAGTTCTTCTATCCTTTTCCAAAGTTTGTCTCTGGGCACCATGTTAAAGGCTTTTTTAAAATCCATAAAGCAACATAAATCTTCCTCTCCATAGGTGTCCCATATCTTGTCAAATAAGTTTCTAAGGGTGATACAATGGTCGATGGTTGAGTGCCTTGGCCTAAATATTACCTTACCTTTTTCTCTTTTACCCTCTTTCGAACTAAATGTTGATTCTGCATTCTATCGTGCTCCCAAAAAGTTTACTTAGAAGTTGATATTCCATAATAGTGCGGTAATTGGATGGATTATTGATATCATCATTTTTATAGCAAGGAGTAACTACATTAGTAGTCTAATTTTCGTGATGCCTCCTAGTTAATGTTATTGAAGATTATTTTGATGTGTGGGAGCAAGGGCCTCAACTCCATTTTAAAAATGTAGCATGTAACCCATCTAGGTCTTTTGCTTTACTAGTTGCCAAGTTCTTTATGCCATGCTTGATATCTTTCATTGAGAAGAACTCAACGATGTGTTGATTATGGGAGGAGTGTCCTTCTTGTCATAGAGGAGCCTCACATATTCTAACCATGAGCATCCATGATATTATTCCTTTTATTTTTTCTTTTTCTACAACTCCTTCCAAAAACCTTTGGGATTGCGTTTTCCGAGGAAAATTAATTCTTTCCTTCTAGTGTTCACATAACTTTCTTTTTTGGATCGTACCAATTTCTCATAGTTCTTGTTTTCTTTGTTCCTCCCACTTTCTTTCAAGAGTCTTTTGGTAGCCTTGCACTCTTTTTCATACCAAGGGTTCGTTGGGAAAGTATTTGCTTCTCCCTTCCTAGACTGATATCTTTTGCAAGCACTTAATGCCTTGTGGATTAAAGGGATCAACAAATTACTGGAAACACAACCACTTTCCTCCTTGGTTACCTTGTTTCCTATGTTATTCCTTATCACCTGGAGGTGTTGTTCAAGGGTTGCAGTAAAGATTTCTTGATTTTTTTGGTTCAAGATGATTTTACCCTGAGGTTGAGCCTTCTTTTGCATGTGGTAGACCTGCTTGCTTTGTTGTTTATTTGATATAGTGCCAAGTTTGACAAGGAGAGGTTTATGATCAAATTTTAGCCCAATAGGGTAGTCCCCAATTTCAAACTCCAATATCCTAGAGATAGATCCCTGGGAGCATATTACATAATCCACTACACTTTGACCATTGTATGTTTTGTAAGTAATGCTTCCTGAATTTGGCCACGCTCTCATGCCATTACAAATAACCATGTTGTATAAGCTACATAATCCTAATAGCTCTTTCTGAAAGTTTGTTACCCCTCCATCACCATCATGGGATGTTTTTTCCCAACACAGAACCTCTCCTTCTTCTAGCCATAATGGATTGTCATATTCTCCTTCCTCATTACCCAACTAGAGAGATTGATTGTTTGTTGTCCTCACATTAAATTCACCCATCAAAACTATTTCTCCTGACATGCTGAATATAGAAATGTTTTTTTAGTGAAGCATATAGGTCTTCGACATCTAATTTTCTCCTCTTGTAGGTATTTAAGCTCTTCGGTGCAAAGTAACAAGCAACCAATATGATTGTTACCTCATTATCAGATATTTTCAGCCATATGTATTGCTTATTTGGATCTTCTTTTTCAAATTTCATGGTTTCGTGCCATATTTCCTTGATTAACACTATGACTCCCCCATGCCCTTTTTCTATTTTAGTCCCCTCATTCCAAACTGATATTTTCAGGTATCCTTCAAAGTAGGGGACTTTGCAACCCTCATGCTTATGTATTTCTACAAGAATGATAATATATTTCCCCTCTACTTTGGGTCCCAATCCAGGTCCTCTTCTCCATGGGTAACCCCTAGAATTCTAACTTACAATGTGTATGAAGTCACGTGGGGGACTCAATCCCCTATTTCTTGTTTGTGTGTTGATCAATGATTTGAGATTTCCCATTCTTCAACCATTCCCACTTTCCCACAGCTCTTTCCTCTATCACTTTCTCCCATTCCTTCTTTCTCTCTTCTTGTTGGGAAAATGTCAAGTCATCATCTAGGTAAATGCGTGTGCCTCTAAGAAACCCCCTATTCTTTAGAATTGCATTATTTTCTTCTACACTTCTCATGACAACCCTCACATGTCGGTCCCTTCCTCCATCTATTCTCTTTCTAATCCTATTTTCCTAGTGAATATAACATGTCCATTTTATCTCGTCTTTAAGGAAATCTCTTGCTAAAATGTTAGTTCTCTCCTTTTGCGAAGTCCTTCAAGCCTTTGATAATGAAGTTTACCACTTTGTCTTGTTTGTCTCTTTCTTCTTTGATTTACATTTTAATGTGTTTCTCAATTATCTGCTTTTTCTCGTTTGATGATCCACTTACCACTTGTGACCAAGATTTGGCTTCTTCTATCTGATCTCTTAGTTGGTTTTATTTTATTTCCATGTTCTCAATTGCTAATTGAATCTCATATACATGTGTTGTGTCACTTCCTTTTACCATTTCTGGGTTTTTCATTCCAGTTGTTTTCAAATGTTCTAATTCTTGTTTTAAAGTGACTAGCTCTTGTTGCCCTCTTTCTATGTTGTTTTGTAGGTTTAGTACTTGCTCTTTTAGTATTTTGTTTTCCCTTTCCAACTTGTAACTAGATTCTAGAAATGATTTCCTCTCATTGTATTTTTGTTTCCCATTTGATTCTAAAGTTTCAATCCTATTCTTCATGCTCATGAGTTCATTTATGTTGAGTTGTGGAGCTCAATTACTTCAGTTTAACATGCAATAGAAACTTGCTGGAAAATACAGTAACCGACATCGGTTAAGGGGGAATCGACATCGGTCACCTAGGACCGACATTGGTTAGGTATGACCGGCATCGGTCAAGCAAGGAAGGAACCGGCAACGGTTAGGGCTAACCACGTCGGTTACCTGTGCGAGGATGTTTTAATTAACTCTCAGGAATTAGATCTATTTTTAGCATTAAAGTATTTCTATTTATTGTAATTGCATGGCTAAGTGCCCTAAGTCTATAAATGACTATATAAGCATAAAAGCTAGGGTTTAGAAGTAAGAAAGAAGATGATTAACAAGAATTAGAAAGAACTTGCAAAATTTGGTGAGAGAGAAAATTCTTGGTGATGAAGTAAAATCTTGATAGAAAGAAAGTATTGTACATCTGAGAGGTGTGGAAGATTATAAATCTTCATTGTATATCTTGTCAAAGATTTGGATAATAGATTGACTTGTTTCTTGGTGGACGTAGCCCACACTAGGTGAACCAAGTTAAATATGGTGTTGATTTATGTCACTTATTTTGTATATTTCTTTTGGTAGAATATCCACTTTTATTTGCATATATGCTTAGATCTGATATATTGTCTGTACAACCGGTATGCTAACCCGAACAACTGGTATCAGAGCTTTGTTTGAGGGTTCTGTGTGTTGACATATTTACTCACATAGGGTTTTCGGATTGAGTGGGAGCTATAGCAATGGCAGAAGATAATAAATACAAGGTACAGAAATTTGATGGCCGAAATTATCAATTATGGAAGATGCAAATTGAGGATTATCTGTATCAAATACATTTATATTTACCGTTGGATGATAAGTCTAGACCTACGAAGATGACTGATGAAGAATGAAATATTCTTGATAGAAAGGCTTTGAGATCTATAAGATTGAGCCGGGCAGCATCCGTGGCTTCCAATATTACAAAAGCGGCTTCTATGGTAGACTTAATGAAATCTCTTGTTAATTCATATGAAAAATCTAGTGCTTCAAATAAAATTTATTTGATGAAAAACTATTTAATTCTAAGATGCATGCAGTGAATCTTGCTTTAGTCATTTGAATAATTTTCGATCTATTGAAATCAATTAAAATCGGTTACTTATACCGTTTGGTGATGAAGTAAATTTTTTTATTCTTATGTTCTTTGTTTGATAGTTGAGACAACTTGGTAATGGTTGTTAGTAATACAACATCTCGCTAATAATATTTTGAAGTTTGATGATGTGGTTTGTATAATCTTGAATGAAGAAATTCACAGAAGAGTACGAGAGAATCATCATCCTGAAATGCTTTGAATGTAGAAAGCAAGGGCAAGGCCGAAGGAGAGATCCAAGAGTAAGAGTAATGGGAAATCAAAGTCAAGGGATAACAGATCTAAATCCATAAGTAAGGGAATTACTTGTTGGAAATGTGGAAAGAAAGGACATGCAAAGAAAGATTGTTGGTCAAAGGACAAAGAGAACCAACAACCAGACAAAGGTAAAGAAACAAATCTTGCTGCATCAGAGGTAATGCAAGATGCTCTTATTCTTTCTTTAGATAGTAGAATTGAATCATGGGTTTTAGATTCAAGAGCTTCTTTCCATGCAACCCCTAATAAGGGTTATTTCATAAATTATGTCCAGGGTAATTTTGGGCATGTTTATTTGGGTGATGATGAACCTTGCAGTATTACTAGTAAAGGGGAAGTTCATATAAAATTGCAGAATGGAAATACATGGGTATTGAAAGATGTGAGGCATGTGCCAAGCCTCAGGAGAAATCTTATTTCTGCAGGGCAACTAGGTGAATTTGGTTGCATGGTTACTTTTACAAGAGACTCTTGGAAAGTCACCAAGGGTGCTTTTGTTGTGGAAAGAGGTAAGAAGGTAGGAACGTTATATTTATCTACTTGTATTACTGATTCCTTTTTTACATTATCTACTTCAGATTCAGATGCATGTATGTGGCATAATCGGTTGGGTCATATGAGTCAAAAAGAATGCAAATCTTAAAGGCTAAGGGTAAGTTATCAGATTTGAAAGATTTAGATCTTGATTTCTGTGAGCATTGTATCTTTAGAAAGCAAAAGAGAGTGAGATTTCTCAAAGTTGGGGCAACTAAGAAGGAGCAAAATCGAAGCTTGTGCACTCGGATGTGTGGGGACCAAATTCGTAGCTTCTCATGGAGGATCCTAGTATTATGTTACTTTCATTGATGATGCTACAAGAAAGGTATGAGTTTATTGTATTAAACGTAAATATGATGTTTTTGAGACTTTTAAAAGATGGAAAGCCCTTGTTGAGAATGAATCAAATTCTAAGTTAAAGTGCCTTAGATCTGACAATGGTGGTGAATATTGTAGCAATGCTTTCAATGATTATTGTTCAGTGAATGAAATACATAGAGAAAGAATGGTTCCAAGAACACCACATGAGAATGGTGTTGCAGAAAGAATGAACAAGACAATCATGGAACATGCTAGAAGTATGAGGATACATTCTAGATTGCCCTTGTAGTTTTGGGCAGAAGCAATTGATATAGCGGTTTATTTGATTAACCGTGGCCCTTCAAGTTCACTAGATGGAGGAATACCAAAGGAAGCATGGACTGGAAAAGAGGTAGATCTTTCTTTTCTTAAAGTTTTTGGTTCAGAAGCTTTTGCACGTTGATAAAGAAAATAGAAAAAAGTTGGATGCAAAATCTAAGAGATGCACTTTCATTGGTTATGGATCTATTGATTTGGTTTCCATTTTTGGATTTAGAGAATTCTAAAATTATTAGGAGTCGTGATGTTGAATGGAATGAAAAGAGAATGTACAAGGATAAAATTTTGGTACCCAAAGATGAACTGGTTGAGAAGTTTGTGAATGAAAATGAACTTTCAGATTTTAAAGAATTACCACTAGGGTTACACAGAAACCGGTGTCGGTTAACCCCGACCGGCACCGATCGAGATGAACCGGTATCGGTTACAGAGGATCAAACCGGCATCGGTTAGTAGAGCCGATGATAAGAACCTTGCATATAATAAATCAATAAATTGTAGAAGATAATAAAACACAAGAGATATGGGGGCCAAGATGCCCTAATATCAATATATGTAGAATAATACCCTTAAGGTAGGGAAACACCATACAATGCTCCTTAAGGAAGGAGTAACTCCACAATCTCCCAAGATGGGAATCCACTTCGAGGGGGACACCTCCAATATATCTCTACCAAGTAGAAGACTCAACTCATACATACATGACCTCCTCATAATGATACTCACATCCTTTAAATAGGATGGGTAACACCTAATCCCAATGTAAGCCGACCCATTACCCAATATAATTAATTCCTATGTGAGCCCATATAACTAATTAAGGGATGTGTGCCACATGTCGGCATCTCCATCAACCCATATACATTATATCATCATATTCCATGTGAACCCATACATATAACTAAGGGGATGTGTGCCACATGTTGGCATCTCCATCAACCCATATATATTATATTATCATATCCCAAGGTACATAGCATTGCCTCCCTCTTTGACATGTTTCGTCCCCGAAACATAAGATGAAGCCATATAATAAGTGCGCTTTAAATTATTGCACACTTGTCACCATGCTCGATCATCCAACCACCCATATGAAATCCTAGGGGTTATGTTGCTCCAAACCCGATTCCATATTCCCATATTCCTCTGTGCTCATTTGATTCCATCATGGTCCATATGTTTTCCTCCTCGGCATCCATGTATATCCACAATTATTATTCATGTGATTCCATGTTATATAATTATTATTCCATTGATTCCATGTATAGCCAAAATTATTACTCCTCCAATTCCCTGTATATCCATATAGATTGTTTCCCTTGTGTGTCCTAACATGTCTCCATGATTTTTTCCTCTCATGATGATGTGGGTGTCTATATGGTGCAACCTTAGTATGCTCAACCTTATCAATCTTTTCCTCCACTTTCTTTTCCTCTTCCAACTTGTTTGCTATTTCTTTTTTCTCTTGAGTAGAGAAACTATTTTTTACTTTTTCATCATGTTCTTCATCCTCTCCTTCTGATTCATCCTTATTCCCTTCTTCACCATCTTCAAATTCATCTTCATGATCCAATTTTACATTACTTTTTTCCTTGCTAAGTGTGATATCTTGCAATGTAATTTTCTTTCTCTTGTACCATAATTTCATGAATTTATTTTGCACATTAATATTAATTGTTCCCAATGTCTCTAACCAAGGATATCCGAGAACAATATCCATACCATCCATATCTAAAGCATAAAAATATGAATGTAAAACATATTTATCCATAGAAAGCTTTAAATCTTCAAAAACTTGAATATGCTTACCATCCATTTGAGATTCCTTGATATGATTTGTTTGCACATGTAGATTTTGAGCTACATCCATATTGATGAAGTTATATTTGCTGCTAGGGTTTATGGAAACAATTACCTTTTTTCTTTGAATGCACCCTTCAAACTGAAATATTGAAGCTTCCTTCCTTGGAGATGCACTATCCTGTGTAGCAGCTTCATCATCAACATTTTCTTCTTTTGCACCATCAACATTTTCTTCTTCTTCTTCTTTTTTAACAAAATTGTGTTTCTTTTTTGTTTCCCATCTAGCTAAGAAAATATCCTCCATTTCCTCCCAATCCCAATCCAATAGATCTATATCCAAATAAGAATACCAATGTCACACTTTCCCACCAAGATGAAGATAAAAATTAACCCATACTAAACATTCTTCAAAATAAATTTGTTTAAATTGTATCCACCATTTTTTTGCATCAATTTCCCCATTATCATAGAAAATTGGTATATCCATGATGCATAAAAATTAGGGTTTCACAAACTTACTCCTTTGACCAATATTTTACCTCGATGGTTTCACAATCATTCAGCCTCAAATATTAAACCACAAAGAAGTAACCCCTGCTGAAATTTTGAGAGATTTCCGAAATTGTAAGAAATTCAGAAAATTCCTCAAATTGCGGCCTGTGGAGCAAAATAGTGAAAAAATAAAAATGAAATAACTCTGACAAAATAGATCCACAAATTCTGAAATTTCAGTGGTATCACCTTTTAATATATTACCAACAACCCAAAAAAATTATTTCCTAATTCGTCATTATTCAGAAGATATAGATGAAACCTTAGAATTAGGGTTTCAACCCTAAAACAGACACAAATTTTGCAAAACAACTCCAAAAAATCTAAAATTCGGAGGGAAGATCACTTGAACTATGTATCCACTCCCTAAAAAAAAATTATAAAAATTCCAAGTCTATCTCTAGATATAGACGAATCACCAACATTAGGGTTTCATCCCACAAATTGCCCAGATCACTGCTCTGATACCACTTGATAAGAACTTGCATATAATAAATCAATAAATTGCAGAAGATAACACAACACAAGAGATATGGGTGGGCCAAGATGCCCAAATATGCAGAATAATACCCTTAAGGTAGGGCAACACCATAAAATGCTCCTTAAGGAAGGAGTAACTCCACAATCTCCCAAGATGGGAATCCACTTCGAGGGGGACACCTCCAATATACCTCTACCAAGTAGAAGACTCAACTCATACATGAATTACCCTCATAATGATACTCACATCCTTTAAATAGGATGGGTAACACCTAATCCCAATGTAGGCCGACCCATTACCCAATATAATTAATTCCTATGTGAGCCCATATAACTAAGGGGATGTGTGCCACATGTCGACATCTCCATCAACCCATATACATTATAATATTATATCCCATGTAAACCAATATATAACTAAGGGGATTTGTGCCACATGTTGGCATCTCCATCAACCCATATATATTATATTATCATATCCCAAGGTACATAAAGAACCGACGCAGTTAGAGGTGACTGACGTTGGTCACTGTCATATTTGGATAAGAATGTCCAGGAGGCCTAGATTGAGTCTCCGGTACCCCAAACTCCTTTGAGAAGGTCACAAAGGGTAAGTAAACTTCCAGAAAGATATACACCTTCTCTATTTTATTTATTGTTGACTGATAGTGGTGAACCAGAGATCTTTGAAGAAGCAATGCAGGATAAGATTCTCATTTAGTGGGAACATGACACGGATGAGGAGATGGACTCCTTGGAACATAACCAAAATTGAGATTTGGTTAAGTTGCCAGCATGTAAGAGAACATTACAGAACAAGTGAGTTTACATGATTAAGTAAGAAGAGGGTGGACATAAAAGGTACAAGGCAAGGCTTATAGTAAAGGGATTTGCACAAAAATAAGGTATTGACTTTGGTGAAATATTTTCTCCTGTTGTTAAGATGAATTCTATTTGTATCTTGTATTGAGTTTAGCTGCAGTAGAAGATTTACATTTAGAGCAACTAGATGTGAAGATAGATTTCCTTCATGGTGATTTGGATGAAGATATTTATATGCGAAGCCTCTTGAGTATGAAGTCAAGGGTAAGCGTAAACCGGTGTGTGCAGTTGAAAAAGAGCCTATATGGGCTCAAGCAAGCTCTAAGGAAATGGTACATGAGGTTTGATAGTTTTATGCATGAGCATGGTTATTTGAGACGTGAATCGACCATTTTGTTTATTTCAAGAAGCTTGAAAATGGGAGCTATATTATTTTATTACAATATGTGGATGATATGCTTATTGCAGGGATCTAGTATGCTTATTGTCTCAGGAGGATTATATCTACAAGGTGTTAGGAAGGTTCAACATGTAGAATGCAAAACCTGTTAGCACACCTATGGCTGGACACTTCAAATTGAGCAAAGATCAGTGTCTTTCATCACATGAGGAGGTCAAATACATGACATGAGTACCATATGCTTCAGCACTTGGGAGTCTCATGTATGCTATGGTTTGTACAAGACCAGACATTGCACAGGTAATGGGAGTTGTGAGTAGATATATGGCTAATCCGTAAAGAGCATTGGAATGCACCAATGGATACTCGTATTTGAAAGGGACATCTAGCATGTAGTTATGCTATGGAGGTTTGGATATTTCATTACGTGGCTATGTTGATTCGGATATGGTTGGAGATCTGGATGGTAGGAGGAGCACTACTGGATATATTTTCACAGTAGGTGGAACGACAATTAGCTAGATTTCAAGATTGTAGAAGGTTGTGGCTTTGTCTACTACAGAGGCAAAGTATGTTATAGCTACAGAGGCTAGCAAGGAGATGATATGGATGAGTAGGTTCATGGAAGAGTTGGGAAATGAGCAAAGTGATTGTAAACTGTTCAGTGATAGTCAAAGTGTAATTCATTTGGCAAAGAACTCAATGTTTCATTTGAGAACGAAACACATTCGATTGATTTATCACTTCATATGGCGGTATTGAGGATGGATAGTCAAATCTGGAAAAGATTCATATGAGTAAGAACCCTGCAGATATGCTAACGAAGCCATTAACAAAGGAGAATTTGGAGCTACACTCCACTTCTAGTTGGTCTTCGAGTTTGAGACTTGAAGAGGGAGAAACAAAGCTAAGGAAGAATCCAAGAATGACACTTTGTACATGTATGGTGTAGTAATTAATCTCCAAGTGGGAGATTGTTGAGTTGTGGAGCTCAATTACTTCAGTTTAGCATGCAATGGAAACTTGCTGGAAAATACAGTAACCGACATCGGTTAAGGGGGAACCGACATCGGTCACCTAGGACTGACATCAGTCAGGTATGACTAGCATCGATCAAGCAAGAAAGGAACCGGCAACGGTTAGGGCTAACCGGCGTCAGTTACCTGTGTGAAGATTATTTAATTAACTCTCGGGAATTAGATCTATTTTTAGCATTAAAGTATTTCTATTTATTGTAATTGCATGGCTAAGTGCCCTAAGTCTATAAACGACTATATAAGCATAAAATCTAGGGTTTAGAAGTAAGAAAGAAGATGATTAACAAGAATTAGAAAGAACTTGCAAAAAGTTGGTGAGAGAGAGAATTCTTGGTGATGAAGCAAAATCTTGATAGAAAGAAAGTACTATACATCTGAGAGGTGTGGAAGATTGTAAATCTTCATTGTATATCTTGTCAAAGCTTTGGATAATATATTGGCTTGTTTCTTGGTGGACGTAGCCCACACTGGGTGAACCATGTTAAATCTGGTGTTGATTTATGTCTCTTGTTTTGTATATTTCTTCTGGTAGAATATCTGCTTTTATTTACATGTATGCTTAGATTTGATATATTGTCACAGATAACCGTGTGTGCTAACCCCAAAACTTACATATAACCCTAATGACCACAACAATGGTGTAGACTTGGGGCTATATAGATCTTTAGTGTCTTGAAAAACTTCCTCTCTTTCATCCCTGTTTGATGCGATTAGCTCTGTTTTGCTCATTTTTGAATCAAATTCATTGGAAATGACAAGACCATTTTATTATTTCCCATAACCTCATCCCCGTGTTGCTTGAACTCCTTCCATCTGGTGTTTTTTGATATAAACGTTTACTTTGTTAGTTATGTTCAGTAAAATCATAGTGAAATTTTTCTTTTGAGTTTTTCTTAGCTTTTTGGCGTGCCTGCATCTTAGGATCCCCCTATATTGTTTTACATTCACAAAGACCATTTTTTAATTTGTGTCTGTTGTGTTTGCTAGAGTTTTTCCTACCTTGATAGATCCTAATGACCTTGTTGAGTTCTCTAAGTGTGGATTGAGATATGAAGTTGCAGGTTCATTCAAGAATTGTTGAGTATGAAACCGGGTAGCTCAAACCTTCCTGATACAAAAACCTAATCAATGGACCACTCAGTTGCATTTGCAGACCATTTATAGTTTATATGTTATTCCCTCCAAACCTCACTGCCTCTAGGGTTTTTGGGAGTTTGTATTCTGTTGATATTTACATCTTTGACGTGGTAGACCTCAAAAATCCTAAGGCTAGGTTGCCTATCGAACCCTCTTGTTTAACAGCCATATTTTGAATTGAAAGAAACACTTCGTTTTCCTGATTTTGTCACTGTTTTAAATGATTTGTGTGCCCTAGTTGGCCTAAAACCTAGGGCCCACTCCCAAAGAGATTTTTGCTTTGTCTACTATCCCGAAACCTTGAACCAGGAAAGAAAAAATGGAAAAGAAAAGACATCATGGAAGTGGGACTGACTTTTAATTTTTAAACCTGAGTTCGTGACACCCAAGGATGCCCCCTTCTACCTCTGCGGACCTTGCCTTGTTTTTGCGGACCTCTTTGTGCCTCTGTGGATGTCCGGGATCTTTTTCCTCTGCAATCGGAATGGAAACAATATGCAATTAAAAAATTAAAGTCACTAGAATTTTTCATAATAATGTTAATATCTCCACGTCTTAACCATTTATTATTTCTTCATTGTAATAGTCATTGTTATATTTTAGCTCGATCATCTGCTTTGTGTGGTGTAGTCAATTGAAAAATACATGTCACTAGAATTATTCATAATAATGTTAGGACCTCTAGTTGTCTTTTAGCTTGAGCACCTATTTTGTGTGGAGGTGACTCTTGAGCATTAGCGTTAGGATTTGTACTGAAGTTTGAATGTCTATATTCAAAGGCCGAAACTTGAGCATTATAGTTAGGATTGTAATATCTATATATCAATATTTTAAGGAAGAGATGGGGATTTTTTTTGTAATCGAGCAATCGTTCAAAGGATGTTTCCTCATAAAAAGGCATGCAATTTATAAATATAAGCAAGTTCGAAACTATTTACGGAGTAAATTGAGTTTTCCACTTCTCTGCAATCTATTATCTTTGTTTTCATCAATATTTTCTAAGCAATCTCATATCAAGTGTTTTTAGAGGTATTTACCACATATGCTCTCACCTTGCCACCTTTTAGTTTCATATCAAGTGGTATTAGAGCAACATCAAGGTTTTAGTGGTACTGCAAATGTTCACCATATGCTCAACTTTCCCATTATGGATCTTGGCGATTTGAAAGAGGTAACAAATGTGGTGGCACTATTCTTTCTTATCCTAACTCAAACCATTTTTTTCTTGCAAGTAGTTTTCCTTATTTTAGGTAAAAACTTTGTGCCGGGATATCCAAATAAAGATGTCACTTTTGGTTATGTATATGAGATTCGCTCTGTGAAGTGAGGTGGGATTTGACCCCTCATGAAAAACTCTTTGACAATGTTGTAGATAGACTCGATATTTCATGCACCTTTGGGCATGTTGGAAGATCTCATCGGTTGTTTTCAAATCATAGCTATAAGAAATTTTCGATCATCTATAATTTTTGGGGGCATGGGTAACTGGTTAGCCTTAGGAAGTTACTCGCATTGTACCTCAAAATGGTATAATGAGTCATGTGAACAATAACCTTCCGTAGTTAGTGTATTGAAACATCAAGTCAACACTATTTAAAACGAGATTAGTATATTTGTGTGCCCACAAACCAAACACACCATGTTGCAAACCCTCCATGCGACACCCCTAATTGTGGTAAACCCACCACCACATAGAACTTTTTGAAAGACAATTACATGTGACCGATTTGAGGCAATTACAAAAGTAGTTACAAAGATAGTTATAGACGCATTTGTCAAGACAATTATTAAGGGCATAAACAACAAAACATTTCGATCACTTTTGAGCCCATCGAGTACTTAGTCCAATAAAAACCTTGAATTTTTTTGCTTATTTACCACCTATCCCAAAAAGATTCTCTTCGTCGTGATAATTTTGGTGTAAAAAATAAGGAATCTTGGTTCTTTTATATGATAGTAGTGACCCAATCCAATGTAATGGACAATTCTAAATGACATCAAGATAATCCAATCTATTTTCTCCACTATACTGGAGAAGTTAACCAAATTGGAGAAACTAAATCTCATGTATGACTTGGAAAGTAGATCAAGAAATTTGAATGCCAAATATAAATCCATCCACTATGGGCATAACTCAACACATAAATCCATATTCACAACAACCACTAACAATTTGGTGGATAACACTAAACTCCTCGACAACATTTTTTGAAATTTTCTGGTGATGACCTAGTGAGTTGGGTAAAAAATGTAATGTAATTTTTTATTTTCATCTACTCATTAGACTCCCATGGATTATAAATTTCATATAACTTTATTCAATTTGAAACATGAAGCCATTCAATGGTACCAATGGTTAATAAAACATACATCACGTTCACACATGGGTAGTTCATTAAACATCTATCATCCAATTTGGACCTAGTGAACATGAGGACCTCACAAGTACATTGACTAAACTACGACAAACTTGTTATGTCCATGAATACGAAATTGAGTTTGAAAAATTGATCAATCGAACGATAGGGTTGGGTGATAAAATTTTCAAAAGCTACTTCATTAGTGGATTGAAGATGTTAATGTGAAAGTATAAATGTTTAAACTCACTATCTTGACGTAGTGATTGGGTGGGCTACATTAGTTGAAAACAAAAATACAACCCAACATTGTCCACATAAACTATGACAAGTTAGGAATCCACAACATCTTGGTTGACACCCAATCAAGACACCAAACGACCAACTATCAAGCAAATCTGATTCATGACGAAATGACCGTTTGCATAGCCAAAGGACTACTATAATCATGGTGAAAAACATGCTCCATGCCATAAATATATAGGAGGAAAAATATATCTTTTAGATGTTGAGATACCTTCCACATATAACATATTTTCTCGAATCGACGACAACTCGAAAATGAGTAGCTAGATTAGAGAGTAGTTCGAGTGAAGATTCTCCTTTTAAAATTCTAGTACATGGGCTAGTTGGGATCACCCCAAACAATGAAAGTATTGGGATACTTTAAAGGGCTTCACCTAACCATCCTCGTTTGTTAGAAGATTTAATATTAAGTGTTCTTATTATTAAACTATAGTTTATAATTAAATAAATTAGAATATATAATATTTTAATTTATTTAATATAAACTACGTGTTTATAAAGTTAATCGATTTTGATAAATCGATTATTATTTAATCGGGGTTATTGGCTAAAGTTACACCCTTTTGATTTATTTATATTGACCTTGGGTCGATCAAATTGTATAATGTGAAATTCACATAAATGAATTCACGGGAGGAGAAAAGTGGGGAGCACAGGAGATTTTATCTTGACCTAACATGGTACCAAAGCGATCGATTAAATAATTTAAGTCATTTATTAAATTTCAACCACCGTGGTAGCTGATGGGTGGTTATAACCCATAAGGCATTTAAATGGGTCCCATTAAATTATTTTTCAACTGAATCTAATCCTTTCTCAAATTTTCTCTCACGTGAAAAATTGGCAAAGGTTATTATGTGCTAGAAATTCATTCTTCAGGGCTATTCATACATAGGTAACTTTTATTTATTTTAATATTTTACAAAATTTTAACATTTAATTCCTATGGTTCAATGTGTAAGAAAAGTATTATTACCAAAAGTAAAAGGCATGTCTTCAAGATGGAGACATCCCTCCATGAAAATAACATTTTTAATTTTTCCTACTGGCGAAGGAACTTCTATCATTGTTTAATTCTAAACTTTAATGAAATTAAAGATTTTAATGACGTCCACGAGACCTGAAGAGTCTACGGGACCAAAATAAACCGAGACATTAAGCTGAATTCAAGCTCTTTGCAAAATCCACTAAGACATAGCTCTTTACAAAATCCGCTCGCCTATTGTGAATCTTGAGCACAAAACCAACAATCCTTTGAAGTTTTGTTTCTTCAAATAACTCATTAATATAAACCTAAATTCCTTTCCTATCCACCACGTGGCACTTGGATAATGTGTGGCTTTGGCCATATTAACATAGTGTTATGTTTTTAAATACTTCAAGTGGATACCTAGGCCCCTTCCAATTTTTATTGCAAACTTTAAATCATTTAAAATCTAACTACTTACCCATTGCACTTGCATATAAAAATGACTGACTTTTGTTTATCAATTATTATACTTTATATCAGCTCGGGGCGTGGCATTCAATGGATTTGTGGTCGATAAAGCTCTTCTTAACCACGCACAAAGCGTTAACAACCTCTTCACGATGGGGCGGCTCGATCATCGTCTTCTACCAGAGGTGGACATTGAGGCTGCTTTGGCTTTCCGTTTATTCTGCAATTGATCAATGGAATGAATTAAAGGACAAGGCACGCAGAGCTTATCGACTCCTTCTGCGGGAGGCCAATCGTTGCGTTGGTACCTGTATTGGCTGAAGCTGTTGTGTCCCTTTGGTTGCAATGGTCGTTTTTTGCGATGCTTTGGCTTTTGGCTCTCTCTTTGCGTTGTGGGCAGTAGCCCTTCTTCCTCTTTCCTTCCTTCTTCTTTCCTTCTTCTACCTGTCTTTTCTCATCTTCTTCTTCTCTTGTTAGGTTGGGGCCTAACCCCCCGGTTCAAAGCTCCAGTCAAAAGCGTTAAATTATAAAAAATAAAATAAATTTATTATACTTTATATCGATGATGGATTTCATTATTCTTTACCTTGTGACTTTGGTCACGTATCAACCTCCGTTTGGTTTAAGTAAGCGGTTTAAGTTACATTTTTATAAACCTTACATAAAATTAAAACCTAAGTAACTAATCCTAACACATAAACCATCTCCTATCCCTTCCACGCGGACCACCTTTAACAGGTCTACTTAGCGCATTCTTTTTGGGATAGATTAAACGGCCCCCTTCATATTTTTCGCCACGTGGCTTAGGCACTTGAGGTTGAGTTAGCCATCTCCATGTGGGTAAAATCCCACACACGTGGAAGCATCATCAAATTTAAAGGGCTCCCCGCCTATTTTAATTTGACTGGTTAGGTTAAGATTTACCTTTCATAAATGAAAAATTAAACAACACATTACCCTTCAATTAAAAAAAAAAGGTGTTAATTTTCTTTGAATATATATCTGATTAATTTAAATAAAATAAATATGAAAAAATGTCAAAATTATTAAATATATAACATTTAATGGTAATTTTTAAATTCATTTAAATCGGATAATTAAGATTCAAAATTTTTTTACATAAGTTATAAGTTTGACAAATCTTTGTAACAAATTTATAAGTTGGCCATAGAAAAAAACAAATTTTTAGCATGAGATATGAATTTTAGGCTCACGAGTCACCGACTTAGGCAATCATAGTACCACATGATCATTTCATTGTCATTAAATTATTTTTAACCAATAGAAAACATGGGTATGGAGGAGACACTGAGGAATCTCCAATTTAAATATTATTGTTCTCAAACTAGATTGTACCTTCCTAAGGCAACAAATAGAACATTTGTGTAGAATTCAGGACATACCTCTCATATATTTGTTAAAACCTATAATTCAAGAAGTATAAGGTTATTGAAATATATTTTTATAAATATAATAGAATGTTATACATTGAATCAATAATAACTTCTTAATAAACATATCGAGTAATATATTATCGCACCTAAAATATTGTAGAGACAAGAAGCAATAACAAGTTACTATTGAGAAATAAAAATGACATAATTATGGTGCTAATGTGTAAAATAGACATGTATTTAAACAAATTATACATTACGTAGAAAGTTGTTCCAAAATTCAAAAATACATTTGATATTTTTATCAAATAATATCTTGGCCAACACATTTATATTGATAATATTTTGAGCAACAAAACTCACTAGGACTTCACTCTACTTATTTCTTGTATAAATTCCCACTCATGCATAAGCTTATGGATTTGGTAAATCAAGAATTTATAGAAACAAGTATTATTTAAATGATCAGATTACAAAATAAATTGAGAATATCGAATGATTGTTGGACCATTGGTGAAGTTACTTGGCTCACAAAGATCCCACCAGGGTTCAATTCTTATTGAGGCAAAGGCCCGAGATATTGTAATAAGGGAGGAGGTCAGGATCATCCCCTGGATGAATTTGGCGGACATTTAAGCCTAAGAATTATGTGCACCTCACCCATATAGGCATGATATTACCTGCCTAAAAACAAGTTCAACAAAAATAAAAAAGAGAATAAACCACCAAATTCCAAAAATAATTTACAATATACAAAAAGCCAAAAGAGAATATCACTATTTTGAAAATAGAAAGAATAAAGTAATTGCTTATTTTCTAGTTTAGATATTTATCTTTCTTCCGAGTGATTTTGTGCATGATTTGTGTGAAGTGAATGAATATTTTTTTAATATAGAAAATAGAAAGCTAGCAAGCATGAATTTTGTTGCTCTAATTATTATTTAATATTTTATTTATTAAAATAAATTTAACAAATTATAAAAATTAACTTAGCATATAATTTACATGAAAAGTTAATTTTTAAATAGCCCTTCCAACAAAAATTTATAATATTTTAATGCCTTTTAATATGGAAGTGTAATTTTAATTTAATTTAATTTTTTTTTGGAAGTGTAACTTGTTCTATGACAAACCGAGAGACGTTTGAATATGGTTAGGATACTCAACATTAGTCGTTGTTAAATGCATACGATGATTTGCTTGCTCAACATTCAATGGCGAGCTTACAAATTATGCGCCTTCTTAAATCCCTCGGACCACCTCTATTTTTTATTTTGTGAATGGTTTTAATCCCACATGGGAAATGCGAAGTTGTTTTTAGTGTTTAAATACAAAACTATTGTTGATATTGTTGTGGTTGCGACTACGCACAATGTTTTGTAGGCTTATATGCCACCTCCATGCAACTCGTCATATCGCTCATGCAACTTTCCCAACTCGCCATGTTTTTGCTCACCGAAGTGATAAGCGAGCAACTTAATTGAGGAGTTAAGTCTCTAACTTTTTTTAATTATAGTGCTTTTTTAATAAAAAACTTAGTATTTTTTAATTATTTATTTAATATTAGGAAAATGTAAATTATTTTTTAAATATTAAAAAGAATTATTGTTATGATAATTAATAATTTCTTGTTTTTTCGAAAATAAGAAGTTATTGCATGTGTTTTTACGACAACTAGGTGAGAATTTTTTTGTTTACATTTAAAATAAATATGTGAATTTTATAGTCAAATTAATATATGTTGTGCAAGTATTTTTTTTGACAGTCAATTTTGACGTGAAAAGGGAAAAAAACACCGAAATAGGATATATATATTCACTTGAAAAATGATAGGGGACTTTCTAAAAAGTCCTTTACAAGAACCTAGTTTTTCTCCTCATTTTGATTTGTTTGAAAACGTAAAAAATGGGTTCTAATTATTTTATCATTGATGAAACAAAGATGTTGAATGAATTAAATTACATCATTTGAAAGATCAAATTGAAGGTGGATTTCATGGCACACAAGCTCTGGAATATCGTAAATGGTACAGAGAAGGCTCTGACCAACACACATGCAAAAAGAGACAATTTATCTGCATATTAGCGAGAAGGTGCATGAAGAAATGTTTACGAAGTGTGCAAAATAACTTCCTACTTCACATTGGAAATCAGGAAAGTCTGAGTGAAGCTTGGACACAACTAGAATCAATACATGAAGGTATGCGGTTATCAAAAATTATAAAATTGATTCTTGAGTTAATGACAAATCCCATGAAGGGAGATGAAAAAGTAATTTTTTTAGCAAAAATTAAAAACATTAAATCTTAGTTAGATGAGAGTAAATACAATTTGATTCATGATGATCTGTTGTATTTCATTATTCAAATGAACATCCATGAGAGATTTAGGAATTTCATTTCAATTCTAAATTCTAAATATCAAACTAAACAAGACATCCATGACCTTTCTACACTGAGTGCTCCCTTGATTCAGGAAGAGCAAATCATGCCAAATTTTGATTCAAAGGATAATGTCACACATGCACTTCTCACACAAAAATCTAGGAACAAACTTTATGGATTTAACAAGAATTAAAAATAAAACTTTAAACCCCTAAAGCGAAATTTAAGAGTCGAGTTTTGATGGAAAATGTTACAATTTCGGGAATTTGTCACAAGAAGGAAGATTGCAAAGTAAACAAAAACAAACCAATTTTCAATAATAAAAAGGGAATAAACCAGATCAAAATCAAAACAAAAATGAAGAGAATAATAATAAATCTAATGTAGTTACCTTGTAAACTGCATTAGTCACTACCAAAGAAAATGAATAGATATTAGACAATGGTGCATCTAGGCACATGTCGTATAAATCTAATATTTTAACTAATATCAAATGATCAAATCTAAGTGATCATTCCATTATCGATTTCAGGGTCAATGAAAGTAAATGTTTTTCATGGTTTTATAAATGATGTTTTGTATGTTCTTGAATTGAAAATGAATTTTCTTTCTTGTTCATAACTAACTCAAAATAATTATAGTGTAATTTTGTTAAAATATAAATGGTTTATAAATGAGTTAGATGTTACTATTTTCTGAAGGCATACAAAATAATGGATTATATGTTTTTAAAAGGTTTTTCCTTCGCTTCATGGTTATCTACTCAAAATAGGAGTGATGTTCAATTGTGGCATGAAAAATTAGGTCATGTTAACTTTAGGAGCATGTATGACATGTCTCAGCCTAATATTTTTGTTGGTCTACAACCTATTTCTCATGCCCCGGAAAACTTGTGAAGGGTGCTTATGTGGTAAGCAATCAACAAAACCCTTCCTCAGTCATCATGAAGCAAACTCCTCATAATCATAGAACTTGTCCACAATAATGTTAGAGGACCTTAAAAATTCCATCCCTAAATGGTTCAAGTGTATGTTGTTACTTTCATTATTGATTATTCTTGCATGATTTGGTCATTCTTTATTAAAAACAAATCATATGTGTTATCTAAATTTAAAGCCTTAGTTAAAAATTAGTCTTATCACAAAATTAAAGGCTTAAAGTAGATAATGAAGATATATATGTTGATAAAACATTTATAAAATCTAAATTAGTATGTGATTACTAAAAATAGTATTATATGCATATCAAATGACACTTGGGGACGCCTTTGTGTCTATATTGGAGACGTCCAATACTGATTGCATCTAATATATTTTTCAAGATTGAAATGTTGAAATTGTTGTTTAAAAAATCAACATATTGGTAATATGACATGGTTAGTTTTTAAAGCATATTTTCATTTAAGTTGTTATACAACTTGTTTTGTAACATATTAATATAATATTTATAAATGGTTAAAAGTGAAATCACTAAATGATTTATATTATGCTTATTATGATAATGCATTCTTATATGAATATCATGATTCCAACCATGTCAATGTTGTGTTAGATAGAAAATATACAACTGGATAAGTGTTCAAACTTGGTATAGGTGTCATTACTTGGAGTAGTAAAAAGAAACCGACAGTCTCCATCTCTTCTACTGAGGTAGAGTATAGAAGTGCGATGGAAGCAGCGGAAAAAGTCATGTGGCTAAAGCGACTATTGGAAGAGATTCACATGGAAGTTAAAGGCAGTACTCCTCTTCTGTGTGATATTCAAAGTTGTATTTCTCTTCTAATAATCTAGTTCAACATGAGATAATGAAGGATATATATATTCATATGCATTTCATGCGAGAGAAGGTGCTTTGCGTGATATATATATCAATATTTCCGACTAAAGATCAAGTTGTATATATGTTTACAAAGCCATAGTGTGCTATAAATTTCTCCAAGTTTTGTGCAATGCTTGGCATTTCAGAGTTGCCATTGACGGGGAGTGTGCATGGAAATGTCACATCCTAACAGTTGAACGTGTGTTTTCTCCTTCTCCTCTATACTTCTACTATGATGTAAAGCATTGTAAAAGATATATTTATGATCTTAGTAAACTTATAACTCTAAGTTTACTTGTATAATCCAATGGTGTTGCATCTATTGTAAAAGAGGTCATTATTTGATACAAGGATCCTAGAGATGCTAGTGTAGATTTTTCCATGAGAAACTGTGAGATATAGTCTCACAAATCATGCTTAGCCTAAATCATAACTTGTGATTTATGGATTCCAAATCATTTTGTACCAAAAGGTAAGTTTAGCATGATGAAGGTGTATAAATCCTTCAAAAGTGATATGCTAGCCTAAACCTTAACTATGGTTTATGGATTTGTAAATCTTGTTTATACCACAAGTAAGTTTAGCATATATTCCCACTTAATATTAAGAGGGAGTGTTAGAAAAATTAATATCATATGTTCTTGTTATTAAACTATAGTTTATAATTAAATAAATTATAATATATAATATTTTAATTTATTTAATATAAACTACATGTTTATAAAGTTAATTGATTTTAATAAATCGATTATTATTTAAAAGGGGTGCTTCACGAGAAGTCACAGTTGTTAGATTTATTTATATTGACTCATGGGGTCAGATCAAATTGTATTGTGTGAAATTTACAAGAGGAGAGAAGTGAGGATTACGAGAAGATTTTACTGGACTATAAGTTTCTCAAGTAAATGGAAAATCTTTTTCACCGTGGTTTTTCACCCTTTGGGGTTTTCCACGTTAATTATAGTGGTCTCTGTCATTTCATTTTATTGCAATATATTTGAATGTGTGTATTTAATTATTTATATTGTTTTATTGACTTAATTAATATTTAAGTTGGTTAAATATTTTAACCCCTCAGACCTAACATCGTTGACCTTTGAAGCATCATAACTTCAATGACTGAGGGTGGCCAAATAGACAACTTATTATGTGTACCAATGCAAATAATTTAATGTGAGTGTATTTAATTAAGAAACATTGCCTTAAGGGAAAAAGATGGAATAATCAAGTTTCGGTGGGTGATTGCAAGTGTAAAGCATACACATTTGCACTTTCATTTGATGGATGTGTCATTGTCTTGGGTTACCAATTGCTTCGATCCTTAAGATCCATTTATGGGATTTTCAAAAATTATGGATGTGATTCAAAACTATTGGAAAACAATATGCCTTAATAGGAATGGAAACAAAACCTACTTATGTAATTAGTTCTCACAACATGGCTAATTTGGCCAAAAAGGTTATTCATGTATGGTAATGTAATATGGAGAGTTGCATTTAATGCCTAATTCCTATTAGTACTTGAATAATGTAAATGAAAATAATAAATCATACAATCCTAAATTGTGTAATTGGATCATATTCATATAATATAATACAAATATAACAATGAAAGTTTAACTAGGGTCGGGGTTTTGTGAGAACTCACCGTGTTATACCAAACCTCGATTACATGATTTGTGAGATGAAATTGGATAAGGAATTTGTGTATAAAATCATCAAACTATCCGTAAAATATGGGAATTTGGAAATGCACACATAATAGGTTCATTCACTAGAGGACATGTTCATGGCTAAATTCATCCGGGATACATGAATGTGTTTTCTAGGGTTCTTACCTATAAGATGAATTTAGCACTTGATTTACATGTTTCCTAAAGTTTTGGAATCTATATCTATAACATCGTGATGAAAATATTGTGTCCAAATATTGCTTTTCCTTTTATTTTGACCTAAAACGGGATAATCCATCTTGAATGGGATAATCGATCTTGTGTGATGAGAATTGAACTACATACCAATAATTTTAAGATGAATTAATCCATATGCGAGTTCTTCATATCCATTGATGAGATATAGAGTAATAGAGAATGCAAAACAAGATGGAGCCCTCAATTCAATCCTCACACTTTGTAATTAACACTTGGCTAGATAGTAGTGCGTGAATATTGTTGGAGTCTAGTTGCCAACACTTCACAAGGTCAGGAGCACTAGCACTTCATCCAAAAAGAGGTTTGAATGCTCACCGAAGCGTACATGACCATCAATTCCATCGTTAGCTACTTATCAAGATGTGATCTAATGCATTTAATCATTCATATCATGTGGAAGATAACATTGTAATAAGAATAACAAAGATAACGTGCAAAAATATAACTCGACAATCATCCATAAGTCGGGGTTCATTTTAAGAAGCCTATGGTAAATCGGAGGTGGAAAATCCTTGGCGAATATACCTAGAATAATAATAACAGGTTTGTCACGCGTCAACAACCTCTTGTCGTGTGTCAACAACTTCTGTCATGTGCCAACAATCTCTGTTGTGCATCAACAACTTGTCTTGCACCTTCATGGTACTTTATATGTCTATACCTCAGTAAGCTAGTAGTAAAATTCTAGTAAAGTACCTGAAGAATTACCTAGGTTTATATAGGATTAGTTTTCAATGGTAGGCGAACCCGACCCCTAAAAAAATTATATTGGAAATTTTAGGTGAATAGTTCAACGACCTACTTGAAAAATTCACCTTTTCAAAATTTCCTAAATTGTAATATTTGCCAAATTACAAATATTTGCCACTAAAAAAATCATTAGTGCTTTGACATTCACTTACAAGATGTCCAATAGGAACTTTCTCAAATGGTGTCAATAGAAAAACAAGGCCAGGGCCCAATATTTTCTCAACAACCTATCACAGAGGAAGTTTTAGCGGTAGAAGGAAAATAACTAGAGATAGAGGTAAATCTCACCACTAAGGTGGAAAAAACTATTCTAGTTGATCCTCTCCAATCAACATTGGAGGTTGTTGAAATATTTCTCACAACTCATGAAGTTGTTGAAGATGTAGAAGTGGTAAAGGCTCAAGAACAAGTCGAGAAACAAGAGGATCCATTCCAAAAGCATCTTTGTCAAGGAGATAGAGGTTAATGTTGAGGGAGTGAATTCGGTTGATGCAACAATCTTACAACCATCCCCATGTGTAAGAAAAAAAGAAAGCATGGAAACCATACAAGTACAAGATATTGATCATAATGCCACCCTCTTTGATTCACAAGCAATTTTGGTTGCTCTAGGTGCTTCACAACAACCAAAAACACAAGGAAGGGGAAATACCCCAAGTGCAAGACGTTGGGGAGAATCACTCCAAAATATGAAGAGTGTAAAGATAAATATGGAGGCATTAGACCTTGAAAGTTTCATCTCCTTGAGACGACCCAGTCACCCAAGAAAGCTAGAATTTTGCCAAAGACTATAGTGGGGTCGAAGGAGATATATTTACAGATATTTGTAACTTTAAAAGGTAACACGGTGAGGGATGATGCTATTCCTTTTGATTAACAAATCACACAAGTACCATTGGGAAGCCCGACCACTTTGACGGTCTAAAATATGAGGTTACAATTGCAATAGGAGGCCTCTTCCAAAAATTGATAAGGATAAAGAAAAAAGAAGTAACTAAGAGAGAAATTCGACATCTTATCAACCTATGTGCAAAAGTGGTTGCAACCTCCTAATGAGAACCAAGAAATAGTTTTTGCCATTACTCTTGATGTATTTTTAATTAATGATAGTTCAAGCTACAAGGTAGAGGTAACAAGGAAGTGGGAGGAGGAATTAATCGGGAAAGGCGAAGGTCCTCAAAAACATAATTGAATGTTATAAGCAACTATTAGAACTGATTGAGGCTACCAAGGTATAAATTGAAAAATATCATGATGAGTCTGAATATTGGGATGGAATGATGCCCAAACTCAAATCCATCATTGTAACGATGATGAATTGGTTGAGAAAGAAGGCATTGTGCAATCAGTTGCAGGGGAAGGCAATATGAATATGAGAAGGCCATAAAATTGAGGATGAACACTTTGGAATGTTGCATAGAAAACTCCAAGATATGAGGGATAAAGTAGGGAGATACATTGATGATATTGATTCCAAGGTTGAGAAAATTCTCCCCATTCAAGAAACTAATACCCTAGGAGATGCAAATGCAACTAAGTTGATTGAAATCCTTCAAGAACATATTAGGGTGAGTTGGGGTCTTCTACTGATTTCAATTATGCATATATTCAAATGTTTATTAATTTCTATGGATACATAAATAAACTATCTAAGATAGAAAAGAAGAAGAAATTCATTTATCTTTGAGTGTGACAATATTTTTTTATAATCAAGAAATAATTTTCTTTATCATACCGGGCCTAATGAAGACCCCCTTCTAGAAATGTTCAAAATATTGAATACATATGTTGACAAATTAGAAGAGCAGAAGGAGAGTGAGTTGATTAACCTTGATCCTTCTTGATATCCCTTTTCTTCCCCCTCATTCTTCATTCTTTCCATTTCTATATTCATTCAAAAAGAGCATAATCAAATCCAATAATTACATTTACAACGAGACCCTTTTGGAATACACGTAAGAATGATTGCATAAGTATAACACATTTTTGTGGGCACATATGAGATGGTGACATGGAAATATATGAAAAAATAATTGTTGACAACAAAGGATATTCCTCATCCCTCCACATGCACAATCATGAATTAGAACCGTTTGAGCTTGGCACATCATGGATCGAGTCCCTCCTTTTCTAGGGTTTTGGTTATTTTTAGAAGGCATTTGGGTATATTCCTTAAGGGAAAATTTTGTAATAGAATGAAGGCATGTCTTCATTATAAGGGTTCTAATTTTTGGGCTAGGCTAAGGTGATTGCATTTTTACATTCTTTAGCAGGAATTGAGAGCATCATTATATGTATCCCTTATCTAATCAAAATATTTTGAGTTGTATGCCATTTTAATTCATACATTTCTGAGTTGTATGGAAGTGTATTTGAGGAGTGTAACTTTTAATATGATATTATGTCTATTGAATTGATTAAATACAAAGGAGTTGTTCTTGGTGTATGTAATAGATTGGTTACCGAATGAATGTTTTTATATAGTGTTACTCTGTTACATTTATCTAGTTTTAAAGTCCTTTCTGTAATATTACTTGCAGATAATTTCTTCTAAACTCACCTATGTATCTTGGATGTTATTTGATTTAAGTAGTAGATGTTCCATTAATATTTCATGCCCAAGTATTTGTGGTTTTGATTCCACATGTTATGTGGTAGTATTTTCAAGAATTTGGTATCGATGAATACAAATGCTCCATTAAGAGTTACATTATTTTGATCTTTGTCTTCTGCATTTTTGGGTGTAACATGATGAATTGGAAAACACCATTATTTATCCCCATTTAGATCCACCTCATCCCCCTTTTCAAACTAAGTGTTCTACCATCCTACCCCTACACACATATTAACTTAGTTTATTCTACATGTGTCTTCCTGCAAATTGCACATATCCCACATATTATAAGTGTATTTTCTATTATTTGTAAATTCTAATATCTCAAATATCCTTCTCACCCCATGTTGTCAACAACATACCGTGAATCATGCTTGTGATTAAGTTATATTTGTCTTCAAAGGGCTTGTGTATCTTGTATCAAGTGTTTGCAATGTTTGTGTGACCATTATTTAGAATGAACATTGTATCTAGAGGTTGCATTTTGATTTCATATTTAATTTCTAATAATTTTGATGGTATGAAACATAATATCTCCCTTTCCCTTTCAAGCCACCATCCGGTACTTTCACCTTGGTTCGTAGATCCATAAAGTAGTAGGATAACAACCACATCCTTAGTCACGTGCCTCCCTATCATTCTCAAAAGGCATGGTTAAGTTAGTTAGATAAATCCATACCTAGCTACTTGTTGGTCCGAAAATCTGTCGCTTGGGCAGATCTATGGATAAACGAGCCAACAGTGTGCAGGGCATAGCCCCTCTTTGAGTCAGCAAAGCGAAACTGGTTTATTGCTATTCTACCAGCAGGAATCTATGCAAGTCTCACAATATTCTGCCTTCAGGGGTTTGGGATCTCATCCTAGTAGGGTGTTTCCGACTGCGAAAAGAAAGGAATGAAAGAGAGGATGAAGAAAGACCAGATCCGAAGAAAGAAAAGAAATGAATTCCAAAGCAGAAAGGTCAGAGGGTTTATGTTTTGGGATTGGTAGTAAACAGAGCCAAACCTACTTGCATAAATGAGCAAAGCAATACTGATGAATAAATGACAATAAAACAGAAGTAGATTCAACAGAATAAACACACAGATCTGACATAAGAAAGATCAAATGCAAATAACACACGTATTCAGCACAAAGTCTAAATATTTGTATTAATATTCCTTTCTGTTACAAAAAGCTCAAAGTCTTTTCTCCTCACTTCTATTTTTCATCTGAAAGATATCCACTACCTCAAATACAACAAGTATTTGAGTATTTATAGAAGAAGGAGAAGAAGGAAGGCAAAAAGGAACCAACCACCTATTTACAAAATATCTACAAAAATATCTCAAAGTCATGTTGACTTTTGACAACTTGATGGATGACATCATCCCATGGTGCAACATGGATGATGTCATCATTTGTGTCAACATACTTTAGACATTTACAAAAAAGAACGTCGAAGGAGAGAGATAAGAAGAAAGAGAAACTATTCATCGTCGTCATCCCGCGGTTGAAAGGGGATATCTTGTTATTCTGCTGCTCGGGTGATGAGATGTGGAATTGGGCACGGTATTCCATGAACTTGCTGATCATGGGCTCTAGCTGATCTTGGGAAGGATCCTTGTGTCGCTCACTGATCGCCTCGCAAGTCTCCCGCTCGTCTATGAGCTTCTCTGGGAGTTTGGAATATTCTTTCTCTGCTTCTATTAGGAACCCGATGAAGTCCCGACAGGCCAGCAGGTTATTGATGGACTCTGCGTCAAAAGTGACCTCTGGCCCCAGCCCTTGTGAAATGATCTCCTTGAAGATCTGGATGGTTTCATCAACTTTCCTTAAGGCGAAGGAAGGAGTAAGCAACCCTGGAGACATGTTGAGAACGATTTGTTCCATTTGGTGCATCGCGTCCAGGGCTTCTTCCTTTACCTTATCGATCTTTTCAAGGACGAATTCCAGTTGATCCATCCGGTAGTCCAGAGTGGAAAGGACTTTATTGAGGGCCCTGGGATGACCGAAAACGCCGAACTTGACCAGATCTTTGACTGAACAGTCGAACATTTGTTGAAAGGTCTCATGCTGCAGCCTAGCATGGTCCAGCTCTTCTGATATGGGTCCCGCTAACGCTTGGAGCTCTTTATTCACCTTGTTGATGTTCAGATACAAATCAGTGAACTTGCGATTACTTTTTCACTGTCTTTGAGGATCTGGCTCCTCCAAGCGAAACGGCCATACCCTGCTCGCCGATCTTTGCATATTCATCAATTTTATCCTGCTCGAGGCTCGAAGTCTCGGCGGCGGTGGGAGAGTGCACTGCCCATCTTCTGTAAGGCTTGGAGCAGATGTTTATTTTTCTCTTTTAGCAGCCTTTTCTCTTCTTTTGCTTCTTGAAGCTTCTTGCAGAGGGCGTCAACTGCAGATAGGGCCTCTCCCTGAAGGCTTTCAGAAGACGTACCCATTGTGACTTGAGTCACTGTATAATCTATCGAGACAGATCCTTTTTATCCTTCAGAGGATTGGGGTATGCGATCTCCATTACCCTCTCTCCCGAAGCACTCTGAGAGAAGCGTGTGACGGGCTTCTGCTTCTTTGCCCCTTTTGACGGGATTACGGAGAAGTCCATCGAGTGATGGGAAATTTCCTTTTCTGTTGACTTAGATGCTGGGAGATCCAGGCTGGACTTGTGGGAGAAGGATCAAAAACAGAGAAGGGGGCAGGCTGCGTAGTAAGGAAAAACATGGAAACACTTGGAGGCGGCATCGAGAGGGAGGCCGAGGAAGTGCTCACGGGAGGAAGAGATACTACAGGAGAGGAAGACATAGGAAGGGAAGGGAGCTCAGAGATGAGGGAAGAAATGGAGGGGGACAAGTCCGCGAGAGAAGAGAAGATGGACAAAGAAGCGGGAGGAACAGTAGAAGAAGGGGGAGAGGACACGACCAAAGGAATGGTCACTTGAGTCACTTGAGGAGGAGGAGGAGAAGAAGAAGGGACATAAGGGACCTCAATTGTTGTGGCAGTGGCGACATCCTGAGTGGATGGGCCTATTTGAACATCTTCTTCCACTTCTTTCTCTGGAGAAGCCAGAGTTACAACTTGTTCGGGTGCAGCGGAAGGAGGACTTTCAGGAGCTTCCTCTTGAGTGGTGCTGGATTCACCCTCTTTGCTTTTTCCTTTGCCTTTTGGCTGCTGTTTTGATCGAGGAGGTGCGTTACCCAACGGAGAGGTTGTGAAATCGACTCCGAGGTAGATGAGCCCATTCATTCGGCACCAATGCTCTGTTCTACGCAGAGTTTCTTTGACCCTTTCCTCAATTGTCTGAGGTGCTTTGGTTCTATCAATCAATGCAAAAGGCCAATCGTCCCCACCTGTGTCAAGATACACTTGATCCACTTCCTCTTCAGTAGTTTGGTAGCCTTTGGGGACGATGGCCACCCCATACTGGATGATTTCTGCCAAGGCCAAACGAGAATGGTCCTTCCTCCTGAGCTCCACCTCATGATATAGGTCAATGTAGATATCCTCGATCTGAGGGATGTGGATCGGATCGAGCTTAGCCCTTGGCAGACAATTCCTCGGGTCGAAGGTGGGCCTTGCTGGGAAGTCATGTTTCAGATTCAGCAGCTCTAGCTCTGCAAACATGTCTTTCGCCTTGTGGTGAGTGAGACATGTATACCTACCCACTGTGAGGGGGAAAGGAGTTCCACCCTTCTTTCTCTTGAGGCATTTCTCATGGTAGGTGACAAGCTGTCTTGACAGCTCTAGCAGAATCAACTTGGGCCCAGCATACCTTGGCAGTCTAGTTGGCTCCCCCAAGAAGTTAGCCGCCCTCAGATAAGTGAATGTGGGGAATTGAGTGAACAGGGCCCCCCATTTCTCTGTGGCTGCCACGATGCTCTTGGTCGTGCGACCGTGAGCCATATTTGGCCTCAACAGGCAGATGATGAAATAGAAAAATGCATCATTGATCTTTGTAAATTGAGGGATGCTATTTTCCAGCTTTAGCTCTGGATAATATTCATAGATTTTAACTTGGGGCCAAACCCCACTCCGCATCAGAGCTGGGTAGTCCCTTTCTGAAGCTGCAGCGTAAACAACATAGGAATTCATGTAGAACCTCCCCATTGTGGGGAATTGTTGCAGCTGCTCTGATATCGTGCTGCTTATGATTTCTGCCCACTCAAAGCGTTGATCGGGCATATTTTTGTTCATTGTTTCTAAATACCGCAGCATCCATTTGTGGAAATAGTGGGTGTCAGGAAGCCCAAACACCCTGCTCAGGAACGTGATGGTGTCACTGAGCTCCTCTGAAAAATCACTGCGGTGAATGATTTGTGGCCAACGGGTCACCACCTTTTTATTTTTCAAATATACCTCGTTCATCAGCTGCATGCACTGATCTTCATTGTCGTCCCAGGCCTTAACACAGTCTTCTTGGCTGACGGCCACAAAGTGCCGGTGATGAGGAATGCCGAGTATTATTTCAAAGTGGCGGGCAGTGAGGTTGATTATGACCTCGCCCTTCTCATTTACGACACATCTTGTGTCTTTATTGTAGCACCGGCAACCACCATCATAAATTCATTGTTAATGGCACTGACTGGGATTCCTCCAGCAAAGTGCAGGGCACTGCCTATCAGCTTGTCCATCCATGGACTTCTTGTGACCTTCTGGGTTCTGGACCAGAATTCTTCCATATCGATATGACCCAACTCTGAGTCTCTGATGTCCAGGTCACATTCTGCTTGGGACTCGGGCATTCTGACCCTTTGATACTTATACTTCATTTCTTCTTCTGTGAGCTTGGCCTTGCCTTTGGATTTGGTAGGTCTCTTGCTTGATGTTGACATATGTTCTTCTGAACTTAGCTGCTGATCTGCAAGAATAAGAAGTGAAACCCAATTGAAGAAAGCCGTGTCAGCTGTTTGATTTTCCATTGAAATGCTGACAGAAGAAAGAGTTAGCAATTTTGAGGCTTTAGGGCGCATGGCGCATGGATATTGCAGATTGCAGAGCTAAATAGATAAGGCGCACGGGAAAGGGCTGCTGCAAGGGGTAAATCAGCGCCAAAGGGCGCATGGCGCATAGACACTGCAGGGTGCATTCTTTGTTGCTGTAAGCACAAGTGTGCCTGCGCCATGTGGATGCATTTTGTAAAGGGCGCACGAATTCTTCATGTTACATGGAACTTCGGTGCGCCAAAGGCGCATATAAGGTTTGCATGACACAACGTTGTTGCAATGGTGGATGCGCCTGCGCCGTTTATAGCTTTGCACTTGGCGCATATGAAAGGATTGTTACATGGATGTTGGGTGCGCCAATGGCGCGAATTTTATCAATGCAACATACGAGTTTGGTGCGCCAGGCAGGACGCAAGGAAAGCGTTTGCAACAAGCGGGGAAAGCGCGTTATTGGCGCGGCTGCTCTTTGTGTAACAGGGGCGACAGATGCGCCATTGGCGCAGCTGTTCTTCATGTTGCAGAGTGCGCCAATGCGCCGAAGGAGAAGGAAAATACAGTTTCCTTTAAAGCTTTGATTCTTCTCAGAGGGGTTTCACATATGGCTTAGCTCCTTCTGCAAGGTTCATTGGGGTGACAGAAATAGCTTTTAAACAAAGGGGTCCAAGCTTATTATTATTTTTAGAACAGAGCTTCCTCTACCAGCAGATCTGGAAAGAGGGGGAAGATCATGTGGAAAGACGACAGGGGGGGGAAGCTCATGACTTCATTCTTTTCAATCCAATTCATACCCACAAGCAGCCAAAAACCACAAACACGAAGCACAAAAGAAAGAGGACCTCTTACCCGGATATTTATAACGAAGAAATGCGCAAATGGGTCCACAAAGCAATTCGAAAGCGACAGTGGTGCGCAGACAGGTACAGAGAAAATCACGTGATTTCCGTTGGTGATAATGACAGCGCAGACGCGCCTATTTATAGGTGAGGAGGCAATAAATGTGCCACCAACTTTTCAAGTGGCGCACCAAATGAGCTGTCGACACAAGAAAACATGCGCCCTTTGGTGCACCAAAACGCTTGTCAACATGAAGATATGTGCGCCTTAGGCGCACCGAAAGTGGTGTCGACAGAGGAATATGTGCGCCCTTGGCGCACCAAAAAGTGGCGCAACAAATGATCTGTTGACAGGAAGGCGCATGCGCTTTGGCGCATGCAAGGAAGACTCAACAAGGGGAGGCGCACCAAAACGCCTGTTGACACAAGAAAACCTGCGCCAAAGGATTAAAAGGGGGTGCATGAACATGTGATGTTGCATAGTGATTATATGCACCCGCCCAAAAAGACCAAAAATGGCTAAGTTCGAAAAACTAGATTTCCCGGGAAGGGATTTTGCAACGTTCCGAACACAAGAAATCCCTGACGAGGGATCGGAACAAAATTTTCGGTAGGGTTATCTCGTAAAATTGCCCTTGCCAATTTTACGGGATAACACTACTAAACAACACATCAATAGGCTTAGCTTTTCTCCTTGCCTATCTCAACATTGCTTTCCTTGTTTGGGTTGTTAGATTGAAACCAACACGAAACTGGTGCCACTGTCAGGGACTTGGTTATCTCAATTCAGTTCTAATATTGTTACTAGTATTATCAAAGAATACTTAACTAAGATTTATCAATGGTTCAACTTAGAATATCTTTCTCTGTGATAGTTTCTTCAAGATTTTTAGTTTTGTGGGTTTTACAAGGGTTTATCAAATTGGGTTTTCTCTATTGTTTATGGAGTAATCTTCATATTTTTTCTAACATTTCTCAAGTGAAAAATCTAGTGGCGACTCCGTCCTTAATTCTATGTTAAACCAATGTTATATTGTTTGATATATTCTACTGATAATTCTACATCTTGCAAAACTGTAAGGGTTGAGGTCATATTTCAAGTTGGATCTTGCTAAGAAGCTTCTCACTAAACTAAATGCATTACAAATACAAAAGAAGTAAATATGGACACCAATAGGAGGTCAAAACTCAAAATCCCCACAACCATTTATTTCATGTGATTTACCCTTGGTTGAAAATTATTTTAGCTCTTCTAAAAGTTCTCGAGTCAAATACCCCGGGTATCGGCTTCATTCATTATTTCAAGGTTATGTCCTCAAAAATGCTGAAATTTGTCCTAAACCTCTTCATTTATTTACAAACAAGAATAGAGGCTTTGGTTTTGAGACTGATCCTTTGAGGAATCCCCATAATGCTGAGATTCCTCTTGAAAATACCATTCATAACAATATGGACCGACCCCCTCCCCATACTCCTTTTAGAGTTAATGACTTTAGACCCATAAATTTTAATGGTATGCCTAGTTATCCAAATGAAGTACCTCATGAAATTAGAAATATATTACCTAAGTTTCAATTTGTAATAATGTTATTAGTGGTGATCAACACCTCAAATTATTTCATAATATTATGGATGAATATGAAATGAAATATGAAGATGGATTTTAAAATTATTTGTGCACACATTAGAGGAAGATGCTAGAGAATGGTTTAAATAATTTCCTCAAGGGTCAATTGATTCGTGGGAAGAAATGGAAAAGGCGTTTAGAATCCAATATGGTGACAAAGATCGACTCCGGGTTTCTCTAGTCCGAGCTTGAAAATATAAAGAAAAACCTTAATGAGTGTGTACAAGATTTTAAGACAAGGTTCAATAAAACTTTGACAAGATTGATAGATTTTTAAGACCTAGTGATGAATCTTGTCTGATCAAGTATTTTTATGCATTTGATAATAAGGCATCGCATGACTTAAGGGATAAGAGACCCCAAACTTTGAGATAAGCATTTACCATGGAAATTCATATTGAAAATAAAAACAAAGGTATTGGTAAACCCACAAAGAGAGAGGGTGTTGAAATTGTAAATCTAGAGAAGCCTCAAGTAATTAATTCCAATGATCTTGAGGAAGTAGTTAAGACCTTGGTTGGGACAGTCAAGGAAATTTCCTACAAATTGGATAAAGCAGAGAAGGGTTTGTCCTCTAGCCCTTATATTCAACATCATAATCAAAGGAAAATATATTTAAGAATCATCTCAAAGGAGATCATAGAATTGATGAAAGAGGGAAGAGACATGTGGGTCAAGGTAATACGCATCATGCATTTAGAAATAACAAAACAATGTCGTATCCACTAGTAGAAAGAGTTTCAGTTGTAGAAGAGGAACACAAATTGATTAGTGTGATAGATGTTTATTTCCTCATGCTCCTTGTGGGAAACCAACCCTGAA
Organism: Taxus wallichiana var. yunnanensis; assembly: GCA_018340775.1. Lineage (NCBI taxonomy): Eukaryota > Viridiplantae > Streptophyta > Pinopsida > Cupressales > Taxaceae > Taxus > Taxus wallichiana. Next base: position 36,309,687 of record CM031241.1, read on the forward strand.
TGATGATGTTTCGGATTTGATTTTGATGATGCATGTTTCCTTGAGCATCAAGAAGACTATGAGCTAGGTGTGTCCTCTAATGATCTTTTTCTCTAACTATGAATGATTTTTGGGCATGTGCAAACAAGGTATGTTCTATTCCTTTTGAATTTAATGCGAGAGATTAATATGGCACAAAGATTTCAAATTGTCTAATCATGATTTTGAATACTTAAGGGATTTAATGATTAAGAAACATGATGGAGAATTCCCTTCTAAGGAAGATAGATAACTTTTGATAAATGCGGTTGTTGCCCAAGAAAATGAGTATAACTTAAGGAATAGATAGGATAAGAGACTTTCCTTAGCCTCCAAAGGAAAAATTCCTATTCGAACTAATGTTCTTAAGGGTACTCCCAAGAAATGTGCACCATGTAAAAACCATGTTGTTATTCCGAGTACAAGTACCTCTCCCATTATTCCTAATTTAAAGGAGTATCTTCCATCTAAAAAGGTAGTTACTATTCCATCTAGTACATCCCTCCCTAAATACAATGTATGTGATATGGCCTAAATCCTAAGCTAGTTAAAAATCACTATCCCGATAGTGAAATTACTTAGGATCCCCGAGCACAAGAAGAGAGCAATTGAGTATCCGGGATTCAATGAGGGTGGTACTGCTAAGAAAGAGATTATTTCCAACAAGGTGATTTATCCTACCATCGTTGAATATAACATTAAGGAATGTTAGGAAGTTATCGAACCATCCCATGAAGTTTATTTGGGTACCTCCCTTGTAGTGCCGATTGGATATGGAACCTTTCTTCACCACACTAATTGTTAATGGTTCGCTTCTACACGATTGTATTTTTGATTCGAATGCTCCATGTAATATCATGCCATTAGTAGTTATGAATGTGTTAGGTATAAAGATAAAAATGCTCATGGGAAGCGTTATGCTATGGAATCTAGAGAGGTAAATGTTGTTGGTTATGTGAGAGGTTTGGTTGTATAATTAGATGCTTACCTGGTAAATTTTTGAAAATGAATGTTGTTATTTTCGATTTCCCTACTAAGCGGGGATGTTGTTGTCAAGGAAGTGGGCAATGAGTGTATGAGGAAGTGTGAAGATGGATGTCTTTTTCCACCATGCCTTTGGAAGAAACTCGTCAAGTTGCACAAGGAAGACAAAATGTTGCACTTGATAGAGGGCCCCATGAATGCTTCATATGAGGTGTTATTTGTTGATGTAGACTTGGATAATTTTTGGGAACTCGTTGATTTTGATTATCGGTGCCTTGATATGAATGCCCAAATGTAATATCCTATTGATCCATGGATTATGTTCTTTGATGGAGCATGCTCCAGCCTTGGAAATGGGGTTGGTGTTATGTTAACCTCTCGGGATATGGTTCTTTTAGTTTTTCCTTCAAGTTGAATTTTGAGTGCACAAACAACATATCTGAATACAAAGCACTCATGCTTTTCTTAGGAGTTTCTTGGAGGTATGGAATTAAGGACCTTATTATGAAAGGTGATTCTAAGTTGGTTGTGAAACAAATCGAAAATTATATGCAACAAAAATCATAGGTTAAAACAATATAGACATGCAAAGTATGTGATATGATAGAAGTATTTGACTCTTTCAATATTGAATACCATGAAAGGATTTTGAATGTAGCAACTACTAGGTCGTTAGTCTTGGCCTCTTAGTATGATAATGAAAATGTGTCCCCATAGTGTAAGTTTGAGGTTGAAGTGTTGGTCAGACCTTCTGTACGTGACAACATTCAACATTGGAAAGTGTTTGATGATGACTCACACATCAAAATATTATTGGGTTGTCAAGGTGAGTTTGTAAATCAATTGATTGATCTCAAACATATGCTAGAAGTATGTGATGGAAAAGAAACCTTGTTTGAGAAGGAAGTGATCCAATTAAACACAAATACAATCCCAAGGGGACTAGTTAACCTTGAATCTACCTTTGATAGTGTTGACATAGCTATAGACAGATCAATTTACATACTAAGAGATGTTGTTGAATGCAACCTAAGAACTTGTCAAGATCCTAGGAAAGTTTGGTTAGGAAGCAACTTGAGTATATAAAAAAAACAAGGTTATATCAAAATGCTACAACAATACCAAGATTTCATGGCTTGGTCATATTCAAAATTAAAGGCTTATAGGGAATATATTTTCCAACATGAGATACCCCTTGAGACCCATACTAAGCCTTTTAGGTAAAATAAACAACCAACTAACCCCATCCTCACATCCAAATGTGAGAGGAACTTAAGAAGTTCAAGGATGGCGGTATTAGTTAGCCCACTATATATTCCTCTTGGGTTTCCAATTTGGTTCCATTGAGAAATAAAAATGGGGATATCAGGTTGTGTGTGAACTTTAGATATTTGAGTAAGGCCTCACTTAAAGACAATTTCCCATTACCAAATATGGAAAACCTTTTGCAAAAGGTAACTACATCTAAATTGTTGTCTACTTTGGATGGCTTCTCTAGCTACAATCACTTAGTGGTCAAAGAATATGAATAGTATGAAAATGTTTTCACAAATCCACGGGAACTTATGTCTATGTCAGGATGCTATTTGGGTTTATGAATGCAGGGCCACTTTCTAAAGATCCATGGACGTTGCATTTTCTAGGTTTATCAAAGAATTTATAGTAGTCTATCGAGATGACATAACCGTTTTTCAGTAAAAGAAGTGATCACTTGGAACACTTCGAAAAAATATTGATTACATGTAGAGAACTTGGAATTTCATTAAACTCAAGGAAATGTCAATTTGGAGTTCAAAAATCCAAGCTACTTGGGCATATTGTGTCTCAAGAAGGGGTTATGATAGACCCTAAAAGAGTGGAAGCAATTGACAAGGTGCCCATTCCCCAATCTAAGAAGGGTATACAATCCTTCTTTGGTCAGATCAAATTTGTGAGGAGGTTTATCTCAAATTTTGATGAGATCACTTTACCTATCACAAGCATGTTGAAAAAGGATCAGGTTATTAAATGGGGTGATGAGGTAGTTCAATCTTTTAAAGGAGTAAAAGATGCATTAAATACTTCCCTTTTATTGGCCAGTCTTGATAATAAGAAGGAATTTCAAATGTTTTCTGTTGCATCTCGAGTTCACTATTTCTTCCACCTTGTTGCAAAATATGGTGAGGTTCATGAAAGACCTATTGTTTTCTTCAACAAAGCCCCGTATGGGTTTGAATTAAAGTATTCAATTATGGAGAAATAAGATTTTGCCTTGGTAAAAGATACCAAATTTTTCAGACACTACATTTTAAGCTCCAGATACATTGCCTTTATACCACACACTATGGTTAAATATATATCCTTACACAAATGGAGATGTCAAGCAAAAGGTGTAGGTGGGTAAATAACCTTCAAGAGTGTGATAGGGATATTCGCACCACCAAGCTAGTGATAGGCCTTGGCTTGGTAAGGTTGATAGCTGAAGTAAATTTGCAAGTTGATGAAATACACAATGTTGATAATGATGAGCAACACCACCATAAGAAAGTAAATTCATCTCTTTGATACTCGAGACATTGTTTATTATTTACAAAACTTAAATTGTCCTCGAGCCAAGATAAAGATCAAAGAAGGATATTAAAATTAGTATCCCAAAAATACATCCTAACAGATATTGGATTGGCTTGGAAAATTCCTAAAGGGGTCTTATTAAGATGTATAATGAAGATGAAACTCCTAAGATAATTGGGGACTTTCATGGGGGATTGTGTGGTGGTCACTATGTTATAAAGGTAACTGCTCATAAATTCTAAGAGCTAGGTAATGGTGGCCATCTCTTTTCAAGGATGTTGCTCAATCGGTAAGAAAATGTGAAAGTTGTCATTATTTTTCTAGAAGATTGAAAGCTTATGGATCTCTCCCCTTACAACATGTTTCAGTAGAGGATACTTTTAAACAACAGGGGTTGGATTTTATTGGTGAAATGTCATATCCTTCCAAAGGTGCGCGCTAAAAATGGATATTAGTAGAATCGACTATTTTACCAAGTGGGTTGAAGTTATCCCCACCAAGAAGACCAAACATTAAATAGTTATGGATTTTCCTTTGAACCACATTATTTGTAGATTTGAGTGTCCTATTAAACTAGTTGCAAATAATGTTACGCAACCATGTGTGCTTTGAATATGGAATAAGCCTCACATACACTTCCAATTACAATCCTTTAGGAAATGGGTAAGTTAAATTAAGAAAAAAACTTGCTTAAAATACTCGAAAAACATTGGATTAAAACAAAAGAAAGTGGGGTGAACTCAAATTTGCATTATGGGCTAATAGGGTTACAACAACAAAATCCATTGGAAAATCCCATTTGATTTGGTGTATGGTGTTCAAGCTATATTTCCTCTTCATTTGTAGTTGTCTACTTATCAATTTATGCAATAATTGGGATATGGAGAGGGTGTTGATCCTTATGTTTCTAGGATCAACCAGATCATTGAGCTTGATGAGGTCAGAAGAGAATCTCATCGAGACACATTAAATTCAGAGAAAAACTTAAGAAAATATTTGATAAAAAGGTCACTCCAAGAAGCTTCCATGTTGGTGATTTGGTTTTGCTATGGGATAACATGCATGAAGAAAAAGAAAAGAATGGCAAGTTTGATGCACTATGGATGGGTGCTTACTCCATAGATATCAGAATTGGAGAAAACGGTTTTTCTTAAGAGACGTGAAAGGTCAATTACTTGAGGTACATGTTAATGAAAGACATCTCAAGCACTTTTTGTATTGAAAATGTGTTTCCTCGTATATTTTTGTACAACGTTGTTTTCCTTGTTCTTTTTTTGTTTGTTTTTATGTCCCCTTTCCGATCCCTTATGACCAGTTTTTGAAAATTCTTTTGAGCTCGTGGCATTTCAAATTGTTCATGATTTGATTTGTTTTTTATATGACTCTGCACCCAATGGATTAGGCATATAGTCTACCTCATCCATGAGTGTTTTTGTGGTTCTTGTGACACCTTCTGGAGGTGTCCATCCTAGAGCAAGAGCCATTATTGGTGCTTGATTTGATCCCTTGCATACATCATACATTTCTCGTATGTTCCTTGGTTCTTGGTTATATTTTGTGTTGCTTCCTCGAGCCTGCAATTCCTTGTATTACTTCACATTGTCCCAAAGCTTCTGACTTCAACAAATTGGATCAATTGTGTGTTTTGAGATAACAATTTAACGTTTTAAGTGGTTTTTGTTGGTTTTATGATTTGCGAGGTTCAGAGAGCATAAACAAGGCCTTAGCGATCTTAATGGCATAATTGAACCTTTGAAATGAAATCCCTTTGACTCCGGAATTTACCAGCTACAAATTCGCAGGCTTATGTTCCTACAACTGTGCAAACTGCAAATTTATCTCTGGCATCCGATAGGAGAATATTCCAAGCACCTTGGCGTGAATAGACCATATCGACAGTTATACAATTTATGCAATACTGCAAATTGTACAAAAAACCTCCAAGGCCCGAAAAAGGAATATTTGGCAATGATGAGGAAACATGGCATGATCTGGGAACATTTTCACAGCATAACAGTTCACAACTTGGCAGTTTCTGCTGAAATGTAAACTACCTCCCCATCTCTCCGACCCGAAAAAGACTCACGGTGTGTCATATGAGCACCTCAACTGTGGGCATTATTTGCATCCTTGCATCTTGCATGTTTGCAGTTCCTGTGAAGCTACAAAATGCTTCCCCACCTCCACTCCCCCATTGATTTGTACGTGTGTATAACTTACGTTTAAATTTAAATTGATGATCAACGGATGCAAATGTGTAAAAGGTTGAGGAACTTTCGCCTTTAATGGATACGTGTGATAAAACTATATGTTTGAAATTTTTCTAAGTCCCACACTTTGCACTCAAAATTCAATGTTATCAAGTGCTCCAGATCCCTAAGACGGGAGAAAAATGCCTAGATCCTGATGTTGATTTGCGTTGAAGTATTTTAGAGAGGAGTTGGTGTGATAGTGCTCTCTTTCGGCATGAAATTGGAAATTACATTTGTGTATGCATGGGTAAGTCCCACAATGAGATATATCTTCATTTTCCTTGCACAAAGGGTTTATGCAGGTTTGTGAGAATAATATATTTTTCAATACCTCTGGTTCTTATCTCCTTGCCTATTAAAGAGGTTATTTTTCTTATATTTTCCACGATGAAGATTCAACTATCGGGAACCCATATCAAGACCAACCTTGTTTCTGACTTCGACAATAAACCTTGTTTCTGACTTTGACAATATAACCGATACGAATCTAGGGAATACTGACCTAAATGAATTCCTTCAAAGATTGCATGCACACAATAGAAATGAGCTTATGGCATTAATTTATGAAAGTGTTATCTCTTTAGTTGCTACTTTCCCCCTCTATTCAATAACCATAATTAGTTTGGGTATGTGCTGAAAATTACAATCCAGACACTAGGGAAGCGTTGGATGGGACTGGTGCAAAATTCTTGTCCTCAATCCTAAAGGCCTTTAATGGAATGTTGGGGTTTCTTGGTAGAGAAGATGTTGTTGATGTGACAATTAAATATATAGAAAAATTATGGGTTAAGCATAATGCCAAATTCTCCAAGATCATGAACAATCAATGGATGTTGAAATCAAGGGTTTCCTCTACAAGAATCCCCAAGAAGTTAACTAGAGAATATTTCATTGAAGAATTTGGGGACATCATCATTATGCTAAGTAGAATTGTATGTCTTGACTCTACCTATTATTTTCATGACTGGATGTTTAGGTATATCTATATTATCCTTCGTTTTAAAGTACACATTCATTGGGGAGATTTTATCAACAATCGTATCCATGAGTAGCTTATTGGGATGGCAATGCAAATTCGTGAAGTATCTAGGTGTAAGAGTGAATTTTACATGACGCCTTATCTCTTTGTATAATGTAGCATGCCATATGTCACTTTGTGGCATCCCAAGGGTCAAATATTTTTCTAGTTATAGGGTATATGATGTATACCCACAACTCAACTTGGAGAATCAAAAGTATGATTTCAGAAGGGCTCATGATGCATTCTTTTCCCCTATAATTTGATTGTTTAAACTTGAGTGGGAGCAATATAGAATGTCACACACGACTGTGAAGGTCATTAATGAATTTGAATGTTATTTCATTCAATTCATATTCTTTACATACATTAGGGTGAGTGGCTTCCAAAGAACTCCATATATGTTGCCCATGTACTTACATGAAAAGTGGGTGTTGCTTGAGCTATCGAGGCAACTTTCTCGAGGTTCACAAAGCTAATTACAGAAACATAAGACAAATGTTAAGTTCCTAATCCTTATAGGGAAGTATGCATGCCCCACCATGGTTAAGGCAAGGATCTTGGATACAAAAATGAATAGAGTAATCATGCAAAAGTTCCAAGCCGACCAAATTTGATATTAAGTGGATAATGCAAACACTCCTCGCAATTCCCATGAACATGAGCCTCATTATGAGGATTATTTGATGGACTCGCAGGATGAAGAGAAGGGAGTGCTTAGGGATTTTTATCGAATGAATCTAATCAATTTATAGATTATAAAATTGTAGTGGTCCTCAAGGCCTAAAAATGATAAGATGTTTGTGAGAAAGTATTTCACAGAGAAAAAAACTTAATGACTCAACCAATGGCACCCATTGATTAGAATAAGGTATAGGCAATCCATTTGCATGAAAGGGCAACCAATGTGATGAGAATAACTCTTTCTTGGATCACATACAAAGGTGTTGATTTATGTCTTCAAAACACCGCAGATTAAGAGAATAAAGATCTTTTGGGGCACTCAAAGACCTTCTTCCACCATCAAGAAGGAAACAACCACTTTGGACTCCATTAAAGGGAAATGTACCACACATTTCTACCATGGGGCCTACTTATGGGGTAGTGGAAGAGTTGAGTGCAACTACAAGTAAGACAAGCACTCATGTGTCTCATTTGACACAAAAGGAAGAAGAGATGCTCGATGAAGACAATGAAGTATGCACATATCACACATGATACTCCACTAATAACCACGCTCCCTCACACTTCAAAGAATAAAGTATCTACTTCTCATAAATAAGTTCATACAAGTGTGAATTCTCTTATCCCTAAGGAATCACCAAGTAAAGGGAAAAGGATGAGGGGAGCAGTCTCACCTAGAAGACCAGGACTTGATCCAACATTAGGCATTATAATTGAGGAGGAAGATAATGAGCCTAAAATTAAGCATTTCATGAGAGGAAAGAGAGCAAAGGTCAGTGACCTTTGCAATGTATCTTCTAAACTGAAATTGTGTTTGGAGCTATTGCATAGCCTTGAGAAATCTTCATAGGTAGAAGAGGAGCCCAAGGTGGATGATACCACCCCATTTTATTTAGCATAAGAAGTCTTTACGACAACCATTACCCAAGAAGAACACATTGAACAAGTGGAGTGTGGGGTGCAAGAGGATTCTCATGAACAAGTATTTACTTGACTTATCGCAAGGTTTATGACAAGATGGTTATGTTGACCTTCACTTTCAAGATGTCCAAGAGGAACCTTCTCAAATGGTGTCAATCAAGAGCAAGAGAAAGACCCAATATTGTCTCAACTACCCATCATAAAAAAGTTTTAGCAATGAAGAAAAGTATCTAGAGATAGAGGTAAGTCCCACCACCGAGGTAGAACAAAGTGTTCCAATTGATCCTATCTAATAAAAATTGGAGGTTGTTGAAAGACTAATGACAACTCATGAAGTTGATGAATATGTAGAAGTGGTAAAGGCCCAAGAACAAGTCGAGAAACAAGAGGAGCCATCCCAGAAATTGCTAGGTCTCGAGGAGCCATAGGTTAATGTTTAGGGGAGGGGCCAATTGATGTAATTATCTTACAACAAACCCTTGTGTATGAAAATAAAAGTGTGGAAACCCCACACATACAAGATATTGATCCTAATGTCACCTTATTTGATTCACAAGCAATTGTGGTTACTCCAGTGCTTCACAACAACAACCAAAAACACAAGGAGAGGGCAATGGCTGAAGTGCAGGATGGTTGGGAGAAGAACTCCCAAAGAGGAAGAGTGTAAAGATAAAGCTGGAGGTAATAGAACTTGAAAGTTTCATCTCATTGAGACCACACAGATCACCCAAGAAAGATAGATTCTTGTCAAATACTATAATGGGGCTGTTATCCCAATTTTTCCCCTAGGTAAAATTGATCAAACACGACCCCTGCATTAAGAAAATCGGAAGTGCCGGTTCACCATGCGAGCCCACATTTCAAAGCCAACAATGAAGGGGCAGGGTCGGAAAAGGAGGCCGATAACGTTAAAAGAGACCATATACTCAACATAAAATAATTGGAGAAAGAAGGGCTTGAAGTTCTCGGACTTCACATACGAGTCTACCCCCGAGCCAAGCATCCAGACCGACGGAAGGAGCCACATGCCTCATCGGCGTAATGCCAAGTGCGTAATCCAAAGCAGGGTTCCCAAATGAGTGACACCTCCATGTGGTCGAGTCTAAAAGGCAGACTGCGCCGTTGAAGAGTCTAAGTACAACAGGCCGGTATAAGCCTCCACGTGTCTCAACGGCGCACCTCTAGAGGTCAGGTCCAAATAGGGTCTCCAAATGTGCGTGGAGCTTCCACGTGTCTAAGGTCTAACGAGTTGCTCCTAAATGGGTAGAAAAGGGACAAAGTCGGTCGTTTAATCGACTAAGTATAAGAGGGTCGGCGGAAGCCTCCACGTGCCTCATCGACGCAACTTTAGAAGTGAGACCCAAGGGACAAGCCCCTAAATGAGCGCGAAGCTTCCACGTGTCCCAGGTCTAAAAAAGGGATTGAGATGGCCGTTTAATAGGCTAAGTATAAGAGGTTTGACAAAAGCCTCCACATGCCTCATTGTGCAATTTCAAAGGTGCGAGCCAAATAAAAACTCCTAAATGAGTGTGGGATCACCACGTGGTCGAGTAAAAAAGAAGACATAGTCGGTTGTTGAAGAGTCTAGGACCGACTTAAGGAGCCACACATCAGCCGACGCTCTTTCGGGGAAAATCCAAAAAGAAGGTCCCAAACGTGTGCCAACCTCCGCGTGTCTAGGGTCAGACATATGGCCCCGTCAAATCAAAAGGGACTTAGCCAAAACAAAAAGAACAAAGAAAATCCACGAAAGGAGCCACGTGTCTCTTCGGTGCTCTTTCAAGAGGTGAATCCAAAAGTAGTCCCCAAACATGTGCCAACTCTCCACGTGTCTCGGGTCAAGCGTAACGTCTCCGCTAACAGAGGGACTCGGAAGAACACAGAGCCCACAAAAGGTGCCACATGTCGGCCGACACAACTACAAGAGTGAAAGGAAGGGGCTGAGACCTCAAGATGTGTAGAGCTGCCACATGGATCTATGCGAATAGAATCCAAGCTCAAAGCACCTTCGATAGCCATATATTTTGACTAAGAGGTTCGAATTAAGCGGGAAAGGAATTTTTGGAGAGCTCCACGTGCACTCTACTACTCACTTGCCACCATTAATGATCCGGTCCGCCATTTTTGAGGTTGTCAAGTCTCCCACCCGCCATGATGAAGAATGGGCCTCCTTTCTTGCTTGATAAGGAACAACACATGTGGGCATGTGTCTTGCAATAAAGCCCATCATTGTTACAGGTAGATTTCAATGCTTTCTAGAGTGGTTAGGGTAGGTGGATTCAATGCTCTTCCAGGGGTGGTTGGAGCAGGATTCGAATTCTTCCCTTTCCTTCTCTCATTCTTTTATATATTGTAAAGGAGGGGCATATTTCAAAAGGTTGGTCATATTTTCTCTCCTGCCCCCTCTCTTTCTTCCTTAGGGTAGAATGTGGAGTCTAAGCCTCCTCTCTTGGCTCTGTAATGGCATTTTCTTGCCTCTTTCCCACTGATGATGTACCATGTGAACTCTTGGAGCAATAAAATTTGTTTTGTGATGCATCTTGTCCATCCTTATTTTATTGTCTCTTCTTGCCTCTCATCATTGCAGGGTATACTGTGCATATTTCTAATGTCTATTGCAGGTTTTGGGAGCTGTGTTTAATGGGTTTTGAAGTGGTGTTTTGTGTGAACTCTATCTTTGGTCTGTGATGCATCTGTCCATCCTCTCCATTGTTCACCTCTCTCCATTTTAGGCGCTTAGATTTTGACCAGCAACCTCCTTCTCTAGGTGTATCACCGCTTTAGTGTAGGCTATGTTTTTATGTATTTCTTCTCTCTCTCTCCTGTCTCTTTGGAAGGTTAGATTAGGATTAGATAGTTTACTCCGCACTAGAGTAGCTTGTGGCAAGTAGTTTAGGAAGAAGAAGTCGGCTTTCTCCGGAGGTTCATCTCAAGTTCACAAGTCCCACAACTTGAGATATGGTCGCATGTTATGCGATCACACCGAATGCCCCACTCAGATCTGAGGCCATTCGGGGGGTGCTGTGATTTTGCATCAATAGTTTTGGCACGCCCGATTGGACACTGAGGTTAGATTTTTCACATCTTTCTAAGGTGTCTCATTATCAAACAACAAATCTTAAGCTACCGTATGCGACCACATCAACATTTTTGGCACACCCAATGGGACCAGACTGAAGAGCTTTACATCTTCATCTCAGCAGGTTCAATGTGTTATTACGGAGATCCAACCTTTGGAGGCATATTTCAACACATTTGGCGACTCCATTTGGTTAACAACCCATCTCTGAAGTTGTAGACCTTCTCCCATCCATTTTCATCCATTTTTCTTTCCACATCTTCCATTTTCTTCCATCCCATGAAGTTTTGCAATCATGACTTCATTCCCAACTTGGAACTCACACTTGCAGCAACAACAGTGCAGTCCACCTCCAATGTATTTCCCAACTCCTCTAGATCAACATTATGATCAGATCCAGAACCATTATGCTTACCCATATGAGCAGTGTCAAAACCATTTTGGCCATGGAGCTTATCAAGAGCAAGGGTACGCATATAATGGTGACAGTTATGTGGAGAACGTTGATCTGCTGGAGAAGATTCAAAGAATGGAGGCTAACATGGTGCAGTCCAGGGCTACATTAAAAATGAAGACATTCAGATTGGTTACATGGCACCTTGTCCATGGGTCGGCCCTTTTCCAAGACACTATAGCTCGTAGGAGAAGCTTGACTTCATGGTTGAGACGTTGCCCCAAATTATGCAATGGACCGAGGAGATAGAGGCCTACGAATTTGGTGCCAGGGAGACCTTGTCAATGGGTAAGTCCTACACCATCATCTAGTGATTTTCTCTCCATTCCCCAAGCAACACCATCTCAACTTGAGCTTCAATTTCCAAGCTTCCCATCTGCTGCCCCAAGTGTTGATTTCCCTTCTCCATCCTCTAGTCTTCCATCTCACCTCAATTATTCTATCCTTTTCCCTTCCAAGCAGTCATCCCCTCCAAACAAACAAGAAGTTCCACTTCCCTCACCACCAAAAAACAATTGCAAAACTAGTTGAAACCCCATCCACTTCTCCTCTTGCCTTCCCAATTCCATGTTGGGAAGAAATTCCAAAACCAATCAAGGAGAACAACAAGAAGGAGAGCCAAATAGAGAAGAAATGATCAAAAGCTTAGTAAGCTTGGCTCTCAAGTTTGGGATTACAAAAATCCCCTTGATGGTTAAACCTTCAGAGGAGGTCGGGGTCAGACCACAAGTGGTGGAAGCTGAGTTTGCAGAAAAGAAGAACAAGAACAAGAGGAAGAAGATCAATAATCTGTATGCTCTGAATGCAATGTCCATAATGGCACTTTGTCTAAAGAGGATGCTTGATCTAATCCAAGTTGCACAACCAGTCAAGAGAGAGGAAGAACAACCAGCTCCAAGTCCCATTAAAGAGGAGCAACTGGAAGAGATCAAATCAGAGTTGAGGCCACTTGATGAAGAAAGCATTATCGAATATTTTTTTCTTTCATTTGAAGGGCTTGATTTGATTGATGAATCCATGACAGATCGAGTTATAAAGAAGACCTTGTTGCCCCAAGTAGTCCTCTAGAGCAGTGGATCAAAGATTTTGATTTGACAAATTTCATGCTAGAGGAAGAGGTTATCCAAGAGCAAGTTAGTCTTTAGGAAACAATGAAGGAGGAAAAGAGCACGAGGATCCCATCTCTCCCACATCATCCACCCAAGAAGGTATGCAAGAAGACTCCATTCTTGGAGTCAAAATTTAGAACCATGGGCACATTCAAGGGACCAGACCATGCCCAATCAGTACTTGGCTTCATTGGAGCCAAGAGAGTTGCCACCGGTCATGCTCATTTCAGAGCATGAGGTTGAGCTACAAAGCACCAAAGGTCAATAGCAGCGCCTCCTAGATCCAAGTACAGAACAACTCCAAGAAGGTGTACATTTTGTTTGTTGACACTTTGAGGAGGGTGAAACACCATATGTGAGGTGGTTTTTACTCTCATTTCCGACCATGTTCAGTGCCAAATCAACTACATGGTCACAATTTGTGAGGAAGGGGAGCTACTTCTCCCTGCCAGTTGCAGGATTTGTTTGAGTCCCCTTTGCTTCCAGTTAGCATAGAGTAGGTAGGTTTGCTTTCAACAAAAGAAGTAACTTTACACACTCTGCATGTCTTATTTGAGGCATGTATGATTTTCAATTTTGTACATAGCGGTGTTGTGGTGGTTTGTTGCCCCAAGGTTGTATCATCATGCAGTTCGGTGTACCTCCGGTGAATATTGTAACAATCCATTTCCGAACACATAAAGGCCCTAGGTTAAGACAATTTTCTACTCTCATAATCTCATTTCTAAGGTTTTCTTATGAAAATTGAGAGTGCAAGTAGTCAGGATCATGGTTTCAGGGACAAGATCAGTACCAGGATCTCATTCTTGACTTCATGCCCAATAGACGCTTCCAAGGCTATTGGTCTCTTCATCTAGAAAGCAGATGTCCCCGTGAGTCGCCAAACTGTTATCCCAATTTCCCCTAGAAAAATTGATCAAACACGACCCCACACAAGAAAAATTGAAAGGGTCGGTTCATTCATGTGAGCCCACATTTCAAATCCAATAATGAAGGGGCAGGGTCGGTGAAGGAGGCCGATAACATTAAAAGAGACTAGAGGCTCAACAAAAAGAATTGGAGAAAGGGCTCGAAGTTCTCGGACTTCACATACGAGTCTACCCGGGGCCAAGCGTCTCAGGACTGACGGAAGGAGCCACGTGCCTCATCGACGCAATTCCAAGGGTAGAATCCAAAGTAGGGTCCCCAAATGAGTGCCAACCCTCCACGTGGACAGAGTCCAAAAGGCAACACTGTCGTTGAAGAGTCTCGGTACAACAGGTGACAGAATCCTCCATGTGTCTCAACGGCGCACATCCGAAGGTCAGGTCCAAACAGGGTCTCCAAATGTGCACGAAGCTTCCACGTGTCTAAGGTCCGACAAGTTTCTCCTAAATGGGCGGAAAAGGGATAGATCATGTCATTTAATTGACTAAGTATAAGAGGGTTGGTGGAAGCCTCCACATGCCCCATCAACGCAACTTCATAAGTGATACCCAAGGGACAGTTCCTAAATGAGCGCAAAACTTCCACGTGTCCTGTGGATAAAAAAGGGACATAGCCGGTTGTTTAATTGGCTAAGTATAAGAGGGTTGGCGGAAGCCTCCACGTGCCTCATCGGCGTAATTTCAAAGGCGCGACCCAAAGAAAAACTCCCAAATGAGTGCGGGCTCGCCACATGGTCAAAGTAAAAAAGACAACGTCGGTCGTTGAAGTTTCCAGGATCGATGAAAGGAGCCATGCGTCACTCAATGCTCTTTCGTGGGGAATCCAAAAGTAGGTCCCAACGTGCGCTAACCTCTCAAGCCCTGTCCCAGGTCGAGACATATGGCCCCGCAAAACAAAAGGGACTTAGCCAAAACATAAAGAAACAGAGCAAAGCCGCGGAAGGAGCCACGTGTCTCTTTGGTGCTCTTTCAAGAGGCGAATCCAAAAGCGATCCCCAAATATGAACTAGCTCTCCACATGTCTTGGGTCGGGCGAACGTCTCCGCCAACAGGGAGGGACTCAAGTAGAACACGAGAGAGCCCACAAAAGCCGCCACATGTCGGTTTGGCGCAACTATAAGTGTGAAAGGAAGGGGTCGAGACCTCAAGACGCACGGGCTGCCACATGGATCTACGCGAATAGACTCTAAGCCTAAAGCACCTTCAGACAACCATATCTTTCGACTGGGAGCTCGGAATTGCGGGAAAGGACTTTTCGGAGAGCTCCCAAAGACTTACTACTCACTTGCCACCATTAATGATCTCATCCGCCATTTTCGAGGTCATGTCAAGTCTCCCACCTACCACCATGATGAATAATGGGCCTCCTTTCTTTCCTAGCAAGGAACAACACATGGAGGCATGGGTCTTGCAGTGAATCCCATCATTATTACAAGCAGATTTCAATGCTTTCTGGAGTGGTTGTAGTAGGTGGATTCAATGCTCTTTATGGATGGTTGGAGCAAGATTCGAATTCTTCCCTCTCCTTCTCTCATTCTTCTATATATTGTAAAGGGGGCATATTTCAAAAGGTTGGTCATCTTTTCTCTCTTGCCCCCTCTCTCTTTCTTCCTTAGGGTAGAATGTGGAGTCTAAGCCTCCTCTCTTGGCTTTGTAATGGCATTTTCTTTCCTCTTGCCCATTAATGATGTACTGTGTGAACTCTTGGAGCAATAAAATTTGTTTTGTGATGCATCTTGTCCATCCTTGCTTATTTTATTGTCTCTTCTTGCCTCTCGTCATTACGGTCTACTATGCATATCTTTGATGTCTATTATAGGTTCTGGGAGCTGTGTTTAATGGGTTTTGAAGTGGTGTTCTATGTGAATTCTATCTTTGGTCTATGATGCATCTATCCATCCTCTCCATTGCTCACCTCTCTCTATTTCGTAATTCAATTTTTGATCAGCCACCTCCTTCTCTGGTGTATCACCACTTTAGTGTAGGCTCTATTTTTATGTATTTCTCTCTCTCCCTGTCTCCTTGGAAGGTTAGATTAGGATTAGATAGTTTACCTGCACTAGAGTAGCTTGTGGCAGGTAGTTTAGGAAGAAGAAGTCGACTTTCTCTGGAGGTCCATCTCAAGTTCACAAGTCCCACAGCTTGAGAGATGGTCCCATGTTATGCGATCACACCGAATGTCCCACTCAAATTTGAGACCATTCGGGGTGTTGTGATTTTGCATCAATAGGGACCACAAGGAGATAGATTTGCAGAGATTGTAACTCCAAAATGTGACATATTGAGGGATGACGCTACTCCGACTGATTACCAAATAACACAAGTCACATTGGGGAAACCAACCACCGAGGGTCTAAAACATGATGTTGCAATTGCAATAGGATGTTTCTTCTAAAAATTGACAAGGATAAAGAAACAAAGAAGCAATTGAGAGAGAAGTTTGGCATCTTATTAACCTATGTGCAAAAGTGGTTACTGACCTCTCCGCTAAGAACCAAGAAATTGTCACCGCAATTACTCCCGATGCATTGTTAATTGTTGATAATTCAATATGTAGGGTAGATGAAACAAGAAAGTGGGAGGAGGAATTAATGATAAAAGGTAACAAGGACCTCAAAAACAAAATTGAATGTTATAAGTATGTATCAACATAGATCGAGGCCTCCAAAGTATAAATTGAAAAATATCATGGTAAGTTTGAATTTTGGGATGGAATGATGCCCAAACTCAAATCCATCATTGCAATGAGTGATGAATTGGCGGAGAAAGAATGCATTGTGCCTTGAGATTGCAAGAGCAAACAATATGAATATGAGAAGGCCATTAAATTGAGGATGAATAATTTGGAAGGTTGCATAGGAAAACTCCAAGATATGAGGGATAAAGTAGGGAGCTAAATTGATGATATTGATTCCAAGGTTGAGAAAATTCTCCCCATCCAAAAGACTAATACCCCGAGAGCTGCAGATGCAACTAAGCTGATTGAAATCATTTAGGAACATATTAGGGGTGAGTTGGAGTCTTCTACAAATTTTAATTATTCATCCATTCAAAATTTTATTAATTTCAAGGGATACATAAATAAACTATCCAAGAGAGAGGATGAAAGTCATTTGTGTTGAATGTGACAAAATATGTTTTTTGATCAAGAAATAATTTTTCTTTATCATACTGGGCCTAATGAAGACCCCCTTCTAGAAATGTTCAAAATATTGAATGCATATGTTGAAAAATTAGAAGAGCGATGAGAGTGAGATGATTGACCTTGATCCTTCTTGAATTCCCTTTTATTTCTCCATTATTCGTTATTCTTTCCATTTATATATTCATTCAAAAGAGCATAATCAAATCCAATAATGGTGTGTACGACAAACCCTTTGGTAATATGCATAAGGAATGATTGCATAAGTATAACACATTTTTTCTGTGGGCACACATGAGATGGTGACAGGGCAATATATGATAAAATAATTTGTTGACAATAAAGGATATTCCTCATCCCTACACAAGCACAATCATGAATCAGAATCATTCAAACTTAACGCATCAAAATCATATATTTTCAATTGGAACTACCTCTCCATCGTACTTGAGCTTCATGGATCATGGTCCCTCCTTTTCTAGGGTTTTGGTTATTTTTAGAAGGAATTTAGGTAGATTTCTTGAGGGGGGAAATTTTGTAATAGAATGAAGGCATGTCTTCATTCTAAGGGTTCTAATTTTGGGGTTAGGCTAAGGTGATTGCATTTGTAGAATCATTAACAGAATTGAGAGCATCGATGTATGTATCCCTTATATAATCAAAATATATTAAGTTGTATGCCATTTTCAGCTTATACATTTCTTAGTTGTATGGAAGTGTAGTTGAGGAGTGTAACTTTTGATATGATCTTATTTCTATTGAATTGATTAAATATAAAGGAGTTGTTCCTTGTGTATGCAATATATTGGTTATGGAATGAATGTTGTTCATTGCATTTATCAAGTTTTAAAATCCTTTCTCGAATATTACTTGCAGATGATTTATTCTAAACTCATGAGTGTATCTTGGGTGTTATTTGATTTAAGCAATAGATGTTCCATTGATATTTCATGCACAAGTGTTTTTGGTTGAGATTCCAAAGGTTATGTGGTAGTATTTGCAACAATTTGGTATCGATGAATGCAAATGCTCCATTAAGAGTTACATTATTTTAGTCTTTGTCTTCCTCGATTTTTAGGTGTAACATGTTGAATTGGGAAACACCATTATTTATCCCCATTTAAATCCACCTCATCCCCCTTTTCAAACTAAGTTTTCTACCATCCTAGCCCTGTAAACACAATTACTTAGTTTATTCTAAGTGTCTTCTTGTAAATTGCACCTATCCCACATATTATAAGTGTATTTGCTATAATCTGTAAAGTCTAATATCTCAAGCATCCTTCTCACCCCAAGTTGTCAAAAACATCCTTCGAATCATTATTGTGATTACATTATATATGTCTTCAATGGATTGTGTCCGTGTATCAAGTGTCTGCTGCAATGTTTGTGTGACTATCTTTTGAATGAACATTGTACTTAGTGGTTGCATTTTGATCTTAGATTGAAGTTATAATAAGTATGAGGGTTTGAAACATAATATCTCCCTCTCCATTACAAGCCACCATCTAGGTTTTCCCACCTTGGTTCAGGAAGAGCCATAAAGTAGAAGGATAACAACCATATCCTTAGTCACATGCCTTCATGTCATTCCCACAAAGCACGATCAAGTTAGATAGATAAACCCATCCCTGGCTACAAAATGAAACATCAAGAGGCTAATATTTCTCCTTTCCTATCTCCAAATTTCATGCCTTGTCTGTGGTGTTAGATTGGGAACTAATAATATCAAAAAAATTGTTTTCATTAATGGATGCTCTACTCCATATTTTAGATATTTCTCTCATTTGGATTAGTGGGAAAGTGAAAACTTCATCAAAGAGGGTAGAATAATGAGAGAAAATTTAGCTCTCCATATATCCAAAAATACTCCACCTCATCATGTAAGCAATAGCTCAAATGGAAGCTGATTTTATGAAGAACATTTACTCCAAATTTTAGGCAATTTGGCTCATTGGATCACCGGAAAATACAAATTTTGTCGAAGATGGTAGAATACTAAGAAAAATCAATCCTCCATATCTCAAAAAATAATCCACTTAATCATGTAAGAAATGTCTCAAATGAAAGCTAATTTTATGATGATCATTTGCGCCAAATATTAGGAAATCGCTCATTGGATCACCGGGAAAATGTAAAGACATTTTCAGTTGTTTTAGGCAAAAAAGGAGCTCTTAGCTGGAAAATTCTTTCTCAAATAGAAAATAAAGCATGTCATGAAAGCCCCGAAGTGATATATCATATGAAAGGAGTTTTGAAATGGAGAATTTTGGAAACTTTTCAAGGTTCTTCAACCATGGGATCATCGACAATCAACAAAAGACCATTTTGGAAACATAGAGCACGAAGCTAGTTTTAATGGCTCCCATAGAGGTAAAATTTAAAGTTTTAATGGAGTTCCATGTTACACTTCATCTATTTTCATGTTGAGGTGATTTTTGGGGGAAAACTAGTTTCATAAATGACTCAAAGTCAAGGTTTGAATCGCCCTCTCCTTTAGCACTTTAATTCACATTTAACCACACATGCTTAACCTAGGTCAATCGAGGTTAGAGGGTGAGCTGAACCCATTAAAATAGGGGAAATTTGAGCTGAGTGGATAATGGGGATACTAATTTGTGATAAGTGTCACCATGTGAGATCATGTGAGGGAGATGGAGGAGTTAAAAATAGGTTCTTGGGAGCTTAGATGAGGTCCTCCATGTGTCTAGGGGATAACTCCATAAGCTTCGTGTACTTCTTTATCCCAACTATATTCTTGGATATTGGGATAAGGGACAACAAGCTCACAAAAATATGCCATGATTTGAGTTTCTCATGAGGCGC
Source organism: Taxus wallichiana var. yunnanensis (assembly GCA_018340775.1). Classification (NCBI taxonomy): domain Eukaryota; kingdom Viridiplantae; phylum Streptophyta; class Pinopsida; order Cupressales; family Taxaceae; genus Taxus; species Taxus wallichiana. Next base: position 36,329,650 of record CM031241.1, read on the forward strand.
TAAGTTAGTCTTAAGACAAGTTTGCCACTTTTCCTAACAACTCCGGGTTGTACTAAAGTGATGAAAAACATTCTTCCCCATTGTCCCCTTGAACTTTGGTGTCCCCATTGTCTCCTTGCCCAAAGGTACAAGGGACAAGGGACAATTGAGGTAAAAAAACCCGCCACTTACTTCACGATAACGTGAAATAAGAACATGAGAATGTTTTTTCTGCCATATGAGCAAACCTTAATCATTTCATGTTGTATAGTATATTTTTATTAGGGAAATGGGACAATGAATCCAATAAGAGAATTTAGAAACTCTGAAAATAAGTTATTCATAAATTTTTCTTATATCTCCATTTTGAGTAAGAAGGCGCGCCACTTCAAGTTGAGTCATAAGGAGAGTTTGCAAAAAGAATGAACTAAACCATCACTTGGGTCATGAAGGGGGTTTGATGTTCTTCCATTTTACCTTTTGTTAGGATCCCAACTCCACTCAAGGTGCCCAAAACCTTTGGTACAAAATCCTTGTCCGTAATGGCCACAATGCTTCAGTGTTGGAAAGGTTTCATTAGTATGTTTCAAAACTTTTTCTTACCTATTCCATTGTGGTAATATTTCCGATGACTAGGATTTTAACCCCCAACACCTCCTAGAGTTCCCAAACCTTTTCTATAAGTTGACCTTTCAATAAAGCACACACCCATTTCCCCCAAAAAGTACATGGAGAGAAAAATTTACCAAGACCACTCTAGTTCCCGCACAATCTCTTCTAAATCATATTGTCATGGAGAAAAATCTAACACCTTTTTGTTAATTATTTAATGTCCCTTTTTAGGGCTTAAACTAAATAACAAGGGTTTCAATCACAAACCCTAAGAATCGATCTAAAAATGCACCAACCACAACTAACATTAATATGATTTTTATAATAGTAGATCCAACAATATTAAAAACCCTAACAACAAACTAGAAATCACACTTTAGGGTATGAAAACCAATTTAGAACATTAATTAATATCCCTCTAGGGAAACAAACTATACCAACACTTAGGAGCAACCTTCACATGCAATATAGGCTAGAAATTAACATAGAAATATCTCAAATACTAACCAACAAGATGGAATTTGGAGAAAATGTATATTTTTTAAATTTAATTTCAAGTGTAAATACAACTAAAGATTCTAAAATTTATAACTCCATGAATACTTTGAGTTTCAACACAAACCGATGTTCACAATGATCTCAAAGATACCAACTATCCAATGAAAGTGAAATCAGATTTTTCCAACCATGGAAACCCCCTCAAAACTGATCCCAAACTTCCCAAGTGGGTCACTCCAAAGAAGGAAGGGTGCCAACACCCTAGAAAATGCCCTAGTTGAAGTAGAAGTGCCTTATGCATGGATGAATACCTTGTTGTTCTGAAATTTTCCAATTAAGTCCACTTGTGACTCTCATATGAAGCCACCAATGCAACAAATGAGGGTTTTCGTCCCCAAGTGTTGTGACTATTGAGGGTTTTCATCCCCAATAGGATCCAATGAGGGTTTCGTCCTCAAAGTAGAGCCACACCAAAGGTTTTCGTCTTCAATGGAGAGTAGGGCACACCATGCACAAACCCAAGATATCAATTTTTGAAATAAACATGCATAACCTTCCTTAGGCCATTCAATCCACCTTTATATCCTCTCCTTTTAGAGCCAAGAGTAATAAGGATGAATTTTTCCCCCATGATTGACCTCTTTAAGTGCATGCTTCTATTATTAATTTGTCTTTCTAAGCTCTCCAACCCAGTTGACTTGTCCTTAGGAGGGAAAATACAAAAAAAAGCATTAATAGCAATGAAAGAAAACATAAATGAAACCCACATACTTCCCTTGCTCAAATTCTTCTTGGCCACGGGAAGAAAAATGGAAAGAAGTCTTCATTTGGAACTAATTTGAAAAAGGGGACATTACACGGTCCTCCCTTCCCGAAATTACTTGTCCTCAAGAAATCAGTAAGTTCCCTGGATCCCAAATAAGTCTCAATTGCTCCTTCTTTGTGCAATTGCCACCCAAACATTGGTTGCCCACAATTTCCCTCATGTTGTCCCAAATACCAATGTAATTTTTCATTTCTCTTTCGAAATCGAATGAAGGTGAATTGAATTCCACTTTTGCCTCGAACAAAAGATCACAAGATGGTATAGATGTAGGAAACACAATATACAATTTCCCGGATGTCCTTTAATGACCCAAAAAGTGAAAAAATCAAGCTGAAATTCACCAAACTGATTGTATGGGGGTTGTATAATGACTTTAAAAGTCATGAAATGCTCAAAATTCCTTCCCAAACAAGAATTCTTTTGTATCTAGTGAATCTCTATGATGATGTTCTTCATACCCCACTATACTACAATTGTTTTCACCCATATTGTGGTTGTTAAAAGGTGTTTTCATGCTTGAAAACTGATTGGTAATGATTGAAAATAATCTTGTAATGGTTGTACATACCTCATCTTTGAACTGGTTGCTTAGGAGCACCATTGAGCATGTCATGAAAGCCGATAAAAGATTGAGACAATTGTGATCAGCTACATAACCAACGTAGCCCAACAAACTTTCTTTTGAATCAATAATGGAAAGTACCTTAATGACATGGTAATTGTTTTCAATACCATGGACAGATGTCCACACAATTGCATCCATGGGATACAAGGATTTTCCCATTCTCACAACCCAAGACAATTCCCCTAAAAGTTATACTTTACGATGTGGCCTTTTTGTAGTGACTCGCCTTCATTGTGTTGCTTTAGAAGGTACAATAAACTTCAGATTCCTCCACATAAGTTTCATTATAAACAAAATGCAAGAATCATATAAACCAAGAGAAGCCTTTACCTTGTTTTTTATAAGGTCATATGGAATCTCCATGTTATAGTCAATTTGGAATTCACTCAAACCAACTCTATATCTATGGCTGAAAGTGGTGTTTTTCACCCTATTATGCTCATCATAATTCACTTTATAATAATAAACATTCTTATCAACTCGTGAGCAATCCTCGTTGTAGAGAAAAAATTTATCGCAAGTGCCTTACTTGCTGCCCCGAAACAAATGTCCTATGTTCCTTCTTGCAAACTCATTCCATGATGTCATTAGCAAGCCAATTTTTGACATAACCAGTAGTGATAATATTTTTCGAGACAGTTGTTATTTAAGAGAGCAGCCCACCATGTTACTCCCAAATATTTGTTTCAAATGCACTTCTTTCTTCATGCCATGAATTTTGATTTCTTCAACTTGGTAAAAAAATTGTTCTTTTTCATGATATATGAGGGTGAACTCCCCAATATTTGCAACCATTGAACCCTAAGAACAATTTCATCATTAGCTAGTTCAATCACAAAAAAAAACATCACATACTTCATGAAATCCCAAGAGAATTTCTAGTTGTACTATTTTCCTTACGCAAAGTATGATGGTGTCATTCTCTACCAAAGATAGTGACCCCTTAGTTATGAAGAAGACCCTTCACTCGGAATGGGTGATAAGCATGAGTGCCACACATTAGAGTAAGGGTGTTTCCTTTCCACCATATTCTCTCTAGATATTTCATATTTATGGAATCATAGAATGGAAATCAGATTTACCAACATGCCCTTGATGCCTCAAACATTGGTATCCTCCCAACACTACACCTATCTTCAACATGCAATTTTTATTTGAAATTGAGCCCAAGAATCCACACAACAAAAGTACTTACCTCATTATTCCATGGATTATGAGGTGCATAATAATTTCCGATCAACGGTGACATAGGAGGACATAACAAGCATGAAATCGATCACCTTCCCCAACCCATTGTGTGTGATGGCAACATACCAACAATGGCATATTAACAAGCAACCAAACTGAGATAATCATGTACATGGGGCTACCTATGACACTCTTATGACTCGAGAATTTCGAGTTAAGAAAACACTCGAAAATACCCTAATATTGTCCTTCTTTCACGCATGATGTCATCCTCATAGGTACTTAGTAAATCTGATTTGACATCCTTATGTGGCTACTCTATGTGACCATTATAATTCAATAAACTATCATAGAACATCAACGGATTTCTTTTCGCTTATGTAATGTCATCCTCTTTTCCATTATGCAAATCTGATTTCTTTTCAACAATTTTCCGTAAGCACCCATTAAAAACGAATGCAATATCATTAATTATTGAAGAACTTATACCTTAAGACACATTTTCTATGATTTCCCTAGGTTCATGCTTCAACCCTTCATCAAATTATGATGTCTTGATGTTGTTGTTCTAAAAATCAGTCAAGAGCTTTACCTTGGCAATGGTGATGGGGGCTTCTAGGGATTCAATGGGTTGTTCCCTCTCAATGCCCAACAACTTTGGTTGTTCTTCTTCCTTCTTTGATTCAAGCTTCACAATTTTCCATTCTTCAACTTATGGCGTGGGTTCCTCTATGGCTTGTTTCCTATCCATTACTTGCATAGGTATTTCTTCTTCTTATGTAGCTTGTGACCTAGGTTTGGGCCTTGATCTTCCCTTGATGACTCCCATGAACTTATAATATGACATCGCATCACAAATTTTCTTTGGAAGAGCCCTATACTCCTTATACCATGTAGCAATGTTGTTCACTTTGGATGGTTAAAATTATGGACTTCCTTTGAAGAGATCCTTCCACCGTATGGATCTTGAATGGTATGGATCATTCGAGCCATTGTGTTGGCTAATCTTTCTTGCACTAAGAAAATATTTTTGGGCCTAACATCAACGAAAATTATATCCTTCATTTTGATCTTCTTGCAAGGAAACCCTCAGTGGGAAGATCGAATCATGATACCACCGTAATGTTCATTTTTAGGGCTTAAACCAAAAATAAGGGCTTGCCCACAAACCCTAAGAATTAGATATGAAAATGCACCAACCAACACTTACAAATAATATGATTTTTATAATAAGATATCCAACAATATTAGAAACCCTAGCATTGAATTGGAAATTACACTCTAGGGTATCAAAATCAACTCCTAGCATTAGTTAATATCCCTCTAGGGAAGCAAACTATACCAACACTTAGAAGCAACCATTCACAAAATATAGGTTGAAATTAACATAGAAATATCCCAAATACTCAATAATACCAAAAGGTTGTAACTGGAGTAAATGTATATTTTATAAATTTATTTTAAGTGCAAATACAACCAAAACTTCTAAAACTCATAACTTCAACAATACTTGGAGTTTCAACACAAACCAATGCTCAAAATGATCTCAAAATGATCTTGAAGAGACCGAATATCCAATGAAAGTGAAATCGGATTTGTCCAACCATAGAAAACACCTCAAAACTTGTCCCGAACATCCCGTGGGTTGCTCCAAAGAAGGAAGGGTGCCAACACCCTAGGAAATTCCCTAGTTGAAGTAGAAGTGCCCTATTCACGGATGAATACCTTGTTCCGAAATTTGCCGATTAAGTCCACTTGTGACTCCTGTATGAAGCCACCAATGCAACAAATGAGGGTTGTCGTCCCCATGTGTTGTGACTATTGAGGGTTTTCCATTCTCGGTAGGATCCAATGAGGGTTTCATCCTCAAAGGAGAGCCACATCAAAGCTTTTCGTCTTCAATGGAGAGTAGGGCATATCGGGCAAAAACCGAAGATATCAATTTTTGAAAGAAACATACGTAAGTTTCCTTAGGCCATTTGATCCACCTTTATATCCTCCCCTTTTGGTGCCAAGAGTCACAGGGGTGACTTTTTCCGATGACCAACCTCTTTATGAGCTCTCTAGCCCATTGACTTGTCCTTAGGAGGGAAAATACAAAAAGAAGCATTAATAACAATGAAAGAAAACATAAATGAAACCCACATACTTCCCTTGCTCAAATTCTTCTTGGCCACGGAAGAAAAATGGCAAGAAGTCTTCATTTGAAACTAATTCAAAAAAGGGGACATTACAAACTACAATTTGAGCCCCTAAAATGATTTGAGGCTCCCGAAACCTTTCCTAGAGGTTGACTTTTAAAAATAGGCAATTTGGGAAATGTTGACAATTTTAACGAGTTTGACAAAAAGGGGCAAAAATTTTCAATAGGGTTGTCGGGTAAAATGCCTAGATATTTTATGTGCCAACAAACCTATTGTTCATGCTTTTTGAAGTTTCTTTCTAGAACATTAATTTCTTGTCATATATAATAACTAGGATTCATGATAGACCCGTTAAACTTAATTTGGCCTAAAGAATAGAGTGAAATACCACCACTAGAAGAGGATTCCAACATCATTATCACATATATCATCACAAGGGAATGAAAGGAGTGACCATTGTTACTTTTAGTGCAAGCCCAATTGGGTTAGTTTGGAATTCTTGAATAGTACACATCTTTTGATTTTTCCTCATTTATGTAACTTCCTTGCTCTAGATTTAGATCCCTAAAATCATGTTCGCATTTTTCTTCTTTTCTACTTCATCATTATGGAAATATAATATGTTATATTGCCATTACTCATAAATTGCACAAAACATACATTCAAACTATGAATTCCATCTTAAGAAACCAATTTTAGTCAAAGATTTAGGAAATCAATAAAAATAATGTGTATATTATTGCATCTTCATTTCAAGTGTACTTACACTATGACACTTCTAAATATGATAAGAGACATTCTACAACAACAATTGGTGTAGGGGGCAATGGTTGGCTATAATGCTATGAATGTGTTTACTTTAAATTTTGACTTTAAATTTGGTGTCCATTTGACTATTGCTAAAATGTTTTTTTTTTTTTCTTGGAGATGTCAATTAGTTATATCTTTGGCCATATGGTGGAGCTTAAAGCCCCTTTTTTCTTCAAAAATATTGTTTGTAACATGACATATTAATATACATACACCGACATCATTTGTCATCATTTAGTAGAAAATTTCTTGAAAAGATAATGAAGTTATTAATAATGACAAGTGTGCTAAAATCCAAGATAAGATGTTTAAGATGCATTTTAATAATGTCAACAAAAAGAAATATTATTAAATCAAGTTGGATCCTAAACTAAAAGTAAATGTTGACTTTAAACTATGATGTATGAGTTTGTTGCCTCCCTTCCCATACCCCCTACATACGTACCCGATGCGTGTTAAACACACACTTATACTAAGAGGAGGGGTGAATTAGTATAAGAAAAACTTGTAATAATTCAAAACTTTAATAGTCGTAACAACAACAATCTCACACGATTTACACAAGAGGAACACAATATTTATGTGGAAACTCCTTCGGAAAAACCACGACAATATGGATGTATGTATGTATGTATACACATACATATATATATATATATATATATATATATATATATATATATATATATATATATATATATATATATATATATGTATGTATGTATGTATGTATGTATGTATGTATGTATGTATGTATGTATGTATGTATGTATGTATGTATGTATGTATGTATGTATGTATGTATGTATGTATGTATGTATGTATGTATGTATGTATGTATGTATGTATGTGTACATATATATGTATACATACATACATACATATATATATATATATGTATATATATATATATATATATATATATATATATATATGTGTGTGTGTGTGTGTGTGTGTGTGTGTGTGTGTGTGTGTGTGTGTATATACATATGTATATATATATGTATATGTATATATATATATATATATATATATATATACATACATACATACATAAATACATATATATATATATATACATACATACATACATACATACATACATACATACATACATACATACATACATACATACATACATACATACATACATACATACATACATACATACATACATATATATATGTATGTATGTATGTATGTATGTATGTATGTATGTATGTATGTATGTATGCACACACACAATTACAATTTGTGTAGTCACCAACCTACTGGAGACAACAATCCCCAATGCCAAGCACCAACTTAATAATTCAGTACATACATACATACATACATATATGTATGTATGTATGTATGTATGTATATGCACACACACAATTACAATTTGTGTAGTCACCAACCTCTTTGACGCAGACAAAGAATCCCCAATGCCAAGCACCAACTTAATAATTCAGTACCAATATTTTATGTTGAGCATCAACTTAGCAAGAGACACCAACTCTTTGGTATATGAGGCACCAACCTCCAAACCGATGATGATACCACCTTCGTAGTGTTGTTGTTTCAACGAATGATGGAGACTTTTATTTCCTCTTCACAAATCTGCTTGTCTTCTCAAGATATAACTCTTATTTCACACTTATAAAATTATGCTCTTCTTCTAATGATATTCGCTCAAAATTTGCCCTTCCTCCATCCAACAAATCTTCCTTTTATAGCCCAAAAATGCCCTTTCAAATGGTCATGACTCTTCACCCAATAGGGTCGGCCTTCTTCAAGGGAGGTCGACCACATAAAAACAAATCATTTAATCTTAATGGAGGTCGGTTGGCCCATTAAATAAATGTTGTCCCTTCATGAATTCGCTGCACATTTTGGTATACAATTATTACATTCACTGTTATTAAATCTGATCATTGTAACACATCAATCTGATCATTGTTATTTTTCTTTTGATCGCTGTGCATTCTCCGTTGACATCAATGACTCCTTTGACATCAATGACAATATTTCCAACAATCTCCCCCTTTGTCATTGATGGCAACCCTACAAAGAAATAATCATCTTCAAAACAGAATACTCTCCCTTTCTGTACTTCTTCCTCTTGTTGTACTACTCCCCCTTTCTTTTACTCTCCCCCTTTGACATCAATGGCAAAGGGTTGTCCACAGTGCTCCCCCGAACCGATGCTACTCCTTGAGACTTTAGTGACTCGATGAGAAGGGTATCACACCCAACTTGTGTCTAAGGTACTCAAAAGTCCCTTTTGAGAGGGGCTTTGTGAAAATGTCTGCTATCTGCTCCCTTTGGCAATGTATTCCAACTTAACATTCTTTTCAGCTACTTGCTCTCTCAAGTAATGATATTTGATCGGAATATGCTTAGTTCTGGAGTGCATAACCAGATTCTTCGAAATGTTAATTGCACTAGTATTATCACAAAATATAGAAATGGGATCATCATTTTCTACCTTAATATCTTGTAGAGTCTGCTTCATCCATAGAACCTGTGTGCAACACGATATTGCTGCTATGTATTCTGCCTCCGCTGTGGACAAGGAAACATAAGGCTATTTTTGCTCAACCAAGACACTAAATTTCCACCAAGGAAAAATGCTCCTCCACTTGTGCATGTCACATGCCCAATCTACATCTGTATATGTTGTTAAGGTGAAATCTGCACCTCTTGGGTACCACAAACCATAATCTAAAGTGCCTTTTAGATATCTGAATATTCTCTTAACCGCTTGCACATGTGTTTCTTTTGGGGCTGCTTGGAAATGTGCAACTAAACCAACTGCTTGCATGATATCTGGCCTAGAGGTTGTTGTGTACAATAAGTTGCCAATCATTGACCTGTATAGAGTCTGATTTTCTACGGGACTCATCATCCTTACTCAACTTACATCCTGTAACCATAGGTGTGTTGACTGATTTGCAATTTTCCATTTCAAACTTCTTTAAAATCTCCTTTACATACTTAGTTTGAGAGAAAAATATCCCCTTTTCAAATTGAGAAATTTGTAAACCAAGAAAAATGACAATTCTCCTAGCATTGACATCTCAAACTCATTTTGCATATCTTTAGCAAACTCTTGGTACATTTTTCTATCATTTCCTCCAAAAATAATATCATCTACATACACAACAACAATCAATTGATGATTACCTTTTGTCTTAATGTAGAGATTACTATTTGTTCCTCTTTTGAACCCTTGAAGAAGATGTGTCAAGTCTTGAGTACCATGCTCGGGGGGCTTGTTTTAGCCCATATAGTGCCTTCTTCAATTTGCACACAAAATCCTTGTTTTCTGACAATAGAAAACCTTCTAGCTGCTCAATGTAAACTTCTTCCTCTAATTTTCCATTTAGAAACGCAGATTTGACATCCATTTGAAAAACCTTAAAATTCTTACAACTAGCATATGCCAAAAACATTCTAATGGCTTCTAATCGAGCAACAGGAGCAAAGGTTTCTTCAAAATCAATACCTTCTACTTGAGCATACCCTTTGCATACTAACCTTGCCTTGTTTCTGGTTACTTCCCCATCTTCATTCAACTTATTTCTAAAGACCCATTTGGTGCCAATCACATTTTTGTCCTTTGGTCTTGGAACAAGTTCCCAAGTTTCATTCTTTTCTATTTGATTCAATTCTTCCTCCATGGCATTGACCCAATGTTCATCTTTACTAGCTTCTACAACATTTTTAGGCTCTATTTTTTATAACAAAGAGAAATTGACTCGCTCAGATGTACTTACTATCCTCCATCGAGTTTGCACCCCAACATCTTTATCACCGAGAATCAAATTTTCTCCATGATTCTTCTAAACAAATCTCGATGGTGCCTTAGTATCTTCCCATTCCTCTTCTTCAATTTCTTCTTCGACTTCATTTTGGTCTGATTCTTTTGAGTGATCACTTACTTGTGTGGTCACCTTATGTTTTCTGAACTCATCCACTCTTACATCGACACTTTCCACAATCTTTTGAAGTCTTTTATTATAGCATTTGTAAGCTTTACTCCTTGAGGAGTATCCAAGAAAAATACCTTCATCAGATCTAGAGTCAAACTTTCCCAAATCTTCATCATTTCTTTTAATATAACATTTGCTTCCGAACACCCTAAAGTATTTAACGGTAGTTGGTAAGGTGTTTTGGTATTGTTTACTCTGATTTTTCCTCTATTAAGGATGTAAACCACCATCTTAACTGCTTCTCCCCAATACCTATCTGACAATTTGGACTCATTCAACATAGTCCTTGCCATCTCCTGAATTGTTCGGTTCTTTCTTTCAGTAACTCCATTTTGTTGTGGAGTTCATGCAGTTGTGAGTTGTCTTCTTATTCCATGTTCCTCACAAAATTCTCCAAATTGGTCTGAAAGAAATTCTCCTCCTCTATCTGATCTCAAGCACTTAATTTTCAACCCAGTTTCATTTTCTACTAATGCTTTAAAAAATTTAAAGTTCTCAAATGCCTCAAATTTATCCTTTAGAAGAGCAACCCATGTCATTCTAGAATAGTCATCAATTAACAACATAAAGTAACTCTCACCTTTTAAACTTTGAGTTCTTGTGGGCCCACACAAGTCTGTATGAATCAATTCCAAAGGCTTCGTTGTTGAATATTCCTTTGATTTGAATTTGCCTCTAGTTTGTTTTCCATGCTGACATTGCTTGCAAATGGTGTTTGAAGGCTTCGTGATTTTTGGCATGTCTCTCACACACTGCTTATTGTTGATTTTCACCAAATTGTCAAAATTCATATGGCCCATTCTTCTGTGCCATAACCAACTCTCATCTGATTGTGTCATATAACATCTTTCTTTCTTAACTTCACTGAGCACATACAAGTTATTTGTGGTTTTGTTTGCATCTGCAACTAATCTTCCTGAATCAACTTTCCTTCACAACCTTGAGGATGGAAAGTGAGGATGTGTCCTTGATCACACATTTGACTAACACTTAGGAGGTTATGCTTCAACCCTTCAACGTACAACACATTCTCAATTTTTGTCTTTCCATCATTGAGACTGAGATTACCTTTGCCTGTTATCCTTGTTAAGGAATGGAACTTGTTTTTATCTCATGTCACGTGGCTCGAGCATCCACTATTAATGTACCAATGTTGCTCTTCATTTTGCACATGAAAAGCAATTTGAACAACCATAGCTATCTCTCTCTTCCTTTTGTTTCTTCTTCCAAGCTTGTGTAGATTATATTTTCTACATGGCCAGGGTATCCACTTTCCTAGTTTGCTTTGGATTCTATGCAGAACACTTTTATGATATTGTGTTATATGACCAACTCTGTTGCACTTATAACACACAATATCATATTCATTCTTATCTCGATAGTGCAACAAATGAGTTATGATTTCTACTTAAATAACCATAAGCACTTTTGTTCCAACTATTATTCATTCCCGAACCTTACAATCTATTGCCTTGTGACCAAAATTGTTGCACAAGAAACAATAGCCATAAAAAGAGTTTTGATACCGGATCATGTAAGGTTGCTTTGGATAGAAGGATCTTTTGCGGTTTCTTGCGGGAACCTTATGCCACTTGTTCTCATCTTTGTTATCCTTTTGAGGAATGCCATTCTTATGAGGTGTCTTATATTCTTTCTTCGGAGGTTCAAAATTTTGTTCTTATGAGGTGTCTTATATTCTTTCTTTGGAGGTTCAACAAATTTTGAATTCAAATCCTTCTTAGTAACCTCTTGTTTTTACTTCATAGTCAAGACCCGTCTTGATGCATGACCTCAATTCTTTTAGCCTCTTCTAATTGAGTTTTCAGATTGATAATAATCTTTTCAGACTCTTCGAAGCTTTGAGATATGTTCGATTGTGAATTTCCACCTTCATATTTTTGAAGCTGTAATTTTTGCTTCAAGTTCTTTTTCTTACATCACTTTATTTCACCAAAGGAACAAACAAGTTCTTCCAGATCCACTTCTCCTTCATCCTCAAAATTTTCTTCCTCTTCTAGAAACATTTGGTCTTCATCATTATTTGTTTCTATTGCCATGAAAAGAGTTTCTTCTCTATCACTCTCTTCTTCTGAGCTACTCTCCTTCTTAGTGTGGAGGCTTTTATTCTTTTTTCATATTTTCCCGGGTTATAGTTCTTTATGTATGGATGTTTGTTCTTTCCTACCTTAGCATGTTCTTCTTCATCACTACTATCATCTTTTGCATGAGGACACTTAGCAACGAAATGCCCTATCTCACCACAATTGAAACATTTGAAAGGAAGCTTACCTTTATACTTGCCAGATCCCTTTTTCAAATTTCTCACAAAAAGAGCTTCTTTTGATTCATCACTTGACTTAGGTTTTGCATTTTTGACCCTTTTTGGCAACTTCTTGCTTTGATGATTTTTTTGTTTTTGTCCTCATTTCATATGCTGTGAGGATTCCATGCAACTCATCCATCTTTAGCGTGTTTAGATATTTTATTTCCTCAATTGCGGAAACCTTAGGATCAAATCTTAAGGGGAGAGACCTTAGCACCTTTTGTACTATTATTGGTTCTTCTATCTTTTCACTGAGCCCTCTGATGGTATTCACAATTTTGTCCACACAAAGAAGATAGGTTGCAACATTCTCTTCTTCTTTCATTTTTAGACTCTCAAACTACCTTTTGTGGGTTTGGAGCTTAGCCTGCTTTACTTTGGTGTCTCCCTCATAGATATTTTGTAGTTTGTCCCATGTCTCCTTTGCCGTGTCACAATGCATAACTTTGACAAACTCAAATTCAGACAAGCCACATAATATTGTGTTTAAGGCTTTGGCGTTGTTTTCATTGGCCCTCTTTATGGCTTGCGGAGTTATATATCCCATTACTCCCGATTACCAAGTATCGAACCCTATAGCCATTAGATAGGTTTTAATTCGTATGTGTTAGAAAGCATAATTGGTTTCGTCGAATAACGGAGCCGTGTTTGTGGAGAAACCCTCTCGGTACTTGATTATTTGTCATGTGTGCCACCGAGATCTACCTTCCATCGATTAGACCGTTCCTGAAGGAACTGACTCTAACACCAATTGTTAAACACACATATATACCGAGAGGGGGTGAATCAAGATAAAATAAACTTTTAATAATTCAAAATTTTAATAGTTAGAATAGCAACAATATCATAAGATCTAAAAATTATGCAACGCAAGAGGAACAATATATATATATATATATATATATATATATATATATATTGGATAAGGTAAAAAGGTTTGGTTTTGAAGGGACCAAAAACCCTTCACATAGAGAGAATCTAGGTAAAGAAGCCAAGGAAGCAGGGGTCAAAACTTGACAAAAGACCACCTCACACCTGCACTCCAGATTACACCAAGTCTGAAATATTAACCATTACAATTTTTTATATAAAATTATAATGAACTAAGCAAGTAGAACATAGGAACATAGAACAAGAAAATGACAACAAAAGGTCAACCATTAGTTCTCCTTGGCACTGGACTTGCTGCGAGTTTTAACACTCGACCCATTGTCCTTCCTACCATCCACTTTGATGATAACACGTTTTGGTCTTTTCTCCACCTTTTCCTCATCTTTGGGTGTCCACCATCTCTCGTATCAACATTTCCATCCTCGAGAATCAGTGGTGTGTTCAATGTCAAAACAGCTTAAGTCTACATCTCATATTTTGCTTCTTATCCACTTCACCCCTTGAACTCGAAGAATAAACACCCTCTCGCTCCCGCATGAAAACTTCAACATGGATGCCCCCAATTCTCTTGTTCTGGACTTCAATTTTATGGTGGCACTCCTTCAGCTCCCATATCAAATTATTTATATATAACTCTTTTACAATTCATATAGGCACCAACTTACTGGAGACACAGATCCCCAATGCCAAGCACCATCTTAGCAATTCAAACACCAATATTTTCTGCCGAGCACCAACTCAACAAGAGATGCCAATCTCTTTGTTTTATGAGGCACCAACCTCTAAACCGATGACAATACCACCTTCGTAGTGTTGTTGTTTCAATAAATGATGGAGACTTTTATTTCCTCTTTACAAATTTGTTTGTCTTCTCAAGATGAAACTCTTATTTCACACTTATAAAATTATGCTTTTCTTCCGAATGATATTCACTCAAAATCTGCCCTTCCTCCATCCAACAAATCTTCCTTTTATAGCCCAAAAATGCCCTTTCGAATGGTCATGACTCTTCACCCAATAGGGTCGGCCTTCTTCAAGGGAGGTCGACCACATAAAAACAAATCATTTAATCTTAATGGAGGTCGGCTGGCCCATTAAATAAATGTTGTCCCTTCATGAATTCGCTGCACATTTTGGTATACAATTATTACATTCACTATTATTAAATCTAATCATTGTTATTTTTCTTTTGATCGTTGTGCATTCTCCGTTGACATCAATGACTTCTTTGGCATCAATTACAATATTTCCAACAATACGTATATGTACCGGGTATGGTATTGATACGTTTTAATGTACCCGAACGTACCCACAAGGTTGGGCGGTAGGGGCTCTATTTTTTTTTTTAAATTGACTTGGTCAATGACCAAAAAAACAAACCCTAACTCATAAATGAATAAAATAATAAACCCTAAACTCCTCTAAAATCTATAAAAAGGCTACTCGAGATTGGAGCTAGCGCAAGTGTCATGCAAGAATTTGATTTTGAGAAAAATCTAAATGATATATTCTAGATTTGTTTGTATTAATGTTGACGTGATATTCATATATCATATGTATGGCAAACACATTATCAATTAAATGTAAAATCTTAAGTATATTTCATGTTTTGAACATTGATCCTACTATATTTTTCAAGTTTTGTTTGTATTCATGCTGACATTATATTCGTATATCATATGTATGGCAGCCACATGATCAATGGAAATGTAAAAACTTAAGTATATTGAATGTTTTGAACTTTGATCCTACTATATTGTTCAACTTTATAATCTCTTATGGACTAATGTGTGTGTGTGTGCGTGTGTTTGCTTGCTAAAGGACACACATGTAATTAATCATATGACATGAATTCCAATCATCTTTTCACTACCATGCACAATAGGGTACACTATCTGTATCAAGTCACTTTAAACAATAACTATTGTATTAATACATATTTTCCTAAGCCATAGTTTGATTAAATATTTTTCAATATCTTTAATAGCATTCTCTATAGTAAGAATATATGATTTAGTTAAATACCTCACCATTGAGAATGAAAGGTATATTTGAATTTGACATTGAAAATTAAAAAAATCTCATTGTTAAGATCAAGTGAATTCATAGATGGGGGAATAAAAGTCACTACTAATTCTTTTTCATGGCAAGAATTGCTAACATACTAATGACAATTTGCTATAAATACAATGGAAAAGAAAACCAAATAGAATGTTAAGATGAACTCTTTCATAGAAGTCAATAAAGGTGTCAACTCATTTCAGGAACTAATGTTTTCTTGTAGTATATTCAAATTTGACATTGAAAATCAAGAAAATCTCATACAATACCGAAATAAAAGTTCAAATCAAGTGAATTCATAGATGGGGGAT
The DNA here is from genome assembly GCA_018340775.1 of Taxus wallichiana var. yunnanensis. Lineage (NCBI taxonomy): Eukaryota > Viridiplantae > Streptophyta > Pinopsida > Cupressales > Taxaceae > Taxus > Taxus wallichiana. The sequence continues at coordinate 36,345,898 of CM031241.1, forward strand.
AAAAGTCACTACTGATTCTGTCTTTTTGATGGCAAGAATTGTTAATATAGTAATGACAATTTACTTTAAATACAATGGAAAAGAAAACCAAATAGAATGTATAGATAAGCTCCATCAGTTAGTAAAGGTGTCAACTCATTTCAAGATCTAATCCTTTCTTGCAATCTCTTAAAGATTCGTAAGTGTAGAGATCTTTCATGCTTCAAAAGTCTTATAAACTAATCAATAATAGTTTTAAAAAACATGAAAATACGCTTTCAATCTGCTACAAGAGATAACAAACTAAATTAAAATGTGAAACAACATCTATATAACTTGGCGTAGTTCCCAGTAAGAAGAGAGAATTTTCGATGTTGTGACAATATGGAAGCAGTCATTACTCCAAGTATGTCTCTTTCTAAGATTCCATTCTTCTTGAACGAATGGTTGTGGAATGTTGCATGTAGAATGGTTTGAAATATTTGTAGGGGATCACCATGGGCAACAAAAAGAATTCCATATCTGCAAAAGAAATGACAGAAACTAAGGATCAGATTGCCTTTGGTTTTGTTTTGGCGTATTAGCAAATAGAAGAAACATGCGTAGAACTATAGATCCAGAACAATAATCATGTTATTTTCAAGGAATGACAAGGACATTCTTATTATTATTCGATCATGAAATCATATTAGTTTTTTTATGATTGCGTGACCCAATTGAGAAGGCCATGACAGGTTCGTCTGCCTAAAATGACTATAAGTTCCAACTACATGGTAATGTCTTGTGTGTTAATACTACCAGGGCACAGTTTTCTTCTATGCATGTCGAAGGATTTGATACTGGCATTGCAGCTGAGGGGAGAAGCTGCCCTGTATCATGGTCATTCACAAAGGCTCCTCAAACTAGCTCATATGACTACATCTCTGGTAAAATAGATGACGCTATTCCTGCCATTCGCATGCTTTGGCTAGTCATTTAACTCGGGAGGATCTCGTCTACAGCTACTAATACTGCCTTGAGCTTAAGCAGCATGAGAATGCCAGTATGCTTCTTGGTATTCTGCAGCATGTCCTGAAAGTTGAAAGAAAGTGATTTACATTTTATCAAGGAAATTTTGACTGGTTGTAACTCAGATTTATAGGCATACGCAAGATATTATTTACAATGGTCCTGATGATGAGGAGACAAGGGAATTCCCGTGAGAGACTGCAAGAGAGGAACCCAGAATGCAGCCTTCTCGGCAAATAATGTGCTTAAATTTTTCCTGTTGGAGACTCTGCTGTCACTCATTAAGCTTCTACACATATCCATGGAAACTTGGACCATAATGCACTTTCCTCAATAAGCCTGATGATCCCAAGAAACCATGATTTGCACCCTTCCAGGGATATGACTCTTGGTAACGGTTGGAATTGTTCATGTTGTTTTGGTTTCAGTCAGGATTGGGTGAACCAATTCAAACATGGTAAATGATGTATAGTAATTTAGCATCTGGTTACTTGGGTGGTATTGATAGTTAGAAAGTTATATCATTTTTGTTAATTCGAACATCGTAATTGATTCCTGCAAGGACCCCATGGGATTTGCATTTGGCTAAACTTTTAATGGCTTTTGTTTTCTAGAAAGACAGTAGACTGGCAGGGATTGACCATGATACTATTGTTAATTTTATGCGCTGTTTTTTCTTTTCCAAAACTAGAAAGTTTGTTATTGGATGTAACACAACTACGAGAGTGCAGGATAAATAAAACCATCCTTCAATATGTTTGTGTCTTTTCAAATGCTTTACAGTGTTATTTGCCATCTAAGCATGCCTCATAAATATCTGCACCACACTAGTCACCATACCGTGTTTTGTTCGCAAATGAAGGTAACAAAAATGTAAGTGACCATACCCTTCAGGACACAGTTTGTCATTTGCAAAGCTGTTGCCAATGCTTGTTGTTTGAATTTCCCAAGTTTGGCCTTAAATTCAAACATTTCTTTCGCTTTAAGACCCGCTGCAATTGTTTTTTTATTATTGCAATTGTTAATAAATGTTTAGTTTCTCTAAAGACCACTTCAAAAATTGAATAATTATCCCAATAACTGAAATCAAATTCTTTTAAAATCCAGAAACAAACAATACATCCTTCAATGTTTTGCACCTTACATGAGATGCATTAGAACTACAACATACCCATGTGCCAGTAACTGCTGCCAGGTGTAATAAATGGTTGCATCATGACTCTGTTTGTTCTCACTCCAACAAGAACTATTCTCAAGAACTATTCCAGCAATCCTTACATTTCTCCTTAGCATCAATACTAGCAACATCAACTAAAAACATAAACTCTTTAACCTTTTCCTTTCCCTGTTAACAATTGGCAGCAAAGTCTTGCCTTAATATAGTTTTTCTTCAAACATAAGCTCTAAGTTTTGTTTCAAAAATAAGTTACACAAAATTGTGCACACAGCATTGTTTACAATGTCTACAACAAAATGGTCTGATTTTTGTACCTTCTTGTCCTCTATATCCATATCTACATTGACTTCATAATTTGAATAACAATACTAGTCTAGGTATATTCTCCAAGCACACTTCCAGCAATACCACCAAGCCCATTCTAATGAACTGTGGTATTGACGGCTCATGTTTTCTGGTCTGTGAAACTTCCAAACCACCTTCAAAGGTTCGCAGTGTCTTCATGATAATCAATCCATCTGCACCAAATGTCGTATACCTTCCCAGCGATGCACTATAATCTAGCCTTACGTGATTTCAACCATTAGCTTTGTCAAGGTTCCACACACCTACAGATCAAACAGTTGAGGCTAATTACACGCAAAACCCTAAGTGCCAACATTGCTGCTTCCTTCGTTCCTAAAGGGGCAGAATCCCCTTATGGCTTGCAGGGTAACCCTTAACGATCGAGGGGTAGCACTCTTGTGGGGTGTGAGGCAATGCCCTGCAAGCCAAATTCAGCCATTTCATTCTGACATTGTTCAAACTAGCCGTTGAGAGGTGAAGGGTCACACATGGAAGGGCAGCCATTCCATCTTCTATAATGGTTCTTTACCCTTCACGGTTTTGTAACACTAAGTATACATATCTAGATAGATAATTAGCATAGCATATCAGAGTATAGACATAGTTAGTGGGAGAAAAATTGCCAGAACGCACAGATTAATCATAGTTATGTAAGACTCTGGGACGGTGGGACGTCGGGATGGGATTTCTAGGACGGCAAATTTTTTTGAAAACTTGGGGACAGCGGGGGGACGGCTAATAAAAAATATATATAATTTATTAATTTTACAAATATAACATGAATAATTCAATAAACTAAGACTTAAAATTGAAAGTTTGAAGATTGAAACCATTAATAATTAATCCAATTATTCACATAAGCCAAGGCCCAAAATGCTATATATATATTATATTCAATATTCAAAACTTCAACATGACAATGAAAGACTAAAGTTGAAAATTAAAAACAAGTCTTACTCTTCAATAATCAACATGAGAAGAGTACATAATATTAAGAATTAATATATAGAAATAATTTTTTTAAAATTAATACATATTAACATGTTAATGTATTACTATTATTATATCATACATATTGATATATATACGAATAAATAATAGAAAATCTTAAATAATAATAAAAATCTAAAAGCACTTAATTCTTTTTTTTTTCTTAAATGGCTGAGCATGGAGAGGGTTTCACGTGAGGAGGTTGCAAATCCTGCTGAGACGTAAGTGGGATAGTAGGATAAGGGAACTTTCAATGTCTTAATGATTAATCAATACAACTACACATTCTACCCGATTGAAACGCCTTCTAACCCTCAATCCTTTTCTCCTTTTCTGCATACAACAAACAAAAACGACAGGCCGTAGCTTCCCCTCAGAGCCGAATGAACCTGCTTCAGATACTCATACAGATCCAGATCTATCGATTTGTTTATATTCGAATGAGGAGAGATAAGGGTCACAGAGTTATCCCCGTGTGCTGGGCGCATTTAACCCATATTGGTACTGATTTTAGGATGGCTACCAGCGAGAGCTACGTTTAGCACAGCCCCAAAACGTCCTGCAAATTGCTGCAACCATCCAATCGCGGCTGAACTTACACGTTAGCTTGGGTCATGACATCCCCAAAGTTTCCTTGCAACCGGGGCCCCGGTGCATCCTGCATTTTTGGGGAACGTCCCCCTTTTTTTTTCTGGAAAACGGGACGCGTCAAGGAGACATCATGTCCCCATCCCCAAGTCCCCGGGACATCAGGAAAAGGGGGTGCGCGTCCCCACATAACACTGAGATTAATAGACCTTCATGTTCTTTCTATCATCTTTCCTATGCATCTTTATCGGAATGTTCATTTTTGAATAATTATTCAATATTGCTTCCGCACACGCATATAGCACATCTAGATTCAAACAATTTAGTGTTGTCCCCTGAATATCTCTTGGGGTCCAGATCAGAGGTATCAGTGTGATTCATCTTGGTAGTGTATGTTCCATTGAATGAGGTCAGCGTATCTAAAGCTTGGTATCAAACTACAAGCCCCCTCAAATTATCTTCTGAGCTTTCAACCAAGTTCAAATGGAACGAGAACACAAATTACAGGACATAATCCATGAGATGATCAATGAAGAAATTGCAAATAAGCTTCAATAGCAGAAGAATATAATGCTCAACTAGGTTACTAAAATCCTTTTATGGGTGGTTCCATCCGCTCACTCCTCGAGTACGGAGGTCAAATCCCCCCTGAGTTTCATGTAAATTTAGGACATCCTTTGTTTGAGGGTAAGATCAATGCTGATGCAATATGTATCTTGATATATCAATTAGAATCGTATTGTTCTGTGAATGGTTTTCATGATGAAGAAAACTGTCAAGATTGCACTTGTGAAAGTCTCTATAAACTATAAAGGAGTGGTGGCAAGCTCATCCTCTATGGAAGAAAGAATTGACAGAATACGCATCCAGATATTGTTGCACTCGGCGGTAAAAACTGCGCCAAGGACATGACTAGTCCATCCAAGACTGCACCGATGCCTTTCATGACCTATATGATAAACTGGGCACGTTGGAGTCAAAGTATAGCAGAATTATCTAGTAACACCACGGTTTCTGTGCACTCATTCAGTCCAAACTGAAACTTGCTAAGGTCGAGTTGTGGGGTTAAGTCTATTGTCATGCGGCAAACATTGAAGAGAATTTTAAGATAAAGGGTAAACAAGACACATCTTCTATGGAAGCCACCTTCCTTAAGACAGGAAGCTGCAGCAATCTACGACAGGTAAATGGTGAAACAAACTTAAAGCAAACAGCCACCCAAATGCAGAGTACCTTGCTCAGAAAACGTTGCTTGTGTGGGCAGAAACAAAGGATTCTGGAGTCAAGCCCTCTGAAATAATAATCGACTATTATCCTAACATTACCATAGCCACCACACAAGCAACACCAATGTCATAGGAATTTGAAGCAAAATATCTATTGCATTCACAAACGTGGGTGCAAGGGAAACCTCTAGATATTTTGATAAATGGTGGTAGCATGAAAAACCTCATCCTTGAAGCATCTGTCAAGTGATTGAAGTTTCCAACCATGCCTCATTTGTAGCCTCATAAAATGGGATGGTTCAGTTGTTACAAAACCAAACCTACACATGTCACTCGCCAATGCGACATATTATAATATCATCTTTTCAGAGATTAAATAGTCTGTGATGTAGCACCAACTGATGTTTGTGATGTTATCTTTGGGCATCAATACATGCAGTCACCAGGGTGTAAATATAGCCAATCCATAGAGTATCATCATATCAGTAGGCAGTAAGAAAGACTATTCCTTAAGTGGTTATGTGCTCTAATCATACCATACCAGCTCCTAAGAATATTGTAACATATAGATATGCATGTTCAGCATTAAGAATTCACCTTCTCCGTAGAACAACCATAAGCGGTGAAATCAGATCAGATTTTGGAAACAATGCACTCATAATTGTCCTATGCCTTTATACAGAGTTGTCAGAACAGGTCAACTCACTCACCAAGGATCAGCTAGAAGACAAGTTTCCACAGTTTCTTCCTACACTTGAAGCAAGTTTTTAAGGTGGGGCGAATGGTCTATGTAATGTACCCCTTTCCACGCTAGTCAATATGAAGGCCTTGGGCCCATTCCACCTTCTGTGGACTTCAAGGAAGGAAAGCAAGGGAGGTGAACATTGCCATAATTGTAAGTAATTTCCTTATTTATTTAATTACTAATTATGGCTTGGAGTGATTCGATTAGGTGAATGACAAAGCAAAAAAGGAACTTCTATCTTCACCTTCATTAAGGTCGGTCTTCTTGAGAGCTACAAGGGAGATAAAGAAATATTCTTTTATGAGGTCGGTCTTCTTAAGTGAAGATTAAAAAGTGCATTCCCCCTTCATTAAGAGGTCGGCCATGAAGATTGGGCTTCTAATTCATTCTTGGTGCCAAGAAGGGGTACTTAAGGAGGTTCAAATGGAGGAAGAGGATCATCATCATTCATCTATTTTGACATTTACTTGGATTTAGAGCTAGTGTAGCTTCTTTTCTTCCCATTGAAAGACGAAAACCCTTCCTTGGACAACTATTGAGGACGAAACCCTTCAATAGGATCACACTTGGGGACGGAAACCCTCTTGTGTGCTTTGGTGGCTTCACCCAGAAGTCACAAGTGAGCTTTAAGGAGGATTTTATATTTATTTCTTCCCTTCTAACCCTACACAACTTGCTTGGGTGAAGGGTTTGATATCATCTAGGCACTTTTGGACAATTTGAGTTGAGATTATTGTTCTTCATATTTTATAAGGCTGGAATCTACATTTTGGTGATTTTTGGAGAAGTTTATCTATCATTTCCAGCCCTTGGTTTTGGTTGTACTACTGCTGTCATTAAATTAATTGCAGCTGGGTGTAATCACTTATTTTCTCCATTCTTTCGATGTAATTTGGATTGATAAATATTTCCGTGGTTGAATTAATTATTTAGAAGCATTTTCAGTTGTTATTGTATGTTTATATGTCAATGTGAAGGCCCTAGAGATTTCGCTTCTCTAGAGGACTAATTACTGATTATTTTAATAAAGTTGAAACATATTTTCAATCATTTTCAGATTGATGCTTGTTGGCTAATGGTGTATTTTCAGATTTGGTTCATTAGGGTTTAGGCTAAACCCTTACTCTTGGTTTCAGCCCTAGAAAGGGACATTACAATGGTATCAGAGCTTCGGTCTTCCTAGCCTGAGAGGTTCATGCAAGGTGAAGAGAAGATGGATAGAATGATGAAAATGCAAGAAAGACTAGGGGACACCTTGGACTCTCTTACCCTCACTATGCAAAATCTACATAGGGGAAGGACATTCGATCCAAAATGGATCTGAAAATACCCAATTCTATGTATTCTCCATATTTGATACTTGTAGTACAGATTCTCAGCATATTCTTTATTCAGAGGATGGTCTAGTTAGGTTTAGGGTGATCCGGACACCTTCGAATGACATATGCAGGCCATCGTTGTTCTGTTTGGGAGTTTACTAGGAGACGATTCACGTAACCGGCTCGGCGGTTAAGTAATCACAGAGCGGCAGCTTGCACAACCGCCGGCTATAGGGACCAGCGATGCACAACCACCACTTTGTTTTTATCGGCGGTCTTGTCACCGAATACACCAAAACTCGGGAAACTCAACAGTTCTGCAAATGTTTGGGCTTCCAAACGGTTTAATTCATCTTTCCATCCATCCTTGGGCAAAGCAACTATAAATATGCATGCATTTGATCATTCTAGGCAAGTGTTTTTGGGTGAATTCAAGTGTGAGCAAGAGAGAAAGTTGAAATAGTTCTTATTTTGTTCATAGTAGAGCTGAGTTCTTTCTTCATGAGGATTATGAGCAAGTTCTACAAGTAGGAGTTGAAATCTTTCTTGAAGGTCATTGTATGATAGTAAACTTGTATTATTTGGAGATTTGCATAGTGAAGGGAAGCAATTGCTTACCCAGCTGGAGTTTTTCCACATTGGGTTTCTCCAGGATAAATTTTGTTGTCTCCTTGTCTTGCAATTTCCCATCTTTTAGTATTGTATGGATGTTTCTTTCCTAAACATGTTGGTTAATGAACTTAGTTAGATTGTTCATTCATTATCACTTAAACAGATTTGTTCATTGTTTTAAAGAGGCAATTTATGGAGCAAATTGGTATCAGAGCAGATTAGATCAATTGTTTTTGTGTGGTTAACTTGTGTTGACAGTTGCAGTTAGATGCCCCTTACCCGAAAGGGAAAAGAAAGCGGTGAAGGTATCCTCATTACTTTTGAAGCAAAGATTGCCACCAGAAGTGGAAGTAAGGAATCGAGACATGGCTTATAAAGAAGATGCGGATGAGAGAAGAGAAGAACGTTTCTACAAGTTGGAGGTGAATGTGGAAAATCTGAAAGTAGAAAAAGGAGAAAGTTTGATGGAAAGATATCAACAATTGCAAGAAGAGAGTAAGAAGAGAGAAGAGATTGTAAGAGAGTTCAAAGAACTATTAGGAGATCTATACTTTGATATTAATAATCCGAGACAAGGGAAGGAAAAGTAACTTGCCAAAATCTCATAATCAATCCAAGAAAGTAAAACCCTCGAAGCAGCAACCAACTCCTCAACCACAACCAAATCCCAAATCAACTAGAAAGATGGCTTAGAAAATTACGCTGCCAATACTTGGAAAAGACACCAAAGATGCCGAGAAGCACTTATTCATTTTCAATTCATATTGGAAGAGTAACAACATAACTGATAACACAACAAAATTGTATGATTTCTTAGGCACTTTAAGGGAAGACACCTTATGTTGGTACATGAAAACAAACACACAAGGTGCTAAAGATTGGGATACAATTCAAAAGGAATTTAAGACGGACTTTCACTTTCCCGAGGCACCTTCAAAGAGGCGTAAGAAAAATGAGAGAACTTGTTCGAAAGAACATGAAACAATCAAAGAATCCAGCCACAGATTTAAAAATGTTACAAGGAAATTGTAAGAACCCATGTCGGACAAGCAACACATTGAATGGTTTACTTCAAGACTTTTACCTTACATTAGGGCATCTTTGGATGGAAAACCATTCCAAACTCTCTCGGATGCAACAGAAATGGCCATTAGATTAAAAGTTCAACCTTGGCAAAGAGAAGAGAGAATTCACTTAAGGCAGAATTGGAAAGAGTACAATTAGAATTGGCTAAATTAAAATTAGAAAGACCAGCATTGATTTTTTTTCTCTTCACCTTAAATTAGAATTCACTTAAGGCAGAATTGGAAAGAGTACAAATAGAATTGGCTAAAGTGAAAGTCCATCTTAAATTCCTTTTGAATTGTATCCCAATCTTTAGCACCTCGTGTGTTTGTTTTCATGTACCAACGTAAGGTGTCTTCCTTAAAGTGCATATGAAATCATACAATTTTGTTGTGTTATCAGTTATGTTGTTACTCTTCCAATATGAATCAAAAATGAATAAGTGCTCCTCGCAATCTTTGGTGTCTTTTCCAAATACTGGCAACTTAATTTTCTGAGCCATCTTTCTAGTTGATTGGGGATTTGGTTGTGGTTGAGGAGTTGGTTGTTGCTTCAAGGGTTTTACTTTCTTGGGTGGATTATGAGATTTTGTCAAATTACTTTTCCTTCCTTTCTCTCTGGATTATTAATATCAAAGTATAGATCTCCGTATAGTTCTCTGAACTCTCTTACAATCTCTTCTCTCTTCTTGCTCTCTTCTTGTTCTCTTCTTGCAATTGTTGATATCTTTCCATCAAACTTTCTCCTTTTTCTACTTTCTGAATAGGTGTCTGAAGCGGCATATGGAATGGCAACCAATCTAGGGGGTCATCTCCTTTGGGCTAGTGTGGTGGTTGGGGGACACATATTTTATTGGCAACTCTTCATAATTATCTTTTTCCACAAATAACTTTCTACCTTTAACATTTCTTAATCTATAATTGTCTTCTAATCCTTCGTCACTTCTTCTTTTCTTATTTTGTTTTTCCTCTCCTTTATCTTGTTTCTCTAAACTACTTTTTCCTTCATCCTTTTCTTACCGTAACGTTTAATTTTTCTCCGAACTCTTCAATCAATTCTTTCATACCAGTAACTTCTTCTTCCTCTTCACCTTTTCCTTAATCAATAATGGAGTTTTTTCCCTTATTTCTTCCCATTTTGTTGTGCGAGAATACGATCATACACGGTTAGAAATGGATAGACAATTGCTCCTTCAAGAGAACCCTACTACTAGAGAAGAAGAATACATAAAAACTGCAAAAGTCATAGGTGAGCTGAAACTAGATGCATGAAGTTGTTTTCCGTATTTTATTAACGCCGACAATACGATTAGGGTTCGCCTTAGTCGATTACACAACCAAATTTTATATCTGGATCAGCCGTATCAAATCAATACGAAAGTAATTGCTAGGGTTACAGGATTATTGGCAAGAGGGCGCTCAACAATAACAAAGAAGAAGACCCCCATGAAAGATACAACACGGGTAATGGGAGTAACCAAGACCAAAAGAGGAGTACGAATTGCAGATATCAAAAATCATACCCTCAGGTACGCCACCAAGGCCATTTGTCTCAAACTTTATCATACAAATCGTGAAGATGGAGCTCATGGCCTTAGTGCCCAAATTGCCCTAGATATGGTAACTTCACATTCTTAATACAATCTATGTGAACTATTGGCCTCTGAATTTCATGAGAACACTAGGAAAAGAGATTGTAAGAGAGTTTAGAGAACTATAATGAAATCTATACTTTGATATTAATAATCCAGAGACAAAGGAAGGAAATGTAACTTGACAAAATCTCATAATCAATCCAAGAAAGTAAAACCTTCGAAGCAACAACCAACTCCTCAGCCACAACCAAATCCCCAATCAACTAGAAAGATGGCTTAGAAATTTAAACTGCCAATATTTGGAAAAGACGCCAAAGATGCCGAGGAGCACTTATTCATTTTCAATTCATATTGGAAGAGTAACAACATAACTGATAACACAACAAAATTGTATGATTTCATAGGCACTTTAAGGGAAGACACCTTACGTTGGTACATGAAAACAAACACACAAGGTGCTAAAGATTGGTATACAATTCAAAAGGAATTTAGGACGAACTTTCACTTTCCCGAGGCACCTCCAGTAGGCGTAAGAAAAATGAGATAACTTGTTCGAAAGAAAATGAAACGATCAAAGAATTCAGCCACAGATTTAAAAATGTTACAAGGAAATTGGAAGAACCCATGTCGAACTTCTACCTTACATTAGAGCGTCTTTGGATGGAAAACCATTCTAAACTCTCTCGGATGCAATAGAAATGGCCATTAGATTAGAAGCTCAACCTTGGCGAGGAGAAGGAGAGAATTCACTTAAGACAGAATTGGAAAGAGTACAATTAGAATTGGCTAAATTAAAACTCCAGAGGAGATTAAGAGAAAATAGGATCTCATAAATAGCTAACCACCAAGAAATACCGTCAAACCAAAAATTTGGTGTCTGATGTGTTGCGTGGAAGGACACAAAAATGATTCCCCTTAGAAAAAGTAAAAAGCGCTGCGGATATGAGACAACATTCATCGAAAAGAGCTTCCTCCGGTACCATATCTATAGTAGAAAGAACTTGGTGTGGAATTTGCAGACTATGGGATCAGCATACTCAAGATACTTGCCCCTTGTTAGAAGCAGCTCCCCTACCAACCAATTAATGTATTGCATAACTTGTGGATCTTATAATCATTACCACCATACCTGCCCTTTAGTTGATGCACTTGAAGAATTAAAGGAGTATAATACCCGAAGGGTTATGGCAACTAGAAAAACACAAGACCTACCTCCCCACCTCCACAACAACAACTAGTTGCACTCCCACAGACCTCACATCCAACAATTATTGCTCCACAAGTATCAAAACTATCAAGGTGGACAAAATCAATTTGGCAGCAGCTTAGCTACAAGGCAATAACTATAACTCCAACTAACAAGGATACAATGGTGGTGGATACCGCTGAGGATATAAGGGAGGATATAGAGGAGGATTCAGAGGTGGTTACAATAATTATCATGGTGGAAGATGATATCACGGATACCAAGGAAGAGATAACCAAAACAATCCAGGGGTTGGCACAAGATAGGAGACCGATGCACTTTTTTTTTTTTTATTATTAAACGCTTTTGACCGGAGCTTTGAACCGGAGGGTTAGGCCCCAACCATACAAGAGAGGAGGAAAAGAAGAGGAGAAGAGGAAGAAGGGTGGGGCGGGAAGAAGAAAGACCACCGTCCGTAGGAAAGTGGACGGGTGAAGGAAACACCGAAACGTGAAACCAAAAGCAAACTAGAACTCCCAAGGCCAAAACCCGAACACTCAACCGAATTGGGTGCCCACACGCCTATTAGCCTCGTGCAGAAGGAGGCGGAAGGCTCCACTCGCCCTGTCCTTGAGCTCGTTCCACTTATCAATGGCAGAGTGAACAAGAAACAGGGCCGCATCAATGTCCACCTCGGGAAGAGTCTTGTGATCGAGCCGACCCACCGAGAACATAGAATTAACATTTTGGGCGTAGTGGAGAAGATCATGATACTGCCGCAGAGCCACTGAATGCCACGGCCAGACCCGATGGCAAGCTCATCAACTTCTTCGACCCAAAGAAGAGGATCTGGGAGAGAGAAGTCGAGCAGTTCTTCATGAAGGCCGACCATCAGTATGCGGGGGTAAATCTCGTCGTCGGCGACGAATTCAACAACAATCAGGTCCTGATGAAGAAGCAGCATATAGGAGACAAAAGCCAAAGCGATATCCGAGTTGGAGCGAACACGACGCGACCGGAAGCGATAAGAGTCACCTAAGATAGTTTCAATAGCTTCGGCCTCCAGATGAGAAGAGTAGCGGAAGACTTCGGAGAGACGATTTCTGTCAATTTCGTGAGGCGAAGCTTCTTCCAGAACCGAGTTGCGAAGAAAACAAAAGGGAAACCAAGGAACGCCATGAAGGGAGAAGAGAAACGAGCAAAGCAAACGAAAACAAAGGAAAAGAGGCATGAATCCACACAGAGCCGACGCCCATGCCTAAAAGGGGCATTGCACACGCGGAGGGACAAATCCAATCTGTTGCTTTGTGTACCCAACCGCTCGTGTGAGATGATGAAAGAAAGGCCTTGCCATGCTTCAACATATCTCGAGATGACATTGGCGGTAGGATGATCAATGGCAAAGTTAGCAAGAAGATCCGCAACATGATTAGCTTCGCGAAAGATATGTGTGATGTGCCAAGTATGAATTTTGCCAAGCCAAAAGAGGATATTAAAAATAAAAGGATTAATTTTCCACGAAGGGGAAGACCCACTAGAGATAGCTTGAATTATGATTTGGGAATCACCTTCTATGAAAAGGGAGTCGCATCCTAATTGAACAGCCAATTTGACCCCTTCCAGAAGCGCTTGAGCTTCAGCCATATTACAAGAGCAATCAAGAAGGGGAAAGGAACCCGCAGAAATGAGATTACCTGTATCACACCTGATAATACAACCAACACCAAATTTACTAGGGTTCCCCCTCGAGGCACCATCAAAATTCAGTTTCCACATGCCCCTAGGGGGAGGTCTCCACTTGGCCCTTTTTCTTCTAATTAATTTCTCAACTTGGGAGAGACCTTTTTTGATGATGGAACCAGGGCAAGGGAGTTTGATAAGTGGCCATGAATTTCTGATAACCGCATCTCTAGATGAAAAAATGGGATTAGAGAGGTTGTTTTTACTGACTTTTTCCGAGATGGCCACTTCCAGCTTATTAAGAAAAATACAGGAGCTCAACAGTTTGTTCCCGGAATAATCGTAAATTGCGTTCCCACCAAATGTGTCAGATAAGGAAAAAAGGAGCAGTGATCCAAATAGAATTGAGGGAACTTTCTTGCCTGAATCTAGGCCAAGAAAGGAGAGTTTCTCCAATATTTTTACAAGGAACCCAAGCAAGATTCAGTTTAGATAAAAGCCATTGCCAACACCTGGAAGCAAAGGAACAAAAAGAAAGGAGATGATCCAAATCTTCCTCGGCTTCACCACAGAGCACACATTTGGAGGGACCGCGAATCCCCAAGATCTTCTCCTCACCTGAGTAAGAACTTTCTTTTTAAAAACCAACCAACCAAAAATAGCAACTTTGGGTAAGAGACAGGGATGCCAACAGCCGAAGGAGCAGGGAGAGCCCAGACCAGACCGAGAGATAAGTTGAGCATAACCAGCTTTCACCGTGTATGAGCCTGTGGCGTCACCAAGCCATAACAGTTGATCTTCGCCACCATTGAAGTGAGCATGCCTGGCCAAAAGGGCATCCGTGAAGGAGGAAGACTCTTGGAGGGTGGCTCCAATGGAGGTAATATCTTTCCATTGCCAAGACGGCGAACCATTCGGATGTTGGCGACCAAAATCAGCAACTTTAGTGCCCCAGGATGCTCTGAAACATTCATAACTCTATTAAGATTGGGAATAAGGTTAAGAGGGGGCAACCCATTCCAACTATCCTCCCAAAAGGTAACCAACTGACCATTGTTGATTTGTCAGGAAACCGAATCAGTGATCAGGGATTTGCATTTGCAGATAAAGTTCTAGATATGAGAGCCTTTAGGGAGCTCAGAGCTGGAAAGCAGGAGCTCGGTGGCCAGCCTCCAGATATTTATGAGAAAGCACTTGAAAAGCCAACCACTTGGCATCCAAAATAAAGTTCCAAACAAGTTTAGCACCAAGAGCCGAATTCTATAGGGTCGATCCAAAATGCCCAAACCACCTAATGGCTTGGGAAGCTTGACAGTTTCCCAATTCACCAAGTGAAATTTCTTCGTTGTTCCCTTGCCAGAGGAAGGATCTGACCATTTTCTCAATTTTGAGCAAGACATTCCTTGGTAACAGCAAGACCGACAACATATATATTGGGAGGGCCAGGAGGACGGAGTTAATCAGAAGAGCTCTACCAGCCAAGGACAACCATTTCCCCTTCCAAGAGAGCAGCCTTGACGACAAAAAAGAATTGAGGAGCCCGTCCCATAAATTAGCTTTACCAATGCCAGAGAAGAGAGGGATGCCCAAATATCTATGAGGAAGGGAGCCCACCGCAAAGCCAAGAATTGTCTTGATCCTGCTACTGCAACCAGGGTGCGACATTAAAGAAGAAAATAACAGATTTATGGAAGTTGATTACCTGGCCAGTCACTGCAAACGAATAAGAATTCAGGATGGAAGATAAGCATCGGGCTTCCGGAATAGACGCTTGACCGAATAAGAAAGTGTCATCAACAAACTGTTGGTGCGATGCACTGTTACAAATGTGGACAAGATGGACATCTAGCTAGAAATTGTACAAAGCCTGACCCTTGCGGATTCTGCTATGAACGAGGACATGACTTATTTAGTTGCCCCAAAGCTGCCCAATTTTATCGAAATGAAGGTACAAAGATTGAAGCATTAGGTAGGTATGTTCAAGAATGTCCAAAGACATTACAAAGATACCATGGGATGAGGAAGAAACAGGAGAAGATAAGGAAAAAGCATTTGGCTCAAAAATCAAACTAGAAAAAGAAAAGAAAAAGGAAGAGGCCAAAGAAAACTACTTCAAAAGGAAATATTCTAAACCAAATAAGGATCACGAAGAACCAAAATATAGAGTTGCAGTAACAACTAGAAGTGCAGCCAGAAAAGAACATACGCCAAGGAAAAATAAGATTATTAGGCTACCCACTAAGGAAGATTCCTCCAGTTTTGAAGAGTGGGACTTTAAGGGAAATCAGACCGGATCTTCATGATAAAGAAATAGAGAAAAGCAGAGCAGTTGTTAAGAAGACACAATCCCAAGAAGAAAGAGAAAAATTGTTTCATGGAAGATGAAATCATTGTCCTAAAAGAGATAACAAGATTAACCATCAAACGCGGCCTTGTACACAAGTTAAAACAATTTCGCAAATATTGGAACAAAGAAGATAAGAACTTTCATGTCTAGAGGATTGAAGCTAGGGATAACAAGGAAAAGAAAAACATCTTCGAACACAATGAATATGGCGCAAGTCCGCCATGTACTTGGACGTTGACATATTCGACACTACTATTATAAAAGGGCTCCTAGATCTTGGCGCGGATGTAAACATAATGTCTAAAATTACCTAAGAGAAGTTAGGGAGACCTCCCTTAGAACCTCGCTAGATATTACATTGGGTTAGCAGATGGTTTGGCAAAACAACTTGTAGGGGCACTGAAGAACGTAGAAGTCAATTTCATGGGAATCAAAAAGATGGTAAATTTTGAAGTTGTAGAAAATGTTGCTTTAAAACCCACATACAATGCCATTCTGGCCTTAGAATGGTTCGTTGATTGCAATGATTTTTGAACTCGAAGAAGAAGTTACATTATAGTCGGATGGAATGTGTCAATGTACCATTACACGCAAGAATGAGTGCTACATGGTCTTAAGAATTTTGGCACAACACCGAAGAAGAGGATTTCAATGACATACAAGGGGTATATGCTCTAAATCAATTTACCAATATCGATAGAGAATTTGAACCAAATTCTGAAGGAGAAATTTCAGTAAAAGTGGAACTACAAATGAGAGCTCTGACAATATTGTCAAGGCATGGGTACATGGGTTCCCAGAATCTAGAGTAAGAAAGTTGCATTACGCAAGAAGAGTACCACCCCACATGATCACCTTAGATGATGATAGCCTTGATTCCGCGGATCCTACAAATGACATTTTCTGGCCCGCACAAGAAAAATTTGAAGAAGAAGACGAATATTATTCCGCTAGCGAAGAACCAGAGGACAAACCAATCAAAAGAGTATATAGACTAAGCCGCAGGGTATCCCACCAAACTCTACCAAAATACTCAAGGTTTGGGGATTTAGAAGGCTATTTGGAAAAAATGGTGAGAATCTTTCCTAATGAGAAAGCAAGAATGGAAGCTCTAGATGATATGATACCGTGACAATCAACGTTGCAGGATGGTGGGAGACACATAAAACTAATATCTCTCACTGGAATTCTTTGACCACACTATTAAAAACAAGATACTTAGAAAGTGAAGGATACTATGCAGCTATACCTAAGTATACAGTGAAGGAGATCCACATAAACATATTCAAACATGTGAAAGACATTGGGAAATATGTGCTGAAAACTCTCCTCTAGTGTGGACTCAACTATTTGTATAGACATTGGGACCCATACCTAGATCCTGGTATGTGCATCAAGAAACAAGGAAGGAAACAAGAAATTGGGATCAAATTGTGAAAGATTTCTGCCATACATTCAACTTCTGGGATGCGGATCTTAATATCCTTCGGGCACTACAAAAGATAAGGACATTTTTATTCTTAACTCCTGATGAAACTACAACACAATTTTCACAAAAGAAACCGAACCCCGAAGCAAGAACCTCCAAATAAAGTTCCAGAGATGGCTTACTTGTTTTGCAGTAGAGAAACAAGAAAGAGAAGAAAAACTTGAAAACTTAAAATACAAGACAATTGAAGGGAAAGAGAAGTATTAGAGACCAAAGTAGAAGAGGACAAATATTATTATCATCCCAGGAAGTTAAGGAGTGAAAATATTGGCATAAATGGAGATGAGAAGTTTGCTAAGATTGGAGATTATTGGTCAAAAGAAGTGGCAAAAGTAGTAGAACTTCTCCAAGAATTCCAGGATATATTCCCTAAAGATTTTAAGGAATTTTGAGGCATAAAAGAAGAAGTTAGAACCATGAAAATTCAAATTAAGGATGGGGTCAAACCATTGAAAAAGAGACCATACAAATTAAACCCTAATCTAAAGGTCAAAGTGAAAACAAAAATAGACAAAATGCTGAATGGTGGTATTATTAAACATGTTGACGATTCGAGTGGGTAAGCCCTATGGTGATCCAGAATAAGAAAACAAGGCGAAATTAGAATATGCATGGATTATAGGGAACTTAACAAAGCATGTGTACATGACCCATTCCCTACTCCATTCACAGAAGAGGTTCTAGAAAATGTAGCAGGAAGAGAGGTCTATTCCTTCACTGATGGGTTTTCTAGTTACCATCAGGTCCGGATTTCCCTAAAGATCAACCTAAAACCACATTTGCTACAGAATGGGGATCTTTCATGTACACTGTAATGCCTTTCGGACTAAAGAATGCACCAGTCATATTTAGTAGAATAATGATTAATGCATTCAAAGAATTCATCCATGATTTCCTGGAGGTGTACCTAGATGATTGGACCATTTATGGATTATTGAAGAATCATATCCAAGTATTGAGGCTAATGTTCCAGAGATGTAGAGCACTACAAATATCACTGAACTTAAAGAAATGCATATTTTTTACCCCATTTGGTACACTTTTGGGTCATGTGATTTGCAAAGAAGGCTTACTAATAGATCCAGTCAAAACTTCAGTAATTGTAAACTTACCACCTCCCAAGACACAAAAAGAGGTTAGGACAATTCTGGGTTATACAAGCTATCATAGGAAATTTATCAGAAACTATGTTGAAATCAATGGTGCACCTTTAGAAGAATTGTTGAAGAAAAGAACAAACAAACAGATAGAATGGACTAAACCATGCGCTGATGCTTTTGAGATTCTCAAGGATAAAATATTACATGCACCCATTCTAATATTTCTAGATTGGAAAGTCCCTTTCCATGTACATGTAGATGCATCAAGTATTGCCATTGGTGCAGTTTTAACACAACCAAGAGAGAAAATGGACCATCCTATAGCTTTTGCAAGCCGCAAGTTAGCTAAAGCCGAGAGAAATTACTCTACTACAGAAAGAGAGGCCTTAAGCATGGTGTACTCCTTACAAAAATTTAGACATTATTTGTTGGCTACATCATTTGTCTTTTACACAGACCATGAACCATTGAAATACTTATTAAATAGACCAATACTACAAGGAAGAATATGTCGTTGGTTGATGTTGTTTCAAGAATTTGACTTTACTATTGCTATGAAACCAGGAAAATTGAATAATGACCAGATTATCTCTCAAGAATAGAAACAGGGAAGATGAAGAACCTATTGATGATGACTTCCCGGAGCACATCTATTTAGAGTTGAGGCCATCCCAAAAGAGTTTGATGACATTGCACAACTACTAGCCACAGGAGAATTTCCTAGTGAATACACAAAGCAACAAAGGAAGAACTTACTAAGTCGACTTTTCCCTTCACCTTAATTCAAGGACAGTTGTACAAGAAAGGAAAAGATGATGTCCTTAGAAGGGGAACATGAACAAGATGAGCATACTAGCCGAGGCTCATGAAGGCATAGCTAGTGGACACAATAGAGGAGAACAAACAACTAGGAATGTAATGATGACAGGACTATGGTTCGTGGATGCACACAAGCATGCAAGGTCTTGTGATATATGCCAATGGGTTGGAAAACCAAATGCAAGAGATGAAATGCCTCTAAGACCAGTCCTAGCACTAGCCCCATTTGAGAAATGGGCCATAGATTTTATTAGACCTATCAAACCAACTGCAAAACATTCTCAGGCTAGATTTATCATTACAGGGACAAAATACCTGACAAGATGGGCAAAAGCCATTCCAACCAAAGACTGCACTTGCCAAGACAACAACAAGATTTATCTATGAACACATTATCACTCGGTTTGGATGTCCCCTAAGCATCACAAGTGATCAAGGAAAACATTTTGTGAATGCTATTGTTAAGGAGTTATTAGAACACTTCTTGATAAATCATAACCGCAGATACACCATATCATCCACAAGCCAATAGGACAATTGAGGCATTTAATAAGGTCTTGGAAAAAGTACTTACAAAGATATGTTCACTACAAAAAGTAGATTGGGACCTAAAGATACCAAAACACTATGGGCTTACCGCACTACATATAAGAGGTTGACCAAATATTCCCCATTTCAATTGGTGTATGGACTTGAAGCTGCGGTACCCATAGAATTTATCCTTCCAAGTTTAAGAGTGGCAGTAATGACATTCAGATGAATGAAGACCCTTCAGTACATGAAAGACTCATTGAATTAGAGAAATTGGATGAAAAAGATTCATAGCAACCTATAATCAAACTCAGGAGAAAAGAAGATAGAAAGCATGGCATGACCGCCATATAAAAAGAAGGAATTTGACATAGGGGATCAAGTACTATTATATGATAGCAAATGGAAGCAAATCCTAGAAAGCTCAAAGTTTGATGGTTAGGACCTTATATCATCAAGGATATATTATCATCAGGAGCTACAAAACTTCAAACTTTGCAACACAAAGAAGTGTCGGGCTATGTCAATGGAGCACGACTAAAGAAATATCATAATTAAGAGGAAAAAAAATCCGGCCTATTTGAAAACCAGCAATTCGGCGGATAGGACAAGGAGTAGGATGAAAACCCAAAAGGGCATCCTTACTCTAACAAAAACAAGGAGGTAGTCAAATAGTGACAACCAATAGGAAATTCATGGAGGAAGAATACCAAAGACAACAAAGGAAAGTCGCGGAGGAAGAATACCGTGCAACAAAGGAAAGCCGCAGATGGCAAAGAATAATCGTGCAATAAAGAAAAATCCGCGGAGGAAAGAATACCCGCATAACAAAGCAAAAGTTGTGAAGGGAAGAATACCCGCACAATAAGAAAACACCACAGAGGAACGAAAAACCACATAACGAAGGAAAATCGTGGAGGGAAGGACATCCGTAACAAAAAAAAAAACGTGGAATACTTTGGAAAAAGCTCATAAAGTAAGTAAATGTCGTTGACAATATACGGAGCCGCGTAGCAAAACAAAAAAATCCGTGAACTAAAGAAACATGAAGGCAGCTTACAGCAACCAAAGCCGACATAGGTTCCCGCCAAAAGAACAATAAATGTGGTTGGTGAACATTATAACGATATAAACATATCAAACCACAAGGGCATAATACACAAAGGCAAGAAGAATACCTGCAAGCAATAAGAAAACACCACGAGAGGAACAAAAACCACATAACGAAGGAAAACCGTGGAGGGAAGGCACCGTGTAACAAAGAAAAAAACCGCAGAATATTGGAAAAACCGCAGAAGTAAGTAAATGCCATTTGACAATATACGGAGCCGCGTAGCACAACAAAAAAATCCGCGAACTAAAGAAACATGAAGGCAGCTTGCGACCAAAGCCGACATAGGTTCCCTTGAAAAGAACAATAAATGCGGTTGGTGAACATTATAACGATATAAAAGTATCGAACTACAAGGGCATAATACACAAAGGCGAAAAAGGAAACAGAGAACAAAACCTCAAGGAGAAGCAAACTAGGGCACACCAAGAAAAATCACGGAAGATGCATACCCCAACCGTTCTCGCATAAGAAGACCTCCCAAAGCCAAAGTTCCGAAAAAACTCAATTAAGTCCAATAAGCACAATCCAATGGGGGCATTCTCACACATTTCATTCAAAGTTGCACATACACACGACCTTCAAAAGTACATCCACTCCCATATTGCAGAATACGATCATACATGGTTAGAAATGGATAGACAATTGCTCCTTCAAGAGAACCCTAATACCAAAGAAGAAGAATACATGCGAACCGCAAAAGTCATAAAGTAGCTGGATGCATGGAGTTGTTTTCCGTATTTTGTTAACGCCGACAATACGATTAGGGTTCTCCTTAGTCAATTACACAACCAAATGTTATATCTAGATCAACCATATCAAATCAATACGGAAGTAATTGCTAGGGTTACAAGATTATTGGCAAGAGGGCACTCAACAATAACAAAGAAGAAGACCCCATGAAAGATACAACGCGGGCGATGGGAGTAACCAAGACCAAAAGAGGAGTACGAATTGCAGATATCAAAAATCATACCCTTAGGTACGCCACCAAGGCCATTTGTCTCAAAATTTATCATACAAATCATGAAGATGGAGCTCATGGACTTAGTGCCCAAATTTCCCTAGATATGGTAACTTCACATTCTGAATACAATCTATGTGAAGTTTGAACTATCGCCTCTCGAATTTCATGAGAATACTAGGAAAAGAGATTGTAAGAGAGTTCGTAGAGAACTATAAGGAAATCTATACTTCGATATTAATAATCCAAAGACAAAGGAAAGAAAAGTAACTTGACAAAATCTTATAATCAATCCAAGAAAGTAAAACCCTCGAGCAGCAACAACCTCCTCAACCACAACCAAATCCCCAATCAACTAGAAAGATGGCTTAGAAAATTAAGTTGCCAATATTTGGAAAAGATACCAAAGATGCCGAGAAGCACTTATTCATTTTCAATTCATATTGGAAGAGTAACAACATAACTGATAACACAACAAAATTGTATGATTTCATAGGCACTTTAAGGGAAGACACCTTACATTGGTACATGAAAACAAACACACAAGGTGCTAAAGATTAGGATACAATTCAAAAGGAATTTAAGACGGACTTTCACTTTCTTGAGGCACCTTCGGTAGGCGTAAGAAAAATGAGAGAACTTGTTCGAAAGAAGATGAAAAGATCAAAGAATTCAGCCACGATTTAAAAATGTTACAAGGAAATTGGAAGAACCCCCATGTTAGACAAGCAACACATTGAATGGTTTACTTCAAAACTTCTACCTTACATTAGAGCATCTTTGGATGGAAAACCATTCGAACTCTCTCGGATGCAAATGTGAAATAGCCATTAGATTAGAAGTTCAACCTTGGTGAAGAGAAGAGAGAATTCACTTAAGGCAGAATTGGAAAGAGTACAATTAGAATTGGCTAAATTAAACCTAGAAAGACCAGCATTGATTTTTTTCTCTTCACCTTACATTAGAATTCACTTAAGGCAAAATTGGAAAGAGTACAAATAGAATTGGCTAAAGTGAAAGTCTGTCTTAAATTCCTTTTGAATTGTATCTCAATCTTTAGCACCTTATGTGTTTGTTTTCATGTACCAACGTAAGGTGTCTTCCCTTAAAGTGCCTATGAAATCATACAATTTTGTTGGATTATTAGTTATGTTGTTGCTCTTCCAATATGAATTGAAAATGAATAAGTGCTGCTCGGCATCTTTGGTGTCTTTTTCTAATATTGGCAGCTTAATTTTCTAAGCCATCTTTCTCGGTTGATCGGGGATTTGGTTGTGGTTGAGGAGGTGGTTGTTGCTTGAGGGTTTTACTTTCTTGGATGGATTATGAGATTTTGTCAAGTTACTTTTCCTTCCTTTGTCTCTCTGGATAATTCAATATCAAAGTATAGATCTCCTAATAGTTCTCTGAACTCTCTTACAATCTCTTCTCTCTTCTTACTCTCTTCTTGCAATTGTTGATATCTTTCCATCAAAATTTCTCCTTTTTCTACTTTCCGAATAGGTGTGTGAAGCGGCACATGGAATGGCGACCAATCCGGGGGGGTCATCTCCTTTGGGCTAGTGTGGTGGTTGGGGACACATCTTTTATTGGCGACTCTTCATAATTATCTTTTTACACATAACTTTCTACCTCTAACATTTCTTAATCTATAATTGTCTTCTAATCCCTCGTCACTTCTTTTCTTATTTTTGCTTTTCCTCTCCTTTATCTTGTTTCTCCGAACTATTTTTTCCTTCATCCTTTTCTTTTGTCACGTTTAATTTTTCTCCGAACTCTTCAATCAATTCTTTCATACCGGTAACTTCCTCTTCCTCTTCACCTTTTTCCTTAATCAATAATGGAGTTTTTTCCTTATTTCTTCCCATTTTGTTGTGCCTACTATTTCTTCAAGATCTGGTCTTAATCTTCCTACTAACTCCTACAAATCTTTCATTAACATAGCTTGCCTTGATAATGACTGTTGTATTGGATTATTTAAAGATTTTGTACCATGGGGACTATGGAGTAACCAAAACTTGTTGGTCTCCGCCTTTGATACGGGAATCATAGCAAGACTCGAGCGTCCTACATCCGTCTCCGGGATAGCCAATTGTTGGCCTCCACTTGAAGTGGTTTTATCTTTATTTTCTACTTTCTGAATTTTGTTCTAACTTTTCTTTCCTTTCATTTAACTTCTTCACCCTTTCCTCCCTTGCTAACCTTTGTTTTTTTGTCTTTTTCTCTAACTCCTCTCGTAGCTATCCTAGCTCTTTCTTCTGACCTCCTCATTATGATTGATTATTTTCTCTTAGTTAATTTTTCTCTTAATTTGCCTAATCATTCTTTTTATCAGTTATGTAATTTGTTTTCTTTTTCTTTTTCTTCATGTCGTCCTATTTCTGATGTCCCAACCATCACCCCATTAATTTTGATCGATTCGCCTCTTGGATCGCCCCTTCACGTATGCCATCCCGCAAAGATCTGTCCCCTAAAGGAACTTTTCCGCGCTTCTAATTAATCATTCTTCTACTAGTAAAATTTTGATTAAAAATGGAATTAGTTTGAGAAATTTGCCTCTCGCTTTTCTATAAACTTCACCTTTCTTGTAATCAAAATTGGTCCAACCTTGGATGGCCTAAGTGGTTATGTATGAATCTAATGTGGTCACAAACCAATAGTCAATTGCTCTGGTCCAAGGTTCGTCCCAAGTTTCGAGTATGTTCAATTTTTCCTGAGTCCACTCAAAAGGTTTTCTCAAATGTAACCACGACCACTCTGTTCTTTTAGTGTGTGTCAATATGCAAGGCCACAATAAATGTGGGAATTGAGACCAAAATTCCTCTCCGTATTCTCCAAATTCCTCTTTAGTTTCTTTGTATGATGTTTTAAGTCTCTTGGCTTCTCCTTTGAAAACTATATTAATTTGATTTTCCCACCAATCCCCACATTCTATCAACGTTGGTTTATAATAACTTGGTGGTGAAATTTTTCTGGATATCCGACTAACAAAAGGAACCTGTGCTCAGATACAAAAATGTTGACCTTAAGCCTCAATAGCAGTGTGAGGTTTAGAAGTTCGCCTTTTGTTAAGGATGTGCAAGGTAAAAGTAAACTAAATTTAATTGATGAAAAGAAAGAATGTAAAATCACATAATAAACTTTGCTCCAAACATCAATCTTTATTTATATCTCAAAAATTAAAATAGATTTCATTACTCTCATACACATGCAATTTCTATCCATTCTCTATATCTCATATATTTCTCATCTAGGGCACACACGTATCTTGTCTCTCGTGATACCAAATATATTCTCTCATGCAAGACAAATATCTTTTGCTCATGTGGTACATCATATACATGGGATTAAGTACAATATCTTTCTTACAAAATAATTCAAAAGACACTTCTTATGGTCATGCCTCAGTCGGCTTCTACCTTACTCTGTTTTTGTCTTTCTTTTGATCTGCGGCTTTATGTCACCTTCGTGGCTTTCTCCTATATTCAATGGCTTTTTCTGTCTCAAAATGGGTTCTATAGTCTTCACTGTTTTTTCCGTCTACCACGGGTTCTATAGTCTTCGGCAGCTTTCCTCTTTACTCGCAGCTTTCTACGCTTTGTAGCTTTCCTCTTTTATCCACGGCTTGTCCCAAAACTTGATGAAGAAACCTCACAACAATACCACAAGCCATAGTCCAAAGTGCCCTTTAGATATCTGAATATCCTTTTGACCGCTTGCACATTTGTTTCTTTTGGGGCTGTTTGAAAACATGCTACCAAGCCTATAGCTTGCATGATGTCTAGTCTTGATACCATGGTGTATAACAAGTTGCCACGATGGATCTATAAAGTGTCCGATTCACTTCAGGAGATTCATCATCTTTACTTAACTTGTATCTTGTAACCATGGGTGTGTTAACAGTGCGTAGTTTTCCATTTTGAACTTCTTGAACATCTCCTTTATATACTTGGTTTGAGAGATAAATATTCCTTTGTTAGATTGAGAAATTTGTAAACCAAGGAAAAATGACAACTCACCCAACATGGACATTTCAAACTCCTTTTGCATATATTTTACAAACTCTTGGGACATTCGTTTACTATCTCCTCCAAAAATGATATCATCCACATATACCACAACAATCAACGGATTCTCACCTTTAGTCTTGGTATAGAGATTATTGTTAGCAACTCCCCTTTTAAAACCTTGTTCTTGTAGATATTTATCAATCCTTGAATACTAGGCTCTGGGGGCTTACTTTAGCCCATATAGTGCCTTCTTCAATCTGCACACATAGTCCTTGTTTTCTGATAGAAGGAAACCTTCTAGTTGTTCAATATATACTTCTTCCTCTAACTTGCCATTTAAAAAAGCAGATTTCACATCCATTTGATAAACTTTGAAGTTTTTAAAACTAGCATATGCCAAAAACATCCCAATGGCTTATTATCTTGCAATAGGGGCAAAGGTTTCTTCAAAATCAATACCTTCCACTTGAGCATACCCCTTGCAAACCAACCTTGCTTTATTCTTGTTACTTAACCATCTTCATTCAGCTTATGCTTGAACACCCACTTGGTACCAATTACATTCTTGTCTTTTGGTCTAGGAATGAGTTCCCATGTCTCGTTCTTTTCCATTTGATTCAATTCTTACATAACATCGATCCAATGCTTGTCATTGCTAGCTTCTACAAAAAATTTGGGCTCTATTTTGGATAACAAAGAGAAGTTTACTTGTTCAGATGTACTCACTATTCTTCTTCTAGTTTGTACTCCAACATCCTCATCACTAAGAATTAGTCTTTCTGCATGATTTTTTGGACAAATTTTGATGGTGCCTTAGTATCTTTTCATTCCACTTCATGTTTTTCTAATTCTTTTTTGAAGTCTTGTCCCTCTAAATGATCATTTACTTTTTGAGGTCTTGTTTCATCCATCTTTACACTGACACTTTCTACGATTGTTTGCAGCGTTTTATTATAACATCTATAAGCTTTACTTTTTGTGGAATATCCAAGAAAAAAACCTTCATCAGCTCTCAAGTCGAACTTTCCCAAGTTTTCTTCATCTCTCTTAATGAAGCATTTACACCCGAACACTTTGAAATATTTGACTGATGTTGGTCTACCCTTCCATAACTCATAAGGGGTTTTCTATTGTTTACTCCGATTTGCCCTCTGTCAAAATGTAGATTGTGGTGTTAATCGCTTTCTCCAAAATTTGTCTAATAGCTTAGATACATTTAATATTGATCTAGCCATTTCGGGACAATTCGACTCTTTCTTTCTATAACTCCATTTTGTTGTGGAGTCCTTGCAGTTGAGAGATGCCTTTTTATTCCAACTCGCTAACAAAAGTCATTGAATTCATTTGAGAGGAACTCACCTCCTCAATCTAATCTCGTGCACTTGATCTTTAAATTTGTTTCATTTTCCACCAAGGCTTTAAAAGCTTTAAACTTCTCGAGCGTATCATATTTTTCTTTTCAAAAAGTAACCCATGTCTCGTAATGTCCCTTTCTAGGGCTTAAACCTAAAATAAGGGTTTGGCCACAAACCCTAAGAACCAAATCCAAAAATACACCACACCGAACTGAAAACAATTTGATTTAATAACAGATCGGACAAATATTAGAAACCCTAGCAGCGAACTGGAAATTACATTTTTAGGGTATCAAAATCAGCTTAGAACATTAATTAGTTCCCCTCTAGGGCAGCGAACTGTACCAGCACTTAGGAACAATCATTCACATGCAATATGGACTGAAAATTAACATAGAAATATCCCAAATACTCAATAAAACCAGCAAGATGAAATCTAGAGCAAATATGTATTTTATGAATTTATTTTAAGTGCAAATACAACTGAAACTTTTAAAATTCATAACTCCATCAATACTTGGAGTTTCAACACAAACCAATGCTCAAAATGATCACAAAAATATCAGCTATCCAATAAAATTAGAATCATATTTTTCCAACCATGAAAACCCACTGAAAAGTGATCCCAAAATCTCCAAATGGGTAGATCAAGCTGGAAATGAATGCAGCAGCCCCAAAAAGAGTGCCCTAGCTGGAATGTGTGCCCTAGCACTAATAGAAACCCTTGTCATTCTGAAATTCTGAATTTTGAAGCTCCAATGTGACTCCGGATGAAGTCACCAATGCAACAAATGAGGGTTTCCATCTCCAAGTGTTGTCGATATTGAGGGTTTTCGTCTCCAATGAGGGTTTTCATCCTCAAAGTCAAGCACACCAAAGGTCTTTGTCTTTAGTGGAGAGTAGGGCACGCCATGCACAAACCCAAGAATATCAATCTTTGAAATAAACATGCATAACCTTTCTTAGGCCATTCGATCCACCTTTATATCCTCCTTTTTGGCACTAAGGATGAATTAGAAGCCCAATCCTCATGGCCGACCACTTAATGCACTTCGTAATCTTCACTTTAGAAGATCGACCACATAATGAAGAAATAGAAATTCTCCTTGCTTTGTTTGACAGTCTTCTCCCCCTAGTCGAACCATTCCAACGCCATGATTAGTAAATAAAATAATGAATTATAAAGGTACATAATTTACAACTATGGCAAGTTCCCCTCCTTTGCTCCTTCCTTGATGCCCATAGAAAGAGGATGAGGAATTCAAGCACCTGGGGCTAAGATTGGGTCATATGAAGGACCCGACTAAGGGCTAGAGGGCGCATTTTATTGTCCCCTAGGGACGAGGACAAGGACAGGAGGGCAAAAAAATGCGCCTCATGTGCTTTGTTGACAAGTGGCAATGTCTCGATTCAATTGGGAGGGGGCTAGGAAAGGCTTGTTTAACACTGCAGAGCTTCAAGTTTGATCACATGAGAAACCACATCCAAGGATAGAGTGGGGTGCATTTTCGTGTCCCCTTGGGACAGTGGGACAGAGGGACAAAAATTGCGCTCTTCCCTAGTGATGACAAGTGGCACAACTGGATTGCACAACGGGAGGGGGTAGAGTGAGGTGAAAAGAGCTTTGGAGTGCTTATATCGATCACATGATGAACCGTAAGGCAAAGTAGGGGTGAGGCGCATTTTCTTGTCCCCTCTGTCCCCTTGGGAAAGGGACAAGAGGGACAAAAAAGCGCCTCCACCTGGAGGTGACATGTGTCCTCTTGCAAAATTGGCTAAGTATCAAAAGCTTACCTTGAGAGAGACCTTGAAGACGAAGTTTCCGGAGCTCCAAGAGGCCTTTTTGATGAAATTTTATATGAATTTGACTCCCAATAGCCTTCTAAAGACAATTGGATGAGTCTCAAGATCCAATTCTTCCCGCAACCACCTCAAATAGATACTTTTCTCTCGGGTCAGCAAGGTGTGTCTATTAAAACTGAGCTTCCCTGAGAAGTACTTGAGTCTTGTGAAAAATGTGAAAGTTCCATCATGTAGAGGATTGAATTAGCTTTCCAATGACTACTTGTTTGACTCTTAACTCCTTACAGAGCTCCTAGAATGATCTGATGAAGCTCAGGTACCATTTTCAACTTGCAAGCTCCTTAACCCTAAAAACCCACTTTCACTGTTCTTGTTCCTAAACCTCCGAAACTTTCCTAAATCTTCCTAAACCAGTTCCATTACTCTCCAAACTCTTCAACAACATTCCCGTATGGTTTAGGGCTCTCAAATTTGTCCCAAAGTATGCACACATGTCCAGAAAAGGCTAAAAATAGCCTTTCTAGGCTTACAAGAGATTTCACCACTAAAAGCACTGCACTGAAAGAACTGAATGACCTCATCACAATGTTTCAAACACTTGGGAAAGGTTTTTACAATACATATGAAGACGTGCAAGATCAGGGCAGGCATGACACGAGAGGACAGACGATCTAGAGTAGTGTTTAAGAGGGTTTTCAAGCAAAATTTTTGACACTAGGGTTAAGTTGTCATGTTTCAAGTTTGAATTTTGCCCTTGCAAAAACACATGACAACACTAGTATTAGTGAACATCTACAAATTAATCTCATAAAGTTATCAACTTAGGGAATCCTTAAAGGTATGGAAATATTAGTAGTCCCAATATGTCGCCAACTTGTGGAATCCTAGGTAAGTATGTTGAGTCCATGTGCGAGCCCTAGTCATGTTTTAGGGGGATTAGAGAGTAAATGTTTCCAATGTTCTCTACCTCAGCTATGGGATTGAAAGCCACTAGGGATAGTAAAAGTTTTAAATCACTATCAAATATGTGTATGCATATCCTTCATTAATGGTGTGATATAATGTGCGGATGGAAATGAATATAGATGTAAAAATCAAGTATTGTATTTTAATGTGTTCTTGTCACCAACACACAATTAAACATAGGATACAAGGAAGTAAAGTATCACAATATCAACGTATGGAAATGTACCCTTCACATTCTGCTTCTATCTTTGGCACAATAGTAGAAAGTCTAGAAGCAACATCTGCGACACTCTCTCCTCCTTACGGCGGCTAAAAGGATCCCTTTCATCAAGAGCCCATATTTCTGGGTACTGCATTTGGAAAATATATAACAATCACTACAGTAAATATAATTTGCAAGACAATACCACATTTCCTACTGTATTTATCAAGAAGATGTACAAGTTTCTGATCACCTAGAAAAGACACATGAAAGTGCCTTTGTAAAACTATAGATCTATTTGTTTGATCTGACATCTTATGGATTGAACTTATACGAATAAGGAAAGATAAATATACAATAACCCATTCAATATTGTCAATATTTTCTAATTAGGTGTATAAATGAAAATTCCTCTAGACTAAATTCCTTTTTGATATTGTGCCCAAATCTTCCCAAATGTTACTTGAAGAAGGTTTTTAAAAGATGCATTCTGATACTAATTATGAGGGGAAAAGTTGATAGTTTAGCTGAAATTCACAACTAGTTGTACCTAGAATAGCTTAATTGGGAGCCACCTTAAAATAATGCAACAAAAAGCATCATAAATTCTCCTCATTAGATGCCCCGTGATGGAGCCTATTTGGGCCATGCTGATTGGATTGGCTGAGCGGAAGATCAAGGCATTGTTTTTCTGTTGTGATTTTGATGTGTATAATAGAGTTGAATAGTAATCATATGCCTACTTTGGTCGCTATTTTTGTTCATATGGCTCTACTTGGGATTAGAGGGGGTTTAAACTAATGCCCTATCAGCAATAGTGTTTTGATTTTTATGAGTGGTTTTCTTGCTGGATTGATAAATTGTGGTTTTCTTTACATTTTTTTTTGACACTTTCTTTTCAAATCCTATTCAATTTGAAGGGCTAGTTTTATAGCCTCATTGAGGGAAGCACAAATGGCTTCTTGGACCTTTAACTCAGGCTCAGAATCCATGGAAAGTATAAAAATGTCCATAAACTCTCTATACTGCGGATAGTTGCAGAGGATGAATATTGAGTAAGACAACATCTACCTGCAAAGCCAAATCAATGTCTTCTAACATGCAAGTGTTTCACTCGCAAATATTGGATCACCAATCAGTGTCAAAAACTTATAGATGTATTCAAATATGAAAATATTGCATTCCTCAATGTTTTATGACCCATCAGGGCTAAACCAATTAGTTAGAGATAATTTATCCATAATTAAGTTAGCATAACTATATAATTAAAATGTTAGAAATATAATATTGTTGCCAGAATATTGAGCAAATAGAATAAATATAAAGGGTAAAAATGTACTCAAATAATGTCAACCCATTTATATATGTGATTTGACTTATCATTCAAATTTAATTTCATGTCTGTCTCCTACTATGAGAAAACCATAATCTTGCTCTCTGGTTCCAGCCCTTTTATAGAGCCCACCCAAACCTTAAAGCCAAGTTCTAAGTGCAAATTTATTTATTTTTAGGATGGGTGTCAAGAAAGAATATTAATGTTTATAAGGGCATGCCATCCTTTTGTTTATGATAGTCTGAAGAAGAAATTTTTGCCATGCAAGGATCTGCAAACGGTCATAGGCGAAGCACAATATTCCATTTAGGTACATGTTTCACAAATTATTATCAGTCTATACATTTGTGGTGACATAACACCAGATGAAATTTTTACCAATATCTCTTTAACATTTATCGACTTTTGTTACAGTGATCCTATCTATCTTATTTTTATACATCTATAATGTCCCCTTCTCGAGGCTAGTCCTCCTTGAAGACCTTGAGCCCATTCCACTTCCCATGGGAAAAAAGGGAATGAGCAAGGGAAGCTACTATCATGATTTTCAGATGTTTTTGTGAGCTTTGCATTCTTTTTAAAGTAATTTTCTAAGTATAGTTAGGTTGGCTAGGAAAAGGAGAAAAGCCAATTGAAAAAATAGAAAAAGAAAATATTATGTCCCAAGGAGGTCGGTCTTCTTAGAAGGTTCTAATCGGTTTTGGCGCCACCTATAGCTATTTCAAGGGATCGCTTGGCTTGGAAGAGGTTATGTTTGCTTTTGAAATTTATTCTCTTGGAGTTGGGAGCTTGTTTGTTTTCTCTCTCATCCATTGAGGACAAAAACCCTCTTGGAAGACCTATTGAGAACGAAACCTCTCAATAGTGGGCTGGTTTGAGGATGAAAACCCTCAACCTTGAAAAAAGGTGATATAATAAGTTGTATTTAGTTTTGAAGGCATTTCCAGCCCTCTCCTAGGGTGGCGACTTGCCCTAAGGTGGAATTTGGGGTCTTCTAGGGCACGGAAACTTCAAATTCAGCCATCATTGTGTTTCTCCTATTTTTAGCAATTGGAATCTTCATTTGTACTTCATTTTGGGGCTTGGAAACCCTCATCTCCAGCCATAATTGTAAGGGTATTCACTGCAAGTCTGCAGTTGATAAATTAATTTCCAGTTGATATTAAATAGGTAAAAAGATATATTTTCCAGTGTTTTTTTCTTAAAATCATTTCCAGACTTGAAAAATATTATTTTGAAGGGTTTTTAAATTATTTCCAACAAGTTTATGGCTGATTTCTATCATAAATAAATATATTTACAACCTGCTGCTAGCAATTGGAATTTAATTTCAGCTTGCTTGAGTTTACTATTTGGATTTGTACAATTTCTTTGCTTTTTAGTTTCAGCCCGAAAAGGGGCATTACAACATCTTTGATATTCTTAGTTTTTCAATAACATAGAATGTACCCGATGGTTTTTACGATGTCCAAGAATGGCCATTTTTCGTCTCTAATGTGAAACTAGGTTTTTGATTATGAGAAGCCAAAGTTTTGTGATTTGTGTAAAATAAGGGTTTTTATCTAGGGTTTGTTGAAGAATGAATCTTTGGTATCATATTTTTAAATAACATATTTACAAAAATGTGTTCTTGGATATATGCTTTTTCAGTTATTTAGGGAACATTAGGGTCTTATAACAGATGTTCTACATAGACATTGTTTTACAAGATGTCTTTGCAATGTGGAATTGAAGGTTAACCGATTAGTTTAATAGGGAACATTGCTTAATAAAATGGCTTTCTAGGCATTTTGTGACAGTAAAATAGGGTTTGTAGAAACAATTGTTCCTACATATAATGTCACAAAACATTTCGGTTATGTGTGACAGTGTGTTTCTTTTTGGGGTGTTGGTATTGACAGTAGAATTAAAAAAAAAAAAACAGTCTGTTTTTCATAACCTGTAGTGGACCTGAAAACACTAAAGGCACAACTACACAAAATATAAACAGATGAGCAATCCAACACACACAACAGCAAGGATTGCACCTACAAGGAAAAAATAACCGTGGAGGAAATAATCTTTCCGAAAGGTGTGAATAATAACACATGGAATACTGATATGAAAATGGATTGATTACAAAAAGGGGGAATAGATCCCATATGAATAGAAAATTCTACACCCTAAACCATGATGATATTCCAGCTATTGTTTCACAATTAGAGTAATGTCCACCTACTACCACTAACTAGAACATTCTACGAGGTAGCTTGTGGGGCAAGCCACTAGCTAGAACATAGCATGCCTTGGTACAATGAACTTAGGTAGCTTTTGAAACAAGCTACTTATTCAAACCAAAAACTACATAAAATACAAGCTTCTTATCAAAACAACTCATTTACATTACACCATTCAATATGTTTTCTAAGTACACAATATGCCCTTCTCCTTGGGAAGCGATGAAAGAGCATCTAGGTTTACATGCAATCTCGCATCACCAAAGAAAGTTAGAAAGGAAGAAAGAAACAAATTATATTAATGTCTACATATGACCAAAAGTAGGTCGGTGGGACTCAAGGATACAATAGTTAACAATAGAAAGTTCTAAGAAGAGAGATCCTACTAGTAAAATAGCAAAACGTACATAAGACAAATGAACCGGTTTGTTGTTAATACACGTGGTAATGAAATCAATACAAATAGCAATGAAAGGTGAACGAGAGCCCCTAAAGCATGTGTCGATGAAGATTGGATGGAAATCTCATCGACTATCTTTGTTAGTGTTTGAAGTAGATGAGTAATATGGACCATCATCGGCTATTGTGGAAGATCTAGTAATGTTGGTTAGAGAGTATCGAAGGTCGGAGGGACCAGTGGGAGATCCCAAGAGGAAACAAAGCACTTCCTATCATAACATCCTCGGCATAAGTTGTTTTTGTAGTAGAAAAGAAACTTGTACTATGAGTTGGTCCCCTGTGGTCCGGGGACGGTCGGTGAGTAGTAGATACATGTCGCCGAAAAGGGGCAAGTCCACGTTGATGAGAGGGAACAACGACACAAGACCAAGGGGGAGTATGTTAGGGAGTTTTGAAAACTCGAGTAGTAATGGTGCACTAAGAGCAATGCCCCATGACTGATCTATCAACTCTAATATGTGAAGTATAGATGTCGAAAGGGCGCTTGGTGTTACCTATCATCCGGTTGGGATGGAAAAGAGCTGATCAACAAAGGGCTTTTAGAAACTCTAGACCCCTTCTATATGGATATGTACCTATGGGAGATGGCCTTGCGAAGATAAAGAGTTGAGCACCGCTAGTCTAGATATCTGAAGAAAGTAGACGAGGTGTTGCTTAAGTCCCTATAGAGGCAATGGCACCTACCCCGGATCTCATAGTAAATGGAACATTTGAAAATAAAGTGTTCCTCGGTCTCCACCTATAAGAGGACAAGAAGATGATAGATATGATCTTGTCGAAGAATGTGATGATCAATTTCAACCCATAACTAGTGAGAGCACACTCTCATCTTGCCAAGGGGAAATTTCGAGCCATGGGAGCAATGGCGCTGGATATAGTGAGGACAAATAATAATATCAATCAACACTTGTAGGAAATGTTTGGTGTAAAAAGCAAGCTTCGTGCTAAACAACTCAAGGGGTGAGATACGGGTATCCCAGATATACTATTTGTAGATGTCCTCTTTGGCACCTTTGGTGATGATTTCTTTTCGGGGAAGGGCCCAAGGCGGCATCGAGGAGTAGCTTAAGGGGTAGCCTATCAATGGAGATGCCAAAATAAAGGAGGAGCAACCTAGCCTCAAATTTCCAACAATTTCAAAGTCTAGTGGGAACCAATGACATGAACCTCTTTGAATAGAAAAGTGCTAATTATGGATATCTTTAACGAATCAAAGTTGAGGTCCCCAAGGATCTAACTCTATGGTTATAGAAAGTAAGCCTTCAAATATTCTCAACGCGTAGTGACTGGGAAGAAAATTCAGCTTGGACAATGCACCGATGAATTGTGCCGCTTCAAACAAATCGTGCATTGTAGCGTGAGGGTCTGGACCCTCCCAATACAAGCCCATTCAACGGCTCCCAAATTGTGTCCCCAAACCACTGAACCATAAAAAATTGTAGGCTAGATAATTGTAATGTCCCCTTTTTCAACTTAAGACCTTAATTATAGAGACTTCTTGTCATTCCCTTTCCATGGCAATGAAGTTGAATGCGCTTGGGGAGGAATTGCATTCCCACTTCATTTTTCTTTTGCTAATTCTTAAATGTTTCTTTAGTGCTTCAATATTCAATCAAGTCGGTTGGCTTAGAGGAGTTTAAAAGAAAATGAAAAGACCTAATGAAGCTTTATGAGGTCGGTCCTTCTAATTTGGCCTTTGGCACCAAAGGAGGGATATAAAAGGAGGCTTATGACTTCATTTTGAGGATCAATCTTTGGGCTGATTACTCATTGTCATTCCGCTTTTTGACAAAAATCCAATTGTGTGGCTTTTTTCAAGGAAGACGAAAACCTTCCTTGTGGCTGGTGGAGGACGAAAACCCTCCATCTTTGGTGAAGTGAAGATAACTTGATGACCTCTTACAGATTTGAACATTAGAAGATCAAAAAAGACATCTACAAGGGTTTGCATGCATTGTTGAGCTCTTCCTAGTTGGAGTGACTAGGGTTTGATAGCATTTGGGTGCCTTCTAGGGCACAAGTTGCAAATCTGATTTCATATTTTGATTTGGCATAATTTCTAAAGCCGGAATCTATATTTCTTTGTGGTTGTTGGGGTTTGGAAACCCTTCATTTCATAATTTCTTTGGGTTGTACTTCTGCTGCATTTAATTAATTTTCCAATTGTGTTTTCAATCAAGTTTCATATTGGAAAGTGGCTTAAATATTTCCTAAAATACTTATCTATATTTTGGTTGGGTTATTTGAGGAGTTTCAAGTGATTTTCCTTCATTTTTGGACTGTTATAAAAATCAGACTGCTGATTTCCAGCTGTCATAAAAATCAGTTTGTTGGTCTAAAATCTGAAATTAATAATTTTGGGGTTTGTGTGATTTCCTCATTTTTCAGTTTACGTCCTAAAAGGGACATTACAACGGTATCGAGCTTCAGTCTTCCCAGCCTAAGGGTTTTGAAGATCAAAAATGGTGGATAGAATTTTTAGTGATGCTAGGCTCGAAAGGCTTGCCCTAGGGCAAGAAAGATTGGCCAACACAATGGCCCGGCTGATCCATACCATTCAAGGTTCCAATGGTGGAAGGATCTCTTCAAAGGAAGTCATTAATTCTCAGCCATCCAAAGGGAGCAACATTAGTACATGGTATGAAGAATATAGAGCTCTTTCGGAGAAGATCCGAGATGCCCTACCTTTTGCAGAGTTTGTTAAGTTGGAGACAGAAAGAGTTCGAATTAGCACGGGGTCAAAACCCCAAGTAACAAGGAGGGTTCAACCCTCCATAAGGACTCCACACTCAAGAGTGTGGACATTCTCAAGTCCACATGACAAATTTTTGAGCTTCAACAGTCACACATATGCCGAGGAAAATCATATATGCATTGTGAAAGAGATGGAACCACGAAGGAGGAAGAAGTGGCCCTTACTCCCATCATTGTGTTGAAGAATCAACATGATGAGGTAATTATTGATCATTGTTTGGTTAATAACTTAATACTAATAATATTTCAACAGGTGATGAATCCAGGGTTAAAAGAAAGAGTGATGAGCAAGAAAGGAAAGTGAAAGGGATGGGTGGAACGCATTTCTCAAGGAGACATGATAACAGTCAGCTTGCTGATATGTTTATGACAGCAGCTCCTAAGAGTCAAGTTGAGGGTGTTCATGGCTTTGGTAAGAACCACAAAGAGGCTCCATGCATGTGCCAACAAAGTATGGACGAAGTCAAGGTGGAAAAAGAAGATGGACAAGCTGAGGACAGCCGAAGGTATGATATTGGAAATCACATTTCAATTTTTGGTCTCCTCCTATGTCGCTGCCATATTTGTGTCATCATGGACAGCATAGTGGAAATGATGATAAAGTGAAGAACACCCAAAGTGGCAAAGAGTTCATAGATCCTTTGAGTTACAAAGAAGGGGAAGTCTTCAATGGGTTCCATGTTACTATGGCTAGTGAGTGCTTCATTCCGTGCATATGGTTAGAAAGAAATTCTATGAGAAATCATATGGAGTTTGTTGTGCATTCGAACTTCCTTGTGAAGGGTGAGATGCTACAAGATGGCCTCATCATCCCTTGCACCAAGAGGTTCCCACCACTCAAGCTCACCTTGGAAAAGCACATGGTAAGTAATGATTTCTATGTTGTTGGTATTGAAGGTACGGATTTGATATTTGAGATTCAATGGTTGCATCCTTTGGGTGAATTTACCCAAAACTATCAAGCGAGGGAGTTGAGATTCGAACTTGGTGGCATGACAAGTGGAGATCCTCAAGTTGCTACAACAAAGAGGATGGAAAGAATTAATGGGAGAAGGAAAAATCTATGGGCTGCTCATGGTAAGATAACCACCACATTTTCAGTTTTAAAACAGCAGTTGTATAGAGACTTTCAACTCTCAATTCATGCACATACTCTTAGAAGAAGTCTTCCAATGAAAGTGGATGTTGAATTTATAAATTTTACATTTGGAAGTGAGCAAGATAGATGTTATCTCACTGCCCCAAGCATTATAACTCAGCCAGAAATTGGTGGTACAAAGGTAAGTAGTAAAAATCATGTTTTATGGGTTTCAAGGCACACTGTCATAAAAATTCATACTGCTGTTATCAACATTTTCAGTTTATTCAACATTGCATTTGTAGCCATACAAGCAGCCTCGACCATACACAGGAGTAATTTTCAGTTCTTTGATGTTGTTAAAGCATTTTTAGTCCCCATACGGTTGATTTTTATGAAGAGTTTGAAGTATGACAGTTGTTATCTTATTCTTTTTGCTGCTGTCCACATCAGAACCAGCTGGTTAACCCCTTTTAAGACAGTCACCAAAGTGTTTTCAATCACAAGGGGGAAGAGTTTTCCACCTACCATCAAGGAGGGATTGTTTGTCGTTGTTTTAGAAGAGTTTCCAGCCACTATAATGCTGATTTGGAGCAAGAAATTGCATTGGTACAGCTACAGCCATATTTGGGATAACATTCATCATGTGAAGAGTTACATAGATTGCTCACATCCTTGGAATCCGGATGAACCCTTGAAACTCAAAGAAGATGAAGGTAAAGATTTCAGTTTTGATTTTTCCTCTCTTTGTTTATGGAAGGGAAGGAATTTGACAATTTTGTATGAAGCGGGGGAGAATTCGAGCATGGCATGTTTGAGGTATTCTAAGCTTGCTAAGAATTATGATTTTCTTTCATATGTATTGCTAACCCATGGTTCCATGAAAGAACTGAAAGGAATATGGGAAAGGGGGAACAATTATGATGAATTTGCAGCTGTTGATGATGTATCTAAAAGGAAAAATGATCTAGAAGTTGTTGGTTTGGATGGAAGTAGTGAGAATACCAAATTTTGGGACCTCAAGCATGCTGCCATAAGCTTTTATGTGACTGTCATATACATTTCCAGCCCCTTCTCCATGTTGCTATCAGCTGTAACCTGGTTGTCAGCCCCCATAACATTGATAGAATGGGGAACTTTGAAGGTATGTCATGCTTACAACTATTGTACTCTCCTTTCAACTGTTGTTCACAGCTTTTCCAGCTACTTGCCTACTTATAAGATACCGGGAAAGGAGCTTCTAATCACATGGTTGAAGAAATTGCAAACATTTCATGGTGGTTGTAGTCACTATGTAGCCCCCATTGTAATATCCTTTTTGGGAACAAAACTGAAAATTAAAGAAATTTGCACGTCTGATTTTTAGGACAGCAATTAATAGAGGACCAAAAACACTCTCAAACCCTAGCGACTGAGAGAGAGAGAGAGAAAATGAACCATAGAAACACTCAAAAATTATGAGAAGTAATTCCTTTTGATTTTAGAAGCTAGAAAATGTGATCAAATCAACAAACTCATAATTCTGGAATTTATTATGGCACAAAAACAGCTGAAACTTGTAAATTCAATAATTCTTAGAAAACAAGGAATCTCCACACATATGAATACTCAAAATGATCATAAAAATATCAACAATCAAATGAGACCAATATCATAATTTTCCAACCATGGGAACCCTCTCAAAATTGATCCCGAAATCTCTAAATGAGTAGATAAAGCTGCCCAATGCCAATAAAAATCTGAATATGAAGTATTCTCCTCAAATCTGCAATAATCTTCACTCTCAATCAATGTTGAAGGGTTTTCGTCCTCCAACAAAACCACTAGAAGGGTTTTATCCTTCTAGGAAGCCATACAAGAGGGTTTTCATTCTCAAGTGGAAGAACATGGAGCAACAAGCTCACAATGCCCAAATAGGAAAAATGTGCCAAATCTAGATGCTCCAAATGAGGTCCTAAGTCTCCTTTTATAATCTTCTTTTGGCGCCAAAGCTTAGAAAGATAAGGCCGACCCATAAAGATGTTATATTTCTTCATTAAGCTTCTTTTATTTGCCTTTAACCCAACTGACCTGCTTCAAGAGGGAAAACACTAAAAGAAAACATAAAAAATTAGAAAAACAAATGTAAATGAAAGCTCAATGTTCTTCTCCAACTTCTCTACCTCTTTGCCATGGAGAAGGAATGGCAAGAAGTCCAAATTATGATTCTTAAGTGGGAAAAGGGGCATTACACCCATACAATCACCTTGGTGTTATTTCTCTCAAGGAATCGATTGCTTAATCATAGGAGAAACACCTTGAACCAAGGGTCAATTTGAGGACAGTTCCACTAAGGAGGCCTAGTGTTTGGTGCATTTTTAGTTTGTTCTTCTCAAGGTTTTGAGCATAAAAAGACACATTTATAGTCAAGAGTTGTATTCTCTGCACCCTAGCATACTTGTACTATTTTGTGCAAGTAAAGGTGGAATTCTAGTCCCCCTCATTCTGATTTTGAAAGAGAAGAGCAAGATTACATTGATATTCGAAACAACATGAGAGAAAAGTGGGCGACCAATGCTTGGATGGTAATGGCACAAAGAAGGAGCAGCTAAGACTTATTTGGGATCCAGGCACTTGCAATTAAAGGGAGCTATTGCTTCCCACCTTTTTCATATGACAACATTGGAGCTGCATATATAAGCATCCACAATCTTCATTTGCTCCCTTCAATATCATACATCAAGCCATTTTTTACCCACAAAAATGGGGCATATAACTGCTACATGCTGAATAGAACAGTCTCAATTTGTAAAGAACAACACCATCCATCCAACCTCCCCTTTGCATGACAGGCATGTCTATTCAATAAGGCTTGCTCTATTTGTTATCTCGTTTAAGTTGGACCTTCAACTTCTTTCCACTCAATTGGAATCCATTCATCACATTGATGGCAGATTGTGCAGCTTTAGGGAGTCATAACTCATAAAAACTTGCATAAATTTCAAGTTTTTAAAAAAATTGTATTTTCTATGTGTTGGGACATAGGGGACTTCTAGCCAACCTAGGTACGGCCAAGGGACTTATAGACATCCCTTGGCCATATCAGGGCCGTCCCCTGGCATCCCCAAAATGTTTCCTTACAAATAAAAAATTGGGAAGTCTAGGATACGTTTCCTACCCATCCCCACGTCCCCAAAACGTCCCTTGTAAGGGAAGCCCTCAAAAACACAGGGGACACATCCTCAAGGTACACCAGATTCTATCTTTCCTTTCACTTTTCTTAAATCAAATCTTATTCAATATTCCTTTTCGCTTTTCTGTTATCAAAGCTTATTCTGATTCTATCTTCTCTTTCAGTTTTCCAAAATTAAATTTGATCTTTTATTTATTTTCCTTACTTTACCAAATTCAACATTTAAGAAGAATAAAGAAAGAGTAAAGAGAGGATAATATGGACAAGACCATGTATGGTAATATGAATATGACAAATGTGGGCATTTCTGTGTAGACAAGTGTGTTATCATGAGTATGACAAATGGGGGCATTCTGTGTAGACAAGAATTAGAAATACGCCAAATGTGTAGATAAAACAGCAATTTGGGGAGGTAATCCATGATTTTCTAGTTAGGAGTTTTGAAATCAAACTCCTGCTTTCTGTCTAAAGTTGAACCAACGAGATATTTATAAGCTGTATTTTGGCAAGGTGTAAATATGGCTGTTGTAGACTGTGATCAGTATCTATCACATTGGTTACTATCTATCTCATTATTCAGAAAAGCAGGAATTCAAATAAAATGTTCCTCAATCAATCATCAAATTAAATCAGGTTTAGGCACAAAATCTCCTTTAAAAGGATTGGCTATACCTCAGAAGTTTTCAGCCTCAGGTCAGCTCGTAATCCACACATTGGGATCCTTCAAATCAATTAAATTATCAACATGCATATTAAACATAACAGATTTCTGAATTTTCCCTTACATGATCATGAGACTGAAGCTCAAGTCGTGGTCCAAAATATCGCTCCCTCAGCTCATCTGTTGCCTATCACAATAGAGGGCATTTAATATCACAGTTGCATGCCCAGAAATAAAAAGAGAACTACAAAAGAAAAAAATGATGAAATTCATTTCAAGAAATGACAAAAGGAGAAAAAATAATAAATCGAAAAATGTAAACAGAACGATTTGACTCTGAAAAATGATGCCCAGTTATCAACATTTCCTGCAAAATCAGAATGATATCCAGACAAAATTCAGGAAACACTCCTAGTAGGAAATCTAGCTTTGTAAATTCAAAGCACCATCCAGCCAAGCAAATCTGTTTAATGGGTCTGAATCCCTATAAGTGTGATTTTAACTAAGTGTAAGTATCAACCAAGTTTTAATGTTAACTAGTTCTAGAAAATATAAACACTGTTTAAAAACCCTAGAAAAGAAACGACAAATTTTAAACAAATTATCCAAAAGGCAATACTGCCAGCTTTTTCTTACCATTTTCTGTTGATGTTGTTAGCTTGACCCCAAAAGATATTGCATATAATACTGTAACATATTGAACAGTTTCTACTCTTGAAGGAGATGGCATGCCATACAAGACTCAACAGTAAAATTGTAAGCCTTGATTATTAAATCCCTTAAAGAATCCTACCACCTCTGATATGATGGAGACTTTACGAAGAATCCTTTGAAAGATATATCTATAATGACTCTTAGTCATTCTCCATTACAGTATGTGTCTGGGAAAACATCTGAATAACACAGTAGAATGTATAAACATTGCATATACTAAAAGTCTTAAACCCTTATGAAATAAAATTATTCTATCCTAGAAATCCTATCCTCATGCATTGTAATCAAGATATCCAATCTCTAGTAAAGACTTTCTAGTACAGTGATATTGATCACTTTCTCAAAGAAGACGATATTTGAGCTGAGAAGCTAATGAAATAGTTACATATTAAAGTCCCTTTTGAACAAATATGTGTAAAGTAATTGATATTTAATAAATTATGTTTTCTTACTCGGTAAACTCCCATTGTGGGGTAACCTTCAGGCTTCAGTTTAGATGCCATGACCAATCTATTCTATTGAATTCACTCAGAACTTGTACCCAGTCTTGTCCATTGGGGCATATACCACACACAACAAGATGGATGTGGTATTTTACCCAATTTCAGTTCTTAACCATGTCTTCTAGGTATTTGAACATTGGGTTTCACTTTGGAAGCAAATTTTCTTATACCACTTGAGCTCATCCATCTGACATACCAAAAATTGATGATTGGTACCATGATCTTGACTGATTTTATCAGTCTTGAAGAAGCATATGATTGCTGGCCATGACTATCAATTATATGTTTTATTACTATTGAGAGGTTTGATGCTTCCACAGTCCATGATAATGTGAACACAAATTTTGGGTTAAAAACCTGTATAGAAATGCAATAAGTCATCAATGATTCAGACCACTCAAGAGGTCCATCATAAAGATGGATTATTGTGATGAGATACCAGTTGTAGAGTTCCTTGTATAGATAACTCTTGTCAAGTACATGATGTCAAAACCTTTCAGAAAATGCTAAGTATATAATTAGATGTCGCAGGTTCATTAAATTCCACCAGCTGTTGCAAACAATATTGAAAGTGACTACATTTGTTAAAAATAATTGAGTGCAACCACTAATTAATTATACATAAGACTGAATTTCTCAAAGAGGGGTATTCTCTTAATCTTGTTAATGATACGCATCCAAGCTTGACTTAGACCTGACCCATTATCCCTATTGAATCTCTTCTTGCATTTGTTGATCTCCGCATGTTCCCTTTATCACCTCTTTAAATAATGGTCTTCAACCACAAGGACCTTAGTATCTTCAATTCAAATGCTAGGTATTCATATTTAGGTATATAATGTCTTCTTCCCTAGAGATACTTTATACTTTATGCACAACACAATGCTGAAAACATTAACTTCTAATTTGATGATGAAGAACACTAATTACACATTCTCTATGGACTGAAGGATTCTTATGTTTTATTTTCTTTGAATAAGCGTTGGATGTGGAAGGAGTGGATTAGAACTAATGATTTAGCAGTGTTGACCTTTCCATGTCAATCTGCTAAATTGCCTATACAAGTTCACATAAAAATGTCTAATGCATTCTAGCCATTGTGTTCCAAGATGATGTAAATACCTTTAACGATGGAAAGCATGCATGGAGGTCTAAAGAAAGGATCCTTGTATCATTAAAGTGATATTTTGACATTTTCCAAGCATATAACTTTTTTATTACCAAATGATTTCAAATTTTGGTTTTTCAAATGTTTAATTGTGAGGATAAAGCTAATGGTATGTTGATAGTATTAAGTTTGCTACCAGATCAACAAGAACCCAATACTGAAGGAACCTTTCCCCTTGGAAATTCAGGG
Source organism: Taxus wallichiana var. yunnanensis (assembly GCA_018340775.1). Classification (NCBI taxonomy): domain Eukaryota; kingdom Viridiplantae; phylum Streptophyta; class Pinopsida; order Cupressales; family Taxaceae; genus Taxus; species Taxus wallichiana. The sequence continues at coordinate 36,390,356 of CM031241.1, forward strand.
TTTTTAATCTATCATTACTTGCTATGGCAGCTAATTTAAATTTTGGAAAATTGCATTTATTCCAAAAGTTTTGGTCATTGTCTATTGATTTATTTTGTTTTTATTGTCAGGTTCTTTATCTTGTTGATCAGATATCTTTTCAAGCTCAATTGCGCTTTTATTGATAGAGTCACTTATACTTCGCAAATCTACAGGGTTTCTTGCTTTTCTTTGTTACTATTTTCTTCAACAATTTTTCTACAATCTCTTATTTCTTGATCATGTTCTTTGAGAAAAATGTGTATCTGCTCTTCATCTAATTTATTGCACTAGTAACTTTATTTTTAATTCACCATTTATTGAGGTCTTGTTTCTAAACATAATAAATTCTCATTAAGTATATACAATGCCTCTTTTATAGAATTATTTTAATTTTCTTGGCTGCTATTTCCTTCTTCCTTCAATTTTCCCATTTCATTTGAAAATTATATGCATATTTAACCATTCAGAGCCGCACTAGTAAATAAATATAAAAGTCGGCTTTCTCTTGGATAATATATTTTGTGCCATGAAAACTTGCAAACCAGTCCAATTTCCTCGGCATTTTTTCATATTCACATACATAAGCAGGCAGTTGACATTCCGGATCCCCTTGAAATACGATGAGCAATTGTGAGTATTTTTATTGAGTTTCTTAACAATACCTCCAGAGAACAAACCAACCTGTTGCTCTATGCACTTTGTGTGTTGTTTTATTTCTTCCCTTGTTCTTATGGATTTTTTTCGCTTAATTTTTGCCATTTCAAGGACAAAATTGTGTTAGACGATTGGCAGACCTGCCTGTCATCAAGATATCAAAATAGCTCAATCTAAAAAGATTGACAAAAGTTTGAATACAAGATTAAACAACAGAAACACAATTTCCATTATTAAAAAATGTCACCCAGACAGACAATAATGGATTGCATTAATATAAAATCTTGTACTTTTCAATGAGAGGCACCCTTTGTTAGCTAGCGACTATGAACTTTTAGGCACTAAAGTTTTCCATGCAAAATGTCCTCTAAAAGTAAACCATTCCCTTGGATATGATCATCTCATGTTGTGATGGAGCAATACGATCTATACTGATTCCTTATATTTGGAAATTTTATTTGTAGGACAAGTGCCATTAAACTTTGATTCTTTGTCATCATAGAAGACTTTGAAATCAGACCCATGAAACAATGCTTTTATAAAGAAACCTGAGTACACAAAAACATCAAATCATTTTAGGCAATTCGGAAGGTGAAGCATTTATGTTTGTCACAGCCCTAGAATAGTTAGTTTCATAAAAATAACTATAACATACAAAGAGATAAAATACATAATAATATGCCATTTGTGTAATGAGTATTCACAGCTGAACCAGAAAGATAAACAGAAATTGGAATAAACAGTTGGAACTTTATTCATAGAACAGAGTATACACAACATATTCCCCAGAATAGACAACAATATAGCTAGTATACACAAGAGAGCTCCCTGAACATGTACCCAAACACAACATGGGTAGAAAGGCTATCCAGAAGTTATGTGGACAACCACCAACAATCACCTCTCATATTGAACACAAGTACTAACCTTGACTAACCAACCAAAAAATAATATGAAAATACAAACACATACTAATCATCCATTCTCTTACTCTACCAAAATATAATAGCTCTCAAGTACAAGTACATATTATGTTATACTAAAAATGGTGTCTGCATCTACCCTCCGACTAAGACTTTCTGATGCCCTTGCCGACACTCTGACTCTATGAGCTGGTTGGACGGTTTGAAACTTTCAAGTAGAAGCGAGGGCGGTTGTGGTAGTGATTCCCTCTAAAACTTTTTTGTGACAACTACCACAACTTCGGTATGCAACTGTAAAAGCAGCTGACACAGAGAAACCACTAAGCATACAAGCCTCCTCAGCTTATGAATCTTTGACTCAATTGTGACCATTCTATCTCAAAAGCGGTTTGCTAGTCCAAAAGTAGCCTTCGGATGTGACTTGCACAAGGCTACTCGTGTCTCCTCATGTGCCAACCTCTTTGTATCAAAAGAGGGCTTAAGATGATGTTCTATATCTAGAGTAGCCTAGAGCTGTTGTAGACTGCTGATGTGCCTATACTACTGCTAAGGCTTGTTTTTGGAGCTCACGAATGAATTTTTTCTTGATGTTTGAATCCTTCATCTAATTTTCATTCCATGCCTTTATCAAAGTTGTATCAATATTCTATGCAGTACATTTTCTCTCAAAAACATTATCCTCCCGCCATCGCTTGAGTTCTACTTGTTGAATGGCATAATTTTTATCCATCTACTTTATTTTCTCTTTCAATTGCTGATTTTCCATTTCTAATTCTGCTTTTTCTGCCAATCCTACAACTTTTGATCCCTCTTCCTAGATAATGTATGGTAACGTTGGCTCTTCAAATGAAGGTAGACCAGCAGGATCATGAAAATTTAGAAATTGTGTGGTAGATACTCACCCAAAATCAAATTTTGGAATGACCTCTTCCTTCCACTCTCATTCATCTTATTCCTCTGGATGTTATCCCATGACTAGTTCTATATCTAGAGTAGTCTGGAGCTGTTGTAGACAATCCTTGTAATATCCCTTTTAGGGCTGAAACTGAAAAAGAAAGAAACCACACAAACCCAAGTAAAGTAAAATCTGATTTTTATTACAGCAGTTGTAATATTCCTGCAAACCCTAGCAGCGAACTGTATAGCGACTCAAATGCACCATAAAACCATGCACGATAGCTTGAAATTACTTCTGAATAATTACTTCAACATTGACAACCAATATCCAACCAATTTGCAACAAATAAATGAAGAAAAACAGCAAAGAAACACTGCTGTGATTAAATTTGTGACAGCAGCAGGGCAGCCCCACACAAAGGCTGAAAACAATAGATAAATGCCTCCAAAAATAGCCAAATTATGGATTCCGGCCTTATAAATTATAGAGAATCCGAATATCAAATAATATATGAATTATTTTCCCTAGAAAGCATTGAGCCACAACCAAACCCTAGTCAATCCCTAGGGAAGAGCTCCAAAAATCATGCAAAGCCTTTGTAGTTCTTCTCCTTGATGTCCTTGATCCAAATCAGCAAGCAAGTCTTCAAAAGATGTCTTCAATGCACCACCATGGAAAGTTTTCATTCTCCACCAGGCCACAAGAAGGGTTTATGTTCTCTGTAGATGCCACACAAGAGGGTTTTTGTTCTCAAGTGGAATGGTATTGAGCAACTAGCCCAACAAACCAAATGTAGATATAAATGCACCCAAGATCTTCAAATGAAGTCATACAATTCCTTTTATACTCCTTGCTTGGTGCCAAAGGCCAATTAGATGAGGACCAACCTCTTAAGCTTCACTTTATCTTTTAATTTGCCTCTTTAATTCCTCGAACACAGCCGACATGCCTCCTAAAGGACAATCAATAAAAGAAAACATTAAATTTAATAAAAGAAAACTGAAATGAAGTGCAATTCCTTCCCTTGTTCACTTATTCTTCTTTGCCATGGAAAGGGAATGGCAAGAAGTCTTCATTTGGCCTCAATTCGAAAAAGGGGACATTACAGTCCTCCCTTCCCGAAATTGTTTGTCCCCAAGCAATTGCAAACTTGGTTGATCTGAAAACTTGATTTCTTCCTTCTTTCCATCATGTAATTCCACATCCTCAAATGAAGTAGGAGGTGGCTTCCTTGACAAGGCATCCGCTACCACATTGTGTTTTCCCTTGACATATTCAATATCAAAATCATATGCTTGGAGTCTACTCACCCACTTTTGTTGCTTGGCCATTTAATTCTTTTTGATGAAGAAAGAATCTCAAACTATTGTGGTCGGTTTTGACCACAAACCTTCCACAAATCAAGTATTGTCGGAACTTGGTCAATGCATGCATGATGGCCAACATTTCCTTGTCATAGATAGAGAACTTCTTCTCATGATCCTTCAATTTCCGGCTCTCATATGCAATGGGATGCTTGTCTTGCATCAAAACAGCCCCTATACCTTCACGGAAGCATCACATTCAAGTATAAAAGGCATAGAAAAATCTGGAACAGCAAGTATCGGGCAAGAACACATCACCTTTTTCAGTTCTTCAAAAGCTATTTGGGCTGTTTTTGACCAGCTGAAAGCTCCTTTTCTTGTTAGAGAAGTCAATGGGGCTGCAAGTTGGGAAAATCCCTTCACAAATCTCTGGTAGTAAGAACATAAACCCAAAAATCCTCTCAATTGTGTGTTGGTTGGGGTTGGCCAATCCATGATGGTTTGGATCTTTTGTTGATCCACATGAACCACGTGCATTGATAACATGCCCCAAGTACAAAATTTCAGTCATTCCAAACTCACATTTTGATTTTTTTGCATAGAGTGACTGCTATTCTAAAATTTTCAGCACCTTATCCAAGTGTTGGAGATGTTCCTCCCATGTTTTGCTATATACCAAAATGTCAATAAAGAAAACTTTTGGCACACATTGTGGAAGAAATTCAGCGAGAGGTTGTACTTTACTTATACGTATCATCCACAGATGGATGGCCCAACAGAAGTTATCAACAGGATCCTTGGCAATTTGCTAAGATGTTTGGTAGGAGAGAAGGAACATGGGATTCAATTTTTGCACAACTAGAGTTCTCTTATAACTCACAACAAAAGCATCGAGAAAGTCATCTTTCCGAGATGTGAATGGAACAATTCCACAAGGAATTGCGGAACTTAGGTAGTTGCCACAAGAAGGGAAAAGTGCGGACACGGGAGACTTTGTACAGGGACATGAAGTGCACGAGCAAGTGCACAAACAAGCTAGAAAAGCAACATTGTGGAGGAGACACTTGGAGTTTGAGGTTGGAAATTTAGTTGTTGTGAAAAGAGAGATTCTTGTGAGGAACATATGATAAACTCAAGAGGAAGAAGATTGGACCATCCAAAGTCTTGAGGAAAATTTCAAAGAAAGCATGAGTTGGAGTTACCATAAGGGATAGACATTTCTCCTATCTTTAACATAGAGGATCTCTACCCTATTATGAGGGGTAGACAAGTGGAGAAGAGAGACACACAAAAGTAGATTGGAACACCAACTACCAGAGAAGAGGAACACAAAAATTGAATGCATTGTGGAGAACCGTGTCACAAAAACAAAAAGCAAAAAACAGCATAAAGAATATCTAGTAAATGGAGAGACCGAGAATTTGAAGATGCATCTTGGCTTACAAGGCAAAGCTCGCAAGTCTAGGTCATTCCATTTCAAGCCTTCGGAATATCGTTTGGGCGAGACGCTCAAGTTTCTTCTTCCTGGCTTTTATGATGCGGGAGCATCTAGGTTCATAAGAAATATTCGTCACCCAAAAATACTTAGAATCGAGAAAATAAAGTTTCAAGCAATGCTACACCACTCTTAAGCAAGCTATGCAAAACTCCATTGCCTTAGCCTTAGTCATTTCGCGAAGGCAATACGCTAAGGAAGTCCTCGAATACTAGAGAAGCCACTAAATATTACATTCCAACAAGACCACTTCATAAAGCTTCAATGATGAGATGGGTGTCTAACAGAATCGCTTTGTCGACATCAATACATTAACAAAGAGCACATGTGGTCCTAGATCCATCTATTTCGGCTAGGAACCAATAGAATGATTTGTTTGAACCCGATCCAACAGAAGGGAAATTCTAGGAGCTAATCAATGGCTTTGAGAGGCCACCTGAAGAATATTTTGTGGGGAGCCTTTGCTTGTTGAAGGTGTCTTGTTCTCCCACCAGGAATTCTATAAGTAGAAGGGAGTTGCAAACTTGTAAAGCATCTTAGACATCATGGATCATGGACGGCTGATTTTTGGAGTCCTTGAGAGTGTGAGCCAAATGTGGTTTTTCAAAGCTTCACAAAGTCTACAAGCTTAGGATAGGTCTAGGATTGGAATGCTTAAAAGGATTGCAATATACTCTTGTTATAACTATGATTTGGGGTGTTAAGCTATTGTGCCAAATTTTGTAAATCTTTCTTTGCATAAATAAAGAAACATTGTTATTTTCTAGTTAAATTGTTGTACACGATCTTTCTTCGATGAGGTCAAACTCGACAAGTGGTTGCGTGGTGTAAGGTGTTCCTTCACTTGGGAACCCTAACCGCAATCGCATCAAACACTTTCGTAGCTTGAGCGTTTTAAAAACAGGCTTAAGGGAAATCATATGCACAAGATGCAAACTTTGGGGAAACATTCCAATAGTTACACATCAAAAACATTGATGTTGAAGGCAAGGAAAGATGCTAGCTCAAAAATGGGCTGCTCTACAAGCCGGATAAGCTGCGTGTGCCAAAAGTAAAAAGACTTCCAAAGTTTTAGGCAAGTTTAGAGTTGGCAAAACCATGGCTCATTTGCAAAGGTATGTGTATTGGCCCAATATGCAAGAGAAGTAGCTAGATTCATTAAAAGATGTAAATTTTGTTGTGAAAGAAAACCCCAAAAGGAACAACCGCAAATCTGATCTCTAACAGCAATTTATACAATGTATACTTGACAAAATTAATGCAGATCTGAATTTATTAGGGAAAATGTGACTTGCCTTAGAGATTAATGACATTCAAAACTGATTTAAACTTGATCAAATCTTCGCCAAAAATAATCAAAATTTATCATAGATACAAGAACACCAAAAATATAAATTTTCTAACCAAGAAGAAGAGTTGGAAATTTATTAGAAGTATGAGAAAAATTAGCTTATAGGCATGGCTGGAAAAGAGGTTTCCAAAGCCCAAATCCACTGAAACAAAGTTGAATATGGCCTCCAAAATTATGACAAATATTCGGTGATGAGATTCGGGACATCCATGCCCTAGAATGTGTCAAACTCCACCCACAAGGATGTAGATAATCCTAGATTTGGCTGAATATGAAGGTAAAAATTTTCCCCAGCACTTGTGTCTTCAAACTCTAGCTAGAAATGCCTCAAATCTGTAATATTGGGTCTTCAATCACTGCTGAAATTCTGAAAAACTCCTTAAAGCTCAATAGAAATCCCTGAATAGCACTTCCTCTCAAAAGGATGAAAAGTTTTCGTTCTTCAACCTTGGCAATAGAGGGTTTTTCGTCCTCTAATGCAATTTCATCAAAGGGTTTTCGTCCTTCAATGCGAAATTGGAAAGCAATTAGCTTAAACCAAAATTCAAGAGATAGAAAATAGGCAAAGTGATGTCTTCTCCAAGTATGGCGGCTTCCTTTTACAATTTCTCTTGGCATATTTGTCCACACAGAGGCCCAATCAGCTCTTTTCACTTTATTTAATATTTTCCCTTTTGTTTTACTTTATTTTATATTTCTTTATCCCCTTGCTAATGTCCCTATATGGGTCGCATTTTTCATTACGGGAGGAAATAAAAATAAAGTTACTTTTTCTTTTGTTATTTTATCACTAATTAATAATAAATTACTAAAGTGCTTATAACAAAACTATTATGCACTTTTCATTAGTTTATTAGGACTAGTTCCCCTTTTTTCTCATCCCTTAGCTATCGGGAAACAATGAATGGGCTAAGGGTTTTCGATTTATTAATTTTGAAAAAGGGATATTTCAAAGAGAACCAGCTAAATTCATTAGAAGATGTAAATTCTGTTCTAAAATCAGGCCTAAGAGTAGGAAAGAAAAATTGTACATGCCTCTACCTATTCCTATTAAACTATGGGAAAGCATCTCTATGGATTTCGTGTGAGGTTTGTCAATGTCTAAGAATGGTCATGGCTATCTACATGTTGAAAAGTGTTTGTTTTGATTCCATGTAAGAAGAAAATAAAATGACACGGAGTAACTGAATTATTCTTTTCTAATTTTTGGGTGCATTTTGGTTTGCGTAATTCCATTGTTCCAAACAGAGATTCAAAAAAATTGTGTAAGTTCTGAACCACCATGTGGTGCAAGACTAAGTAACCGGATTCGCCGAATCAAAAGGACTAAAAATCGAAATTTGCCGGACTTCAAAAGGCAACAAAAATTCATTTAAAATCACAATTATATTCGTATTCAATCCGAGCGTGAATTTTTTATACAAAACGTTGTAAATTGCGGTTCAAAATCGTGGAAATTAGCATTAGGGTTTTTACTTTTTTGCATTTTTGGGTTTCCGCCTAAATCATCGTTGTTTGTCTATAAAACCTCTTGCAGCGGCACTAAACTTCACACACCCTCCTATGGTTTGAATTTTTGTTTGATTGGTGTGAGTGTGAAGGAGATTACGAGGTTGAAGGAGCCTACGAATCGCGATTGTTCTGCGTTCCACCATTACTACAAGTTGCAATGACTCTGTGAGTTCATCGTTTGTTGCTCAACGTGTATTTTCGGGAGGCTTGAAGCTACTCAACGTTTGTTGCAATGACTCTGTGAGCTGAACGAGGTTGACGGAGCGTTTACCCTCGCCGTCAGTGTAAACAATGACTGGTTTGCCGCTGCTCCATAGTCCATAGTCAAGTCTCGACTTATTTAGAGCTCACCACAGGCCTATGTTGCCGCTGCGCAAAGGTATTTTACGTTTAAAGCGTAATGTTTATATTTTAGATTTAAAGTTTGTTAGGTTTAAGAAATTTATGTTATAAAATTATAAAGTATGAAGTTTTAATATTATAAAGTTTTAAGTTTTAATATTCTAAACTTTTTATGTTTTAAAATTTAATATTTAAAGTTTGCACGTTTAACATTTTTACATTTTAATACTTTTAAGTTTTAAAGTTTTAACTCTTAAATATTATAAAACTCATTGTTAATATTAAATTATATAACATACTCAATTTTATAATAATAAATTGAATGTATTTAAATATGAAATTTAATAAAATATATCATTAAATTATATAATGTATTTTATTAAATTTTATGTATTATATCAGTAAATTGAATGTATTTTTAAAAAAATGTATTTAATTCAAATGTATTATAATAATAATTATCGGATAATTATTAATATTATATATTTAAATTAAATAAATGATAATGATTTTTGTATAATTTGATTTTTAATTTTTATTTTTTTGTTTTTTTTTTTTTTGTTTGTGTTTTTTTAAAAACATATTGTATTAACATGGCACCTCCAAAATCAAGTGCAGCGGGATGGAAATATATGAGCCATGAGGGGCGGACAAACAATATCACATGCACTTTATGTCAACATTCTTTTACTGGCACATTAACAAGAGTAATGGACCATCTTCTTGGAATATCGGGTGGTCAAGGAGGTGGTGTTGAAGCATGTCGGAATGTCAGTCCTGAAATAAAAGCAGTGTTGGAGAAAGACTACAAGCATTCATTAGTGTTAAATCAGCAAAGGCGCAAAAAAAAAAACAATGAATCCAAAGGGAGCTGTAATATCCCTTTTAAGGGCTGAAACTGAAAATAAAGAAATTAGCACCAATCCCAATTAATTCAAATCTGATTTCTAAAATCCCCAGACAGGAAATAAACTCAAATTTGAGACAACGAACATATTTTTGGAATAGCAGAATAAAAAGCTCACAAATTCATCATACAATGCATCCACACTTTTATAAACATTTTTGAGATATTTTAGAACTGTTTTCAACCCAAAAATACATGCATATGCTCAGCTGAAAATTAACAAAAACTAGCGAAAGTACAGCGCCAAAATAATTATGCAATGAGGGTTTATAAACCCCAAAAATTCACCACAGTAGATTCCGACTTTATAAATTGGGAAAAATCTAAAAATGAAGTGAAATATCAATTATTTGCCCTTTAAGGCACCAAACTTCACTCCAAGGTAGGTTGTTCCACCTAGAAGAGGCCACTCAATGCAAATATAAATTTGATTATGATTTTTTTCCCTCAAATCTTCAACAATATTTCAAACTCACACAAGGTAGGAGAGTTTTTCGTCCCTCTATATCCACTAGAAGGGTTTTCATCCTTCTAGGAAGATGCCACACACTTGGATTTTCGTTCATGAGTGGAAGAACAATGAGCCACCAACCCAAAGGTTCAAGTAGAGTAAATGTGCCAAAGATATATGAGTGCAAATGAGCTCCAAAGTCTCGTTTATAACCTCATGTTTGCGCCAAAGCTTTGGAAGAGAAAGGTCGAGCCCTATAAGTCATATTATTCTATTGTGCCTCCTTAAATGCCTTAAACCCCACCAACCTACTAAAGGCAAACACACGCTGAAAAGAAACATTAAAAATTAGAAAAACAAATGCAAAAGAACTCAATTCCTTCTCCAAACTCTCATACTTCGTTGCCATGGAAAAAGGGATGGCAAGAAGTCCAAATCATGTTTCTCAAATTGGAAAAGGGGATATTCCCATAGTTACGCGGAGACGCGCCCCCTAAGCCGACACGTTTTGAATGTCCCGGACATCCACAGGGACATGGGGAAACGTTCCCCCACGTTTCCCCCTTTTTTTTTTGGGAAACACACAGGGGACATCTCGGAAGAGATGGGAAACGCCTGGGGACGGGGAAACGTGGGGGCGTGGAGGGCGTCTAGGCGTCCCACACGTGGTCACCGTTGCATTTCCTAACTTAAAAACATAAAAAAACAGCACTTAATACTTTTTTTAATTGTAAATCACTAATAATAAAAAAATTGCATTACTAACCTAACCCTAACCCTAAAAGTGCAATTTTATGTTATAAATTTACATTATGGGCTCATTTCATATTCACACCAAGCAAGAGCAGAGTGAGAGCAAAAGCAAGACAAAGAGTGAGAGCAAGAGCAAGAGGAAGAGCAAGAGTGAGAGCAAGAGCGAGAGCAAGAGGGAGAGCAAGAGCAAGAGCAAAAACAAGAGCAAGCAAGAGGTATTTATATTTATAAATTTATTTGCTTACAATAATCGTAAAAGTTTTTTGTTTTTTTTTTTAAATTTAGATTATAATTTATATTTATATTTGCACTTTTTAGGGGCTATTTTTAGCATTTGCATCTACATTCACAATGTAATCATGCATGTAGTTTGTTTAAAAATGCATATTGCATAGGGTTTAGTTGTAAATGGTTACGTTTTTTTTTTTAAATTACATTTTTATTTCTATTTTAAAATTTATCTTATATTTGTATTTTTTAGGAGATGTTTTTAAGCATTTGCATCTACATTCACAATGTAATCATGCATATAGTTTGTAGGATTTTAAAAATGCATAGTAAAATTTAAATGGTTACGTTTTTTTTTAAATTCTATTTTTATTTTTATTTTAAATTTTATATTATATTTGCATTTTTTAGGGGTTGTTTTTTAGCATTTGCATCTACATTAGGCATATAGTTTGTGGGATTTAAAAAATGCATCTTGCATAGGGTTTGGTTGTAAAATTTAAATGGTTACGTTTTTTTACATTTTATTTCTAGTTTAAAATTTATTTTATAAATTTATATTTGCATTTTTTAGGGGCTGTTTTTAACTTTTTTAGCATTTGCATCTACATTCACAATATAATCACGCATGTCGCATATAGTTTGTAGGATTTTAAAAAATGCATATTGGTTACGTTTTTATTTTTTAAATTAATCAATCATATAGTTATAATTGTTTTTAATTCATTGCAGCAATCATCACAATGAGTTATTCTTTTGAGCATGAGTATGAATCAGAGCGGGAGAGGGTTGAACAGGTAGTTAAGATAGGTGGTCGTGGAAGAATTGGTGATACCACAATGGGGGAGAGTGGAGAAGGGACACAAAATGTAGTGGCAGCGGCAACTGGTAGTTCAGTTGGTAGTGCTACCAATTGCCCCTCTCCAATATTGTCCAAATTTGCCATTGGACCATTTGATAAGAAGAAGCCATTGCAACAATTTGCCCAAATTGTTGATAACCCCACCTCCAAGTATCGAGGGGGGAGCAAAGTATGGAAGTGCAACATATGTGCACTGACTTGGCATGGCAGTATCACTAGGACCAATGCACACTTGTTGCACCTTACAGGAAGGGGGGTTGGCACTTGTAAGGGCCTTTCACTAGAGCAGAGAGCTGAGATGGTGAGAATCTTCAATGGAAATACTACAGACAATGTGCCAGAAGTTCGTGGTTCTACTCTGGCTGGCAAACATAGTAATACTTTCGCTGGTTCTAGTTTTGGAGTGTCAGAAGTGGAAAGCAGAGGAAGAGAATGGTCGGAGGGCGCTCAATTCGATTATTGACATGTTTGATTCAAAGGCAAGGGAAGAGGCAGATGATGCTATTGGGAAAATTTTCTATGTTGCTAGGATTCCATTTAATGTCGCTCGCTCTCCTTATTACAAGGAGGCTATGGCTAAGGTTCTGTGAGATACAAGTTATGTGCCTCCTGGAGACACAAAGCGAGGGCGGACATCTTGAATAGAAACTATTCCAAGGTTAATGCTGATGGAGAAGATGAAGGTGACATGGATGTCACATGGATGTAGCATTATCATGGATGGGTGGATGGACATTAGACACCGTCCTCTCATCAATATCATTGTCTATTACAAAGATGGACCGTACTTCTTGAGAGTAATTGATTGTTTTGGGAAGCGAGAAAGATGTTGAGTTTCGATGTCAGATTTTGAAGGATGCCATTGAGGAGGTTGGACCTTGAAACGTTGTACGAGGTTGTCACATATGTAGCTTATGTGTGCGGAAGCGTGAGAAGCTAGCTAGTGGAGCGGGAATATAGGCATATTTATTGGACTCCATGTTGTGTGCATGCCACGAACAATGCAATCTTGAAAGACATAGGGAAGATTCGGTGGGTTAACCGGACAGTGGCGAGGCTAGGGATGTGCGAGAAGTTTATATGTAATCACCACACATCATTGGCACTTTTTCGAAAATTTTCGAAGAAAGTATTTTTAAACCGAGTTGACACCCGCTTTGCATCCTATTTTATTTTGTTGGAGAGGATGTCGAGTTGCGAGCCCCCGCAAATTATGATTATGACACGAGGATTGGACTAGGTGGCGTGAGTCCAAGAGAGATCAAGGGAAAAGAGTGAAGGGAGTGGTGTTGCGGGAAACATTTTGGGTTGATATTTAATACATCATATCAATCATAGCTCCAATTTTAGTGTCATCAAATATGGGGATTCTAACGACCTCAATCTTGGTGAGATCTACAAGTGCATTGACAGCATGTTTGGGCAAATGAAGGCAACTATTCGGGTGAGGGACCCCACTTTGGAGTTCTATAATGAACATATACAACCCATTATTCAGCGGAGATGGGAGAAGTTGAACACTCCTCTTCATATGGTTGTGTATGCACTAAATCCCAAATGGTAGAGTTATCCCATTGGATGATGATGAGGTGAAGAAGGGCCTTATGAAGGCCTTTAAAAAAATGTACACTCCACAGGAGGCTTCACAGATCAGATTTGAGTGGCTCGACTTCACTGAACTTGATGGGTACAAAACATCAACAAAGGCAGACATGGTAACAATAGCACAGGAGAAGCCAGTGAGTTGGTGGCGACTGTATGGGCTTCCAGGATGCTGCTGACCACTTGTCATTCGCCTCCTTTCCTAGGTTTCTAGCTCCTCTACCTCTGAGAGGAACTAGTCTACATATGGTTGGATACACTCTATTAAGAGGAATAGGCTTACCTCTGCGAGAGCGAGAGAAGCTTGTAGTTGTACACAGTGCTTTGCGTCTTATAGATCGCAAGACACCTAAGTACAAACAGACCCCAGCATTACGGTGGGATGTAGATCCCGAGGAGCCAAAACAGGTTGAAGAGGACAATACTGTGCGGCGGGGATTGCTTGGGCTTACCTTTGATGACGAGGATGCTAGTACCAGCGAGGAGGAGTTCATGGATCTTGCTTCAGATGTTGATTCTAATTTTTAGGCCGATTCTTGTAGTTGTCCTCTTTTTTTGTAATATTGACAATAGACAATTGTTGGTGTATTTGGCTATGAGATTAATGATATGAATATCAGCTATTGTCACTTGATCAATCGTAATTTAGAATGGTTTTACTTTTATATTTTATAATATATTTGAAATTTCAGCTTGTCTCAAATTCAAAATTCAAATATGTATTATGAATTTTCAATTTATGACATTAACATATTGATATTATAGTATTAAGGAATGTATTTGATGTTTATGAGTTCAAGTTTCACCTTATTTAAATCTCAAATGGTTTTATTTCAGCTTATTTATATAATTTAGTCACTATATCTTTATATTTTAAATATTTATATATTTTTTAATTAGTCGTCCCCCACCGTCCCCAAAATTTAGAAATTTTTGCCATCCCGAAACCCCATCCCCCATCTCGGGTAACTATGGATATTACAATCCTCCCTTCTCAAAATTGCTTGTGCCCAAATCCCAAATAAGCCTTAGTTGCTCCCTCTTTGTATAATCACCGTCCAAGCATTGGTGACCCACCATCTCTTTCTTGTTGTCCCAATTACCAATGTAATCTTGCTCTTCTTCTTCAAAAATCAGAATGAGGGGAACTAGAATCCCACCTTTAATTGCACAAAATAGTGCAAGTGTGTCATTGTGTAGAAAATACAATCCCCGGCTATAAAAATGTCTCTCTATGCACCAAGACTTCAAGAAGAACAAACTGAAAATGAATAAAACAACAGACCTCTTTCAATTTGACCCTTGGGTCAAGGTATTTGCCATCCCATTTTACTCCTATGTTTTGGCAATCTATTCCTTGAGGGACATAGCACCAAGATGACTGAATGAGGGTTGTATAGTGACTACAACAGCCATGAAGTGTTTGGTACTTCTTCAACCATGTGATTAGAAGCTCCTTTCTCGGTATCTTATAAGTAAACAAATAGCTGGAAAATTTGTGAACAGCAGTAGAAAGGAGAGTACAATAGATGTAATCATGACATACCTTCAAAGTTTCCCATTCTATCAATGTTATGGGGGTTGGCCACAAGGTTACAGCTGATAAAAACTTGGAGAAAGGGCTGGAAATGCTTACATAAAAGCTTATGGCAGCATACTTAGAACCCAAAAATATGGTAGTCTTACTACCTTCCTCCAAACCAACAACCTCAAGACCATTTTCCCAAGATTTAATAGCTTCAAAAGGAACATTCTTATCACTGTTCGAATTGGAAACAATTCATAATCTGACTGAACCCAAACCAGCAACTTATTTTTTCTTCTAAACTTATTGGGTGGTTGAATTTGCACATGCCCAACCATAAATAAGTTTTTCCAAAGGGTTGATATATGAAGAAGAGTATCATAATGAAATTTTCCCAAAAACTGGAACCATTGCATTCCCCAAACAACATTAACTTCAGCTGGCTTAATTTCAAGAAAAACATTACATACCTTGCACCTTCCCATGAAATTTGACAACATGAAGATGTTATTGGTGATCTTGAAGCCTTTGAAACCATCCTTGCTTGGCCCCAACCTTCTTTCCAATTCTTCTTTGACAATTTGATGCATACAACTGCCCAATCCTTCTAACTCTTCCATTTTTATGGATCCAAGGGTTAGCCATATAAGAAATGAAAAGTTAGGACCATCATTATGACCCCAACACTTCATGATAGAGTTCTCTTTCATACTGATTTTAAAATCAGATATTCCTCCTTTTGAAGGACTCGTCATAGCACCTATACACCATAGAAATTGAGCCCAAGTGTCTATATGTTCTTTGCTACAAAAGGAACTTCTTATCTCCTCACCCCATGAAGTATGATGTGCACAAAGGTGTTCAATCAATGGTGACAAAAGAAAATACAACATACATGAAACATGAGTACTCCATTACTCAAAATGGTGCAACCTGTTGACTTCCAAGAGTCTTTAATATCTATCAATTTTCAGTGACCCTATTTTTGATCTGTTCAAAAGTGTAGTCTTCAAAACCTATGACCCTAGAGTTGTGTACCCTTTTCCAAATGAAATTGATTGTTGAACTGCATTTTAAAATAAGGACTCTTGACGATATGGAATGGAATGGTAGAAGTTCTTACAAGAAATCAGCCCATGCATCATCAACTTGCTCCTATTCCACAGGCTTCCAAAAGCAATTTAGTGTTGCTGCCCCAATACTGGAAAGTGACATTGTAGAGCTTGTAGACATGGTGGAGGAGAAAGATGTGTTTGGCACTCTAGGCCTAGAAAGCTCATGTAATGTCCCCTTTTCCAACTTGAGAAGTATGATTTGGACTTCTTGCCTTTCCCTTTTCCACGGCAACGAAGAAGGAGAGTTCAGAGAAGGAATTGAGCTTCTTTTGCATTTGTTTTTCTATTTTTTAATGTTTATTTTCAAAATGTGTTTGCCTTTAGCAAGTCGGCTGGTTTTTATGGCATTTAAGGAGGCATAATAAAAAAATATAATGACTTATAGGGGTCAGCCTTGCTCTTCCAAGCTTTGGCACCAAGAGAAGCTTATAAAAAGAGACTTAGGAGCTCATTTGCACTCATACATCTTTGACGCATTTACTCTACTTGAACCTTTGGGCTGGTGGCTCATTGTTCTTCCACTCTTGGACAAAAACCCAAGTGTGTGGCATCTCCTAGAAGGACGAAAACCCTTCTAGTGGTTATAGGGGGACGGAAACCCTCCTACCTTGTGTGAGCTTGAAGGATTGTTGCAGATTTGAGGGAAAGAAATCATAATCAGATTTGTATTTGCATTGAGTGGCCTCTCCTAGGTGGAGCAACCTACCTTGGAGTGAAGTTTGGTGCCTTAAAGGGCATATATTTGATATTTCACTTCATTTTCAGATTTGCCTCTATTTATAAAGTCGGAATCTACTTTGTGGTGAATTTTTGGGGTTTATAAACCCTCATTTCATAATTATTTTGGAGTTGTACTTCTGGTTTTATTTAATTTTCAGTTGAGCATATGCATGTC
The DNA here is from genome assembly GCA_018340775.1 of Taxus wallichiana var. yunnanensis. Taxonomy (NCBI): domain Eukaryota; kingdom Viridiplantae; phylum Streptophyta; class Pinopsida; order Cupressales; family Taxaceae; genus Taxus; species Taxus wallichiana. Next base: position 36,407,194 of record CM031241.1, read on the forward strand.
TTTTTGGGTTGAAAACAGTTCTAGAATATCTCTAAAAGGTTTATAAAAATTGTGGATACATTGTAGATGATATTTTGGATGAATTTGTGAGCTTTTCATACTGCTGATCCAAAAATCTGTTCGTTGTCTCAAATCTGAGTTTATTTCCAGTTTGCTGATTTTAGAAATTAGATTTGAATTATTTGGATTGGTGTTAATTTCCTTATTTTTCAGTGTTAACCTTTGAAAGGGATATTACAATGGTATTAGAGCATGAATTCTCAAAGGCCTAGGGTTTCAATAGAAGAAAGCAACAAGGGTTTTCAATATTACCAAAGAAGAAGGAAAGTGGATCCATCAAGGAAGAAGACAAAATGGCTAAACAATAAACCAAATTTGATAAGTTGATTACAGGGCAAGAAAGATTGGCCAACACAATGGCCCGGTTGATCCATACCATGCAAGACTCTAATGGTGGAAGAATCTCTTCAAAGGAAATAATTCCTTCTCCATCTCCCAAAGAAAGCAATATTGGCACATGGTTTGAAGAGTATAGAGCTCTTCCGAAGGAGATCCGTGATACCCTACCCTTTTCAGAGTTCGTAAAATTGGAAACAGAAAGAGTGGGCATTGGAACTTGGCCTAAGCTTTGAGGCATGCACAAAGGTCATGGGAAGGATATCCCAAACCTTGAGGGAAAGAGCCCCATTTTGTGGGCAAAACAAGGAGCAACTACGGAGTCGTTTGAAGAGGGAATCAAATTCCTAAGTTCGTTGGGAGATGATGGGCATGCCTATTGCCCTAAGGACAAGAAAATGGATGGTATATTTACGCAATTGGTTATTGAGGAGCATCCCTTGGGAGGATTAGAAACCTCCAATCCTCTTGCCACAGTTCATTTCTTGGCTGGTTTCCCTAACAACACCTTCGTGACACAAGGGTTTGATGACATAGTGAAGCACGGGCCAAGTGAGGAGGAGCACAATGAATATGCAACTCAAGATTTACACAGGAAGAGCAGGAGCCATAAAAGATGAAGATGCAGCCCTTACTCCAATTCATGGTTTATTTTTGTTCTTTCTTAACTTTGAGTTGTTCATGGTTATTACGGTCATAGTTTATTGCAGTAAGTTTCACTTTTGTTTCCAGCAACACGCTACACTAATTCTAGGTTCTTAAAGCATTCAAAACTGCGAATTTGGAGTAGAAGCGAATTTGGAGTAGAAATCAAGTAGGAAAGCATATTGTGATTCTGAAAATTCCATTAAGCAAAGGCACTTAAAAGTTTATAGATTACTCACTTCCAACATTTCTGCACTAGCTTCTCAATCTCATTGTTTTACATATATGAAAAACAAAGGGGCCTAATATTAGGTGGTTCACTTCCTTGGATGAGGTTAATAGCATGATCGTGATCTCTTACTCAAGGAAGATCCTTAGGCATATCTTGAAGCACCTTGGCATGGTTATCAATGATGTCTTTCAACTTGAGAAACCGAACTTCAAGAGGGACTTGTGCTTCTAGGGTACAACAAGCTATGAATCCATGTGCTCCTCTCTTTAGCAGAATTTCTCCACACAACGAGAACTAATTACTTGTGAAATTCTGCTTGAATACCCTTAAGCTCGTGATCAACACCATTCACAGTGAACCTAATAAATACATCTTGGAAATTCATAGAAATATCCCAAGAAATCTCAACCATTGGACACACGAAACCATGTTGAACCCTCCCATGGGAATGGCCAGCATGTTCTTTGTTAAATTGATAGTTCTTTATTGTCACCTAAACCCTATGGCACTTTTGTTCATACTTGGATGTACAATGATATTACATACAACTTGAACTCGACTAACAATGGAGTAAATCCATAACAATGAGTATGTTTCAAATCCACTTGTATGTCGTTTCTCAAAAAGTTGCAATGGTTGGTAACAACTGTTAAGAAATTAGTGTTCATAGTGTGAACATATGGTTTGAATATTAGTATTATTTAATATTTAAATAATATGTGAGTGTCTGAGAATTAGTTGTCATTCACAACTCATAGAGATTGGAGTGTGTGAGAGTATCTTGGGATTGGGAGTAAGACTAGGGATTAGAGGAGAAATATGGGGATAAAATGATGAGACTTGACTCCATAATTATAGGAGCAAGCAATTGTATAAAATGCCCTCCACTAATCAATATAAATTGCTCTATTATTCTCTATATTTTATTTGTTTCGTGTTTTCTCTATTTCATGTGTTGATCTAAAATTATTGTTGCTTAAATTCATTATTAAATCTAGAGTTTTGATATCATCTAATATCAGAGCAGGCTAGGACTAGTTATGAGAGTCATTGCAGGACAAAACCGCAACCTCTAAGATGCAAATTTGAGAGTTTTGAAGCTTCCATCGCCATTTTTAGAATCTGACCTTTAAAAAAATGATTGGTAAATCGTGTTTTTCTCAAAAACCCAGATTCTGAATCTTTTGAAATTTTTTGGGTTTGAATATACGTATTTTATTGCTCTATAGTTAAAATTTCAGAATAACCCAGTTTTTGGTTTAAGAGAAAACGTGAAATAGATTCTGACGTCTGAAGCAATTTCTAAAATCTGGGACCGCAATTCACATGAATGTTGCATAATTCTTTATTGTTTAAGTTGTTCTATTGTTGTAATTTGTTTTTAGGGTGTTATTCAAAAAGTAATTATTGATTACTTTTTTGTTAATTTTATTGTGTCTATCCAAGTTGAGTGTTATGGTAAAGTGATAGTTTAGTGAGTCATTGTAAAAGTATATTATAAAAATAAAAATAAATAAAAAAATTCCTCACTTGTCAAAAATCAGATGCATTTTCGCTTGTACACGACGTCCATAGTGAGGGGGTGCATTATCAGTTGAAACCAACACCCAATAGAATTGTAAAATGAGTCTCAAAGACAAATTCACTGAGTTAGCAGCATCACGATGGAGGAAGGAGGCAACGGAGGAAGGAGGTTAATCAGTGACCTCTCACCAGCCGCAAGCGAAGGGGCCACACAATGAATTTGTGGCATTTATTTTTGTTGTGTTTAATTTTCATTGTGTATTGTAATAAGAACAGATGATTTATTCTTGTTCATCTTGTAATAAGTGAGCTCTTGCATGAGCGATATTTCTTGTATTTTCCCTTGAATGTAAGGATGGGGGTGGGGAAACATGTACGCTGCTATGAAAGTGGTTGGTGGTCCACTAGAAAACCAATTTGAGAGTTTGTGAATCTCTTAGAAAATCACATACGAGTGGTTAATGGTTCCACTAGAAAACCTGTTGGAGTTGATGGTACTCTTTGAAAACCATCGGATTGTAGAACATGAGCAGGTACTAGACAAAACTCACCCATGTTCACACTAAGGGGGTGAATGTTAGGAAATTAGTGTTCATAGTGTGAACATATGGTTTGAATATTAGTATTATTTAATATTTAAATAATATGTGAGTGTGCAGAATTAGTTGTCATGCACAACTCATAGAGATAGGAGTGTGTGAGAGTATCTTGGGATTGGGAGTAAGACTAGGGATTAGAGGAGAAATATGGGGATAAGATGATGAGACTTGACTCCATGATTATAGGAGCAAGCAATTGTATAAAATGCCCTCCACTAATCAATAGAAATTGCTCCATTATTCTCTATATTTATTTGTTTCTGTGTTTTCTCTATTTTCATGTGTTGATCTAAAATTATTGTTGCTTAAATTCATTATCAAATCTAGAGTTTTGATATCAGCAACACCATTGGGGGACCACCATACTATACAAAAAATTGAAACATCTAAATATCTTAATTGTGTCGTTACCAACTAGGTAGCTGGTACGTGGTATGGGTCAGGTACAGGGATCTAGTATGCTGGTATGGCAGTTTTTGGGGACGGATATGGCACTTGAGTACGACCGTACAAAAAGTATATAAATTACGTTAAATAAACACAAAATATACTAATAATTCAATGCCAAATGTCATGATATTCAATGTTCAAGCTTAGAACAAATTGAAAAAATAAAAATAAAAACATGTTTTATTGACAAGGACAAACCCTGCCGTACCCAATATAAACCCGGCAAACTCAAGCACATACCCGTACTCAGCTACCTAGATTACCAACATAACACAATAACTGTCTACCTATACTTTAATTGTCATTTGTTTTCTACGTACATGTTATTGCTCCCTACAATTAACATTTTCGATGATAGATTCATAGTTCCCAGTCCATAATGTCCAACGTGGGTCTGGTTTGATTGTTTCTACCTCCAAATATTTTGTCACCGTCAGTAGATGCCACCACATTATCATTTTCAAAAAAATCCACCTTTGTAATTTTCTCCCAAGGCCATAGAAACCTTCAAATTTTCATGATTTCTATGTTATTTCAGTTGTTCTACAGCTACAAAACAGGGAAAATGTCGCAAATCATTATTTCTGTTGAGCAATGTCTTTCATTTCATTCTTTGGTTCATTTTTTGTTGTTCACATCTACCAGTGTCCAAATTCAATTTGAATTTTTTTTTGGTTCAGTTGTGTGTTTCTAGCAGCATCCAACAATTGTCTTCCATGCAGTACCCAATGTTCATTCTAGTAGCACGCAACGATATATCGATTCTTTCATCTTACCACATTTCTTCATGTCAAACCCAATCAAGGTCAAAGGATACCTGGTTTTGAAATTTTTGGTTTTTATAATATTTTTAACCCAGTATGAATAAAAAAGTAACCCTAATGCTGGGCTTCTTTCACTACTTTACCAGTGGGTATTGTTTTTAAAGTATTTACTTCTTTTCAGTATGTATAAGACAATTTTGGTTACCTCGCCCTTATTAGGGCACAGACTGTTCTTATCTCTATCTTTTCCTTTTTTATATTGCTTTGCAAAATTGAATTACATAATTGGACTTGGGATTTGTAGACAAGCCAAGTTTCTGACCTAGCAGCTGAACTTAACGAGAATTACCTAAGTCTTTGTCTTTGACCTAGAATATTTCCTTTCTCAATGGCATTTTCCCTCGAGATTTGTCCTATATAATCTTGCCCTGACACTTTATCTGCAAAGGATCTTTTTCGCAGAGCTTCCACAGAGATAATGTTCAGAGTTTCATTGCACAGACAACTGCAAGAAAGGAGAAAAATCTAAGATGCTTTTGGAACAGAAATAGAGAGGAAGCGAATTAACTTGTGCTGTTGTTTTTGGAGCGGTTAACATTTGACTTAAACATTCTGATTTATTTATAACTAATATCAATTACATATAAAGCTGACCTATGACATTGCCATAACATTCATTGAGGACTTTTTTTACATAACATTAAAATATGTATACCTAGACACCTTAATAAACGTTATTATAGCAAAAGAAACATGGATTGCTGGAAGTAAGAAAAGGGAACAAATATACGATATAAATCCCCACAAAGCATTGCAATAATAATCAACAGTATTTTTTTATTTACAAAATAACAGTCGACATAAAACTGAATGGCTGTAGGATGGTGTCCCCAATTTGGAACACAAAGCAATGCATTTGCAAGAATACATGGACTGAACCGAATATGGATAAATTTGTATAGGATGCAAAATTGATTGAAAGCTGATATAAAACGGCAAATCGAGACATACAAAGCTATCACTGCCTTATCAGATTTCTAGTAATGTGCACTGAATTATAGTTTTTACTTTTTATGTATAACATAACATATATACTTGATAACAATATTTCTAGATGTAATTGATGCCAGTGAGGCAAACTGTCAATCTATTCGTAGAAACAACCTTTGTACAAATGAAATCAATGCCACTGGTAGTTTTCTCCACCATTGGTGAACCATATCAAGACCAAACTAACCTGATATAAAATTCTGAAGAATATCCTACTTCAAGATAAAATATACAGTAAATGAGCCCCTGAATAGTTATCTAGTTTCATTGCTCACCTTTATTTGAGGACCGTCAAAAGGTAAGTTCAACACACTAGCAACAGCTTCTGCTGCTTGCCTCCTCCTAGTAAATGGTGAAAAGTATATTCGAATTTTTCAATAGGAACAGTTACCATTTGACTGAAACATTCTGATTTATTTATAACTAATATCAATTACATATAAAGCTGACCTATGACACTGACATAACATTCAACGACTTTTTACATAACATTAAAATATGTATACCTAGACACCTTAATAAATGTTATTCTAGCAATAGAAACATGGATTGCTGAAAGTAAGAAAAGGGAACAAATATACAAAATAAATCCCCACAAAGCATTGCAATAATAATCAACAGTATTTTTTTATTTACAAAATAACGGTCGACATAAAACTGAATGGCTGTAGGATGGTGTCCTCAATTTGGAACAAAAAGCAATGCATTTGCAAGATACGTGGACTGAACCGAATATGGATGATTTGTATAGGATGCAAAATTGATTGAAAATTGATATAAAATAGTAAATCAAGACATACAAAGCTATCACTGCCTTATTTCTAGTAATGTGCACTGAATTATAGTTTTTACTTTTTATGTATAACATAACATATAATACTTGATAACAATATTTCCAGATGCAACTGATGCCAGTGAGGTAAACTGTCAATCTATTTGTAGAAACAACCTTTTTAGAAATGAAATCAATGCCACTGGTAGTTTTCTCCACCATTGGTGAACCATATCAAGCTCAAACTAACCTGATATAAAATTCTGAAGAACATTCTATTTCAAGATAAAATATACAGTAAATGAGCCCCTGAAAAGTTATCTATTTTCATTACTGACCTTTATTTGAGGACTGTCAAGAGGTAAGTTCAACACACTAGCAACAGCTTCTGCTGTTTGCCTCGTCCTAGTAAATGGTGAAAAGTATATTCGAATTTTTTCAAAAGGAATGCTCTCTGTTGTGACTTCCTACAATGAAAATAGAACAATCAAAAGAAAATATATTAATGGAGAAAATATTTTTCTGTACAAATAATTAAGAAAATGCTCTCAATTCAGAATTGATTAAATATATTATTAGTTGATGCTTGTTTCATGCAAAATCTGCAAATATATTTGGAATTTAACATGTGCCGAATTGTCCACAATTCAGGGACCTTTTTGCAATTAGCGAAAGTAACTTTTCAGAAGAAGCATAAAAGAACTGCTAATGTAAATAAATGGCTTACTTAAGTAAAGGATAAATTCTCTAGATGGTTAGAATAAAATGCAATTCTCTTAGTTATCCCCACCAAAGATTTAGTCATGTTTATTCATTACAAAATATATGCACATAATAATTTATAATGAAGAAATAGCTTTCTGTAGGAAAAAGTATCTACAAGGACCAGACTTTAATAGCAAGGTAGTAGGTTGTTTGGCAGTCAAGTACTGAATAGGCACCTTGGGTTCTGCCCGGGTATTTGCCGAGTATGATAGCTCCATATACTGGGGCCTGGACGTACCTGGGTAGGACCAAGGATATTAGAAGAACTCAGTATATAAGAGGAGGTGTCTGAACCAATATGGATACCAAAACTGTATCGGTATGGATACAAGGGCCTCCAAGGCAATTGCCAGTAACGTAACCTAGATTAATCGCACTTAGGTTTTTGACACTATAATAACAAAGCTCACTTGAATATTTAGAAGAAGATATTAAAGTGCAAAAAGAAAGAAGGTATGGATGTAAAACGAACAACGAGGTCTGAAATACGTAATGGTTCCTTTAGGCCAACTATATCAATTAGGATGGTTACACGAAGGGCTTTTCTCTCTTTTGGAAGTTGCACATAAAATATTTTGTATAACAAGCAGGCATGGAAACCAAACACATTGTATAGGTTGATTAAATTTTGATTTAATTAAAGAAGAGAATACACGCATTTGCATTTACCCATTTTGGGAAAAAAATCTGCAAAAATTGAAGAACCTAGCAAGAAACAAAATGAACCTAGAAAGTTCATAATTTATAAGGCCAATATCTTGAGTTTCATGAATTTTGGAGCTTCCTAAGTTGAGTTGTGAATTTTTAAAGTAACACTGCAGACAAGGGTTTCATTGAAATTCATATCTCCATATCTAGGGTATTAAAAATCAGATTTCTTGCATTATATGATTGTTGATGATATATCATAATTTTAGAGACTTAAGTGGAGCTGATTGAAGGATTTTGAAGGCACGAAGGTGGGGTTGAAACCCCAAAACAGGTCATTTCCCTAGAAAAGGGTTTAATTTGCAGGTTTACATGTTTATAACAGCAGCTCTATAAATCTGATTTGTGAGCTTTTAGCCATTTCTTGAGCCCCCAAAAAGGGACATTACAGGAAACTAATTGATTAGAGTAATCTAGCATCAATTACCAACCCCTTAAATTTAACCATTTAGGTTAAATCATATTTAATATATTTCACAAAGTAATATTCTTGTACTATTGACCTTTGTGTTCCGTGCTATTTAGCAATCAGCGCACAAAAGGTCCTTTCCTTCTTTGTCATCTTTTTAACTCTTTCATCATTTGAAGCATGTCCTTCTCAAGGGCTCCTACACACTCTAGTTCAATGTCACTAGAATCAAAGTCTTCGTCTTTAATTCCTCTTCTTGTGTGCAAGGATGTTTTATTTTCACTCTTCATGTCCATCGCTAGGTTTCAAGCATCCTCATGAGACAAGGGTGGGACCACCTCCATTTTTTCAGTGAGGGAACCAATCCATCAATAAACCATCTCTTTTTCAACTCATCTGTTGGTTCTTCTTGAGTTTCCCAAGCAATTCCTTGAGTATTCTATTGTAATCCCATACCGTCTCATGCTAACCTTGTTGAGTGTTGTAAATTTCCACAACAATCTAGTTTCCATCCCTCAAGTGTTTGAATTCTTTCTTGAAGGTTGTCTTGAGATTCCTCCATATTGCTTTGTTAATGCATGGTGCCCCTATGTACCAATCAATAACCGCCCTCCATGGGGTGGTTGGAAAGCATCATGACCACGTACATTCATTTGTCTACCATTGGATGTCCAAATAAGGATGCACATTCTACAATGCCGCACAAGGTCTTTTGAACTGTTCCTATTGAATTTGGGCAACTTTTGTTTTTCAAGTCATGCGGTACCCATGGCTGTGTTGTGGGATATTCGGATGAAGCTTGTTGAATACCATCTTCTTCCTTGCGAAAGTTCGTATCAAACAGTCCTTCGCACTATCAAACACATTTGTGTACTCGACTTATCCTTCAACAATTATCTGTACTATGTATTGTTCACCTTTAGGCTCCCTTTCCATGTTATTACCCCTTCTTTGTTGTTTTGATTGTCTCGGTGTATTTGGCACTGTACCTGTTACCATAATTCATGTATACCCTAGTATTTGTGCCAAAGATAAGGAAGGTGCGTGAATAAAGGATGAATAAATGTGGAGCTGTTGTATTAGTTGGTGCCAAAGGAAGATGCATGGAAGAGGTTCCATGCAAGAGCATGGAATAAATTAATTAATACCACAGCCGTTGTCCTAAGCTTGGCGCCATGGAGAGATAAGGATGCATGATAGGAGGAATAAATAAAAACAAACTGTTCTATTTTTGGAGGTTGGTGCCAAAGATAGGAGGAATAAATAAAAACAAACTGCTGTTCTATTTTTAGAGGTTGGATAAAGATGGAATTGATTAAAAATAGCAGCAGTCTTGCCCATGCGCCAAGGATGAAAAAGATAAATAAATAAGAGGAAAGCATGCTGCTGTTCCAATAAAAGGTTGACGCCAAGAATAGGTGCATGGGAATAAAGAATTTAAAAAAAGTGAACTATTGTTGGCGCTAAAGATTGGAAGAGGATAAAAACGAAAACAAATAAAATAAAAGCAAACAGAAGTCCCAGTTTATAGATGGTGTCAAATGAAGATGAGGAAGAGACAAATAAACAGATAAGACAAAAGGGGAAAATGAGGAAGAGACAAATAAACAAATAAAAAAACAGAGTTCCAGTTCTAAAAAGGACAAGGTGCATGATAAATGAATAAAACAAAGGAACTTCTGTCCCATGCGCTGAATATAGAAGGGAAAATAAAATAAATTAATAGCAACTGCTGTTCAAGTCAAAGGTTGGCGCCACCAAGCATGAGGATAGACGATAAATAAATAAATAAAATGAACTGTTGTTCAATCTATAATTGGCACTAAGGAGAAATAAGGATAAATAAAAAAAATCCAATTGTTGTCCCTCCTAAAGTTGGCGCCAAGCATGAAGGGGTATGAATTAAATAAATAAATAAAAAGACCAGCAGTCTATTTGAAGTGGCATCAATCTATTCTTGGCATGGAGCAGCCTATATTGGCTAATTTTTTATTGTAAATCAGATATACTTGGACACTGATTTGCATATGCATCTTCAGCCTTTGTACTTGCACCTCTAAATAAAATAAAGCTTCGTTTTTGCCCTCTCATATCGTTGTTTTCAGATTGTTCATTGTGTTTGTTATAGGATATTGTATGTGCTTTAGTGTGGAATCCATTCCCTCTACCGTTGTCTTTTCCTAAACCCTTGAATTTATTATGCAAAATAGTTTAGAATTGTGCAGGTGTGTGGATCTTTAAATTTTGTGTGCAGAGTTACATGCAACTATCAAATTATTGGTGTATCACCCTTATTTACCATTTCCCGCATTCCTTTTCCCTTTTCCTTGTTGAGTTTTCGTTTTTTGGTGATTCACAAGGGAACCAACACTCTCTCGGAGGTTCACCTCGGACATAGGTTACCCACAACCTTGAGGTGTTCCAATTTTATCAACGGAAAGAGAGTACGCAAACCATTCTCTATCAAGGTGCAAATTTTGGGTGACAATAATACCTTCGGTCAATAGTTATTCAATCCCTTGGATGTTTGATTTGTATGCAGCCCATTCTTCCTTTGTCACAACATCCTACACTTATTTGGGGGTCCAATTTTCTGGTCCATGCTTTAACATGAAGTTTGCTGCTCAACCATGCCTTTGCAAGGGGTATGCCTCTCTTTCTATTTTGGAGCATCAATGTTTCTAGATCCACTTTCGGACATCCCCTCCAAGTTACGCTTGTTTGATACTATCATCAAACCTACAGTTTTGTATGGTTCAAAGGTCAGGGGATGTAGCGGCGGATCGTTAACTAGACCCATATTGAGAGGGTCCAAACTCTCATGTTGCAATACATGATCTGTTGCAAGCAAACAGTTCCTCAATGCATCATCCAAGCTGAATTTTCCGCCCACCCGCTACACCTTGAGACTATCTTCAAGCTTACTTTCTACATCCACAGACTTAGATCCTTGGGGGACTCAACTTCTGGTCATGAGAGGTATCCTTACTTAGCACTTTGCTCTTCAAAGAGGATTGCTTCACTAGTCCCCACCAGACGTCGACATTATTGGTACTTTGAGACTCGGTTGCTCCTTTCTATTGGCATCTCTATTAACAGACTACTCCCTTTCATGTACTCCTTGAAACCCCTTTCGGGATCCTTCCCATTAAGGATGTCACCAATAGAATTGTCAGAGAGGACATCTATAGATAGTATATCCAAACCACCTGGATCTCCCCCTGAGCCACTCAGCCCCAAACTTGCTTTCTATGTTGATCATTTCTTACAGGTGGTGGACAATATTATTCATCGCCCTCACTATCTCCAGCACCATTGGTCTCACGGCTTGAGGTTTCCCCTTGGCCAAGATGAGAGTTTGTTCCCACCAATTACGAGTTGAAACAAACCATCACATTCTCTGTCAAGACCGGATTTGTTGCCTTTGCTCCCTCCGGAGGTGGAGACCAAGGACCACTTCATTTTCAAATGCCCCATTTATTATGAGATCTAAGGAAGATATCACTTGCCTCTACAGAGACTCGAGACAACACTCTAGCTACTTTCTTTAGATATACAAGACCAACGGTGCTTGGCTCTTTATCTTCGTGAGGTTGTCACCTTCTAGCACAGATCCCTACAAGAGGGGCCTAGAGGCTCTAGAGCTCCCATATTGATCACCTCTTTCTTTCATCCCATCTAAGTGATTGGCAGCACTAAGCATCCTTTGGACACGATACATCACACATCAAAGTTGATAGATCAGTTAGGCGGCACTTCTCTCAACGCATCATTACTACTTAGAATACCCAACTCTCCAAACATACTATCTCTCGACATCGTGGCTCTACTCCTCGTCGGTGTGGCTCTGCCCCTCTCCAATGGCATGGATCTACTACTTGCCAACCGCCCCCGAGACCATAGGGGCAAACCGACATTACAAGCCTCTATTATACTACAAGAATTAAACCGGCCTTGGATGTTAGGGGAGATTCTAGAGGAAGTGTCTTGCTTTCTCCTATGATTCCCAGACTTGGCTCCTCTAACCTTGTACACTCGTTAGACAACATTATTAATTCCATCACCGTGATCGATAATGGCTCGGATGATTCCTCCACTTCAGAACAGTTAGGGACATTCAATGAGATTTGCCTCCAGTCTTCATTTTACACATGCTCTTGGGGTTTCTATTCGTCCCTCATTGCTATTTGTATTGGATTCTTTGCCACTTGTGTTAGTGGCACATTGCTCTATTCTATCCTTTTTACTTTATTTCTATAGTTCACCTCTAGAATTCTCTCTTCCTAAAACAAGGAAATAGCACAAACTCAAACTGAAAGTAATCTGATTTTTATAACAGTCAATCAGAAAATATTAGAAACCTTAGCAGCGAACTGTATTTGCACTTTTAGGGCCTCAAACACCATCCAAACAAACTGAAAATAGGTGTACAAATTCTCCAAAATTCTATATTCAATAAATGGAACAAATACCAAGCCAAAGTACTCCAAAATATGTGCAAATTATGAAGATATATACAGCTGTAATTAAATTAATGACAGCAAAAATACAGCCCACAATAATGGCTGAAAATAGAGGTTATAAGCCCCAAAAATATCATGAAAGTGTGAAATCAGCCTCTAAAATTATGAGGAAGATGGATATCAGCTCCAAATGAAGAAATGTGTAATGTCCCCTTTTTTCAAATTGAGGCCTAAATATGGACTTCTTGCCATTCCCTTTTCGTGGCAAAGAAGAATTATTGAACAAGGAAAGGAATTGCATTTCATTTCAATTTTCTTTTATTTGATTTAATGTTTTCTTTTAAGTGTTCTCCTTTAGGAGACAGGTCAGCTGGGTTTGGAGAGAATAAACAACCAATTAAAAGGTAAAGTGAGGCTTAAGAGGTCGGTTCTCTTCTATTTGGCCTTTGGTGCCAAGGGAAGAATATAAAAGGGACTAAAGAACTTCATTTGCAATCATCTTTTGGTGCATTTTACATATACAATTGATTTGTTGGGCTAGTTGCTCACTACCTTTCCACTTGAGGACGAAAACCCTCTTGTGTGGCATCCAAGGAAGACAAAAACCTTTCTTGTGGCTTGGTGGAGGATGAAAACCCTCCATTTTGAGTTGGAGACATCAAGAAGAAGGATTGCAAAGGCTTTACATCATTTTTGGAGCTCTCCCTAGGGGAACGACTAGGGTTTGAAGCTGGTTTGGTGCTTTCTAGGGCACAAATTTCAAATCTGATTTTATATTCTAAATCTCCATATTTTATAAGGCCGTAATCTGAACTTTGGTGAATTTTGGTGGAGATTTACTATTTTCCTAGCCCTTGGTTTGGCGGGACTCTGTTGTTATAAATAATTAATTTCCGTTGTGCTAATCAGATATTTCTTCAATCTTTTGATGTATTTGTGATGTATAAATATTGCCATGGCTAGATAAATTATTTTGTGGCTTTCTACATTGATTTGCATAGTGAAAAATGGACTTGAATCTCATAGGCGGTTCAACGCCTAGAGACTACCGATTTTGAATTGGTTGATCATTCTAAGTTATTCTTAGCTACTTTTAGATTGTTGTGTGTATTTGAAGGTATTTCCAAATCAGATTTATTGGGGATAGTTGGTAAACCCCTTTCCTCTAATTTCATCCTTAAAAGGGACAACACAAAATATGCCCTAGATGGCACCTAATTCCTCCAAGCAAGTCGCTACCTTAGGAGAGGGTCTAAAATTGATGTTCAAACCTTAGACTCTTCTCCAATCAAACCCTAGCTGAAAACTAACAACATCACTCTCCTTGAAGCACTTAGGAACCACCAATTGAAGATTTTCCGTTCTTCATTGAACAAGGAAGGGTTTCGTCCTCCTTGTATGCCACACCAAAGGATTTTCGCCCCTTAGTGGAAGGAATTGAGCAATCAGCCCAAAAACCATGCAAGTATAATTTTGACAAGATGATGATCCCCAAATGAACCAAGTAAACCTTCTTTTATACTCCCTTTGTGGCGCCAAAATCAATTAGGGAGTCTCCAACTATGACCGACCTCGTAAGGATGCTTGCTTTGTATTTTATCTTTGGCTTTTCACCTTCTTGACCCAATCGGCCTGACCTATGTAAAAACTCTATTAAGAAGAATGCAAATGCTTATGAAAATAACTAACAAATGTGACAAGTACTGCCCTTGCTCAGTTTCTTCTTTCCCCGGGAAAGTGGAATGGGCTCGAAGTCCTCCAATCATAGTAGTTTGAAAAAGGGGCATTACAAGAACGGAGAAAGAATGAAAAGGAACCGGAATGCACATATCGTAGATTGTGTCCATCATTTTACTATACAAGAAATAGTTACAAACTGGATGAGGAGATTACAACCGACCATTAGTTAATGCATAACTAATAGTGACTTAATTATAAAAGGTAAGCCTCATATTCTAATACCTCCTCTTAAAGCTGATAGTACATAAAGAAAAAATAAACATACTAACTCGAAGAACTGTGCATTCTTCATGAGCTTTCTATTTGAAAGAAGTTCTTGTACCAGCAGAAATCTATCAAGCTGCCTCGTAACCTTTGTCAAAGTGTAGCTCCCAAGCTAAATTCCCAAGATGGATTCCACCTCCCTAAACTCCCGAATTACGAACCTCTAGAATTATTGGACAGCCATCTATATTGAGCTACATCCATAGTGCAGTATCAAGTTTTCTCGTGGCCCTCATAAGGGCATAATTCTTAAGAGCCACAAACTGCCAAACCAACTGGGCAGCCATCCATGCTGAGCTTCATCTACACTAGATCCCAATCTGTCTTCAAAGTGTGAGTTTCTTCAAATACGTATTTGTCATCAGCGAATTCTTCACCACTTTCACATTCAATGGATCTTCAACAATGGCTATAATGGACCTTCCTTCCGTGCCAAGTATTATTTATAACAGTTTCGATATTCAGCAATAATCAGTCATATGACACCAAAGATTATAGTTTCGGCCTAACAATTTCTACACCTCTAGCAAAATGAGGTTTTGAATGTTTGCCATTTTTCACACCAATATGACTTTCCAACCCGCAAATTAATACACAAAATGAAAGGTATGGTCTATAATCTGAATTTTTACTTTAGGTACAGTACAATTCTATAACCTTATTTTACTCTGAAATTGCACAAAAGAAATAACAAGAGAAATAATGATAGATTTATTGGAAGTATAATGCCTTACAAAAGAAAGCAAATACCTCTTCGAATTTTACCCGTGCCTCGTATAGTTTGTGCCCTAAACGACTAGTTGTGACTGAAAATCGCCAAACTATGTGCCCTAGCAACAAATGACCATAACTAATAGTGACCTAATTATAAAAAGTAAGCCTTATATTCCACTAACAAGCTCTTAGCAATCTCCTTCCACTACATCACAATAGGTGATGTAGGGTGCTCAACCACTTGAGTTGGTACCGACTGGGCACTCCCTCAGTTCTAGATTTGGCCCCTGCTTACACTTTGGCTTGGTCTTGGGATTTACGCTTCTACTCAGTCTTAAGCTATTGTGCTATTGTTTTCCCATCCTTTGCTTCTTGAGGCGGTTGCTTCTCACAACCTTCATCATCACTCGTGTTGTTCCAAGGGTATCATCAATCTCTAAGTTTCTATTTCATTAGTTCTACTGCTTCATTTTCTTTGACCACCTTTATTTGGATCTAATGGCATCGGCATCGGTCTTTCGATCCTTCCTCTTCTTCGCGACTTTGTGTTGCCTTGTACCTTTGTAGTATTTTTTGTTTTCAAATATCTTGGTCACATTTGGCTTGAAAGTTTTGCAATATCATGTAATGCCTAGCAATAAGTTGTGGTAGGTGATCAAGGAGCCACTCAACGTCTTCAATAACCGACAACTTGCCCTAGATGGAATCTTTAGGCACTTGGGCTCTTTCAGTTTCTTCCCAGATGTGCTCCCATATGGGGTGATCCCACTACCACTAGAAATCTTTGGTGATTTCTTCTTGTTGTTGTTGATTTGATTCAACCGTTTCTTGGACCAGTTTGCCCATGAGTTCTCCATGTCATTGTCAATAAGAATGGTTGTCAATAGTATTGTCAACTGACTTACTTCTGTCATCGGTATGATCCAAGTTCTTTTAAGGTACAGAGCCAAAATGTAGTATAGATAAAGTCTATTGAGATGCTAGACTACAAACAGTAACCATAGAACAGTAATTGCAGCATGTAACATGACAGAGTATTGAATAACAGCAGCTTTGTATTCCTCAAAGACAAGTTCTAATACAGTTTGATTAGTTCAAGGAGGACATGTTACAAGTGCCCTTATCCGGACAGTCACTATGCTTCTTAAAGGACAAAACCCGACAGTTGTCAGTTATCCCAACCATCACAACCAAACATCACAAAAGCCTTAATTGCATAGCAAAATGCCAACAGAAAATATTAACAAAACATGTCGGCTACATTTATTCATAGAAGAAAATTCAACAGTTTATGCTTCATCTTCTTCCTCAACTTTGGGAGGACTTCAATAAACAAACTCTTTTAGAGAAGTCCATAATATTAGTAGAAATATTCATGACATTGTATTATGGTGCATTGCTCAAAAAGTAAGCTGAGAAAATCTCATTCAGACTGCAAGTAGGTCCCCATAACCATTTCATTATTACATACATGACTTTCTATTACCTCTCTAAGCAACAAATATTTACCTTAGATTCAAATTTAGGGCAAGATGCAAATCAAGAATTTTGAAATGCCATTTTCCTAGTCCAATTATCACCTTCATATAAATATAGCAATCGCTCAACATTTAGAGAAGCCAAATAAAAAAATCTCAGAGAGTTGCAAGCAACATGAAAAATGTAATTCTAAGATACACATGTAAGTTTGGGTGCATTATTTCCTACTGACCAATATGAATTACCTTGAGGAACAAATCTCCGGCAGCATTTGCCTGAAGTATTCCATCAGTAGCCAATCCATATTCTGGTAGGACCCCATTTTCCTATAGAAATACAAACTAAACAATTGTCAATTGTAGAACAGTAATAGATCTTAGCACGATTCATTATCTCTTCCAATAATGGACTAAAAAAACTGCTTTTACAGCCTAACATGGACTGCTTGAGTTAAATACATAAATAATAAAGATAAAAACATTTACACAGGTGACCATATGGAAAAAATGCAAATAAAGGAGGAATGCAGCAATTAGAGAGTTCTAATCCCTCACCAAGAGCAACCATATAAATAATGGAAAGTCACATCGCACATGTTGCAGGATCCCTGTATAAACCCCACAAATATGTCCAAAACAGTGACACAATATTACAATGGATAATCCATAGAGAGGCATGGAAGAATAAAACCAGGATAGATGAATGTCACACTTGTGAATCATCAAGTATTTAGGGCTTCAAAAGAACTTTTGTGAAGAATTTCACTAAAATATACTTTCCTAGCAGTGGTGGTCATAAGAAACCATTTTTATTTTTGCAATCAAGCGAGTTGTAATGCCTAATCATCTTTATGGCAGGATTCAATAACCTCAATAGGATTAGATGAGCTATTCACTATTGCAATATACTCTAGAACATCTTTCCAATAATATATAACAAGCCCATGTCTATTAAGAAATACTTTGCAGACCCAGCGACCATAAAAAAATAGATTAAAAATGAAATTGTAGACCAGATCCTAAAAAGATGATAATGGTTGAAAGAGCTTTCTAGATTTATACAGTACAGCCCATGTTTGGTTAAAAATAAGGACTCCTACAAGTATATACCCTTACAATGTTATTGAACTAAGCTTTGCCTAGCTTGAACTCCTCCCAAATGAAATCTTTCAGGCCAATACAAGGAGAAAAATGTAATGTCCCCTTTTTCGAATTAATTTAACTGAAGGTTTCTTGCCCATTCCACTTCCCATAGGCAAGAAGTAGATGAACAAGGAAAGTATTTGATTTATGTTTTTCGTCTTTATTTACATTTTCTTTAGTGTTTTCCTTTATGAAGCAAGCCAGCTGGGATGGATGTAATGTCCCTTTCTAGGGCTGAAACACACAAACAAGGAAATCACACAAACCCCAAACTGAATGTAGTCTAATTTTTATAACAACAAATCTAAAATTACGTGAAACCCTAACGGTGAACTGAAATTTGCATGTTAGGGCATCAAATAAGCTGAAATTAAATATACCAATGCTTCTTCAAATTATATATAATTAATGGAACTAGTACCAAGTCAAAACATGTGCCAAATCTGAAATAATACCCAGCTCCAATTTATTTTAGGACAGCAGAAGTGTAATCCACAACAATAGCTAAAAATGAGGTCTCCAAACCCCAATAATTACAAAATATGGAAGATACCAGCCTTATAAATTATGAGAAATTTGACTATCAAATAATAATGAAGTTTTGTGCCCTAGACACCCAAAAACACTCTAACCCTAGTCACTTCCTAGGAGAGGGTTTCCAAACAATGCAAAAACTATTGAAATGACTTCTCCTTGATGCCCTAGTTGCAAACCAGCAAGATGGTCTTCAATATTTGCCTTCACGCCATTTCGTCCTCCTTGTATGCCACACTAATGGATTTTCGACTTTTAGTGGAGTTGGACTAGATGAATCAGCCCTAGAACCACCAAAAATGATGATGAAAATGAGACTATGTGACTCCTCTTATACCCCTTTGGTGGCACCAAAGGTCTAAGGGGTGAATTACCCCAAGACCGACCTCTTAGGAAGCTTGCTTTATCTTCTATTTTCATTTTGGGAGCTCTCCAACCCAACTGACCTGCCTTAGGGAGGAAAATACAAAAGAAAAACATTAATAGCAATGAAAGAAAACAGAAATGAAACCCAAGGACTTCCCTTGTTCAATTTCTTCTTGGCCACGGGAAGAAAAATGGCAAGAAGTCTTCAATTGGAACTAATTCGAAAAAGGGGACATTACAATGGAGGAACTCAAAGGCACAAGCTTCTTATTGAGGTCGGTCATGGGGAATTCCCTCCATGGGATTTTGGTGCCACCTTATGGATATAAAAGGAGTTGCTTAGGCTCATTTTGGGCATGTTTCCCTATTATAATTTTATTCTACTTGGTTTTGGGGCTGATTGCTCTATTCCATTCCACTAGAGGGTGAAAATCCTTTGGTGTGGCAAGCAAGGAAGACGAAACCCTTCCTTGTTCAAGGTTGGAGAATGAAAACTCTCCAATTGGTGGTTCCAAGGGCTTCAAAGAAGATTATCTTGTTGGTTGGCAGCTAGGGCTTGAAGAAGGAAGAGATATCAAGGTCTTCTACATCAATTTGGCACCCTCTCCTAGGGTGGCGACTTGGGTGGAGAAGGGTTTGAGTGCCTTCTAGGGCACCAATTGACATTTTGTGTTGATATTCAGATTCCTCCTAATTTATAAGGCTGATTTCTCACTTCATTGGTATTTGTTGGGGTTTGAAACATTATTCCCCGCCCTTACTGCGGGTTGTACCTCTGCTGTCATTTAATTAATTTCCAATTGTGTTTAATTAATTTCTGGTCATAATTGTCCTAAAATATTCCTTAAGTGCTTCGACATGCTTTAGATGATATGAATAGTGATATTTTGATGAATTATCATTTTTTCCTTGCTACTGTCCTAAAAATCAGATTGATGTTCACTGCTGTTATATTTTTCAGTTGACTGATATAAAAATCAGAGAACTTCAGTTTGGGGTTTGTGTTATTTCATTGTTTTTCAGTTCAACCCTAGAAAGGGACATTACTAGAGACAAAAAGTACAAGCAGAACCAACTCCAGCTCATTTTTGACATGCTTTCATCCTCTAGTGTTACAAAATGTGGGTAATATTCTACTAATTATGAGGGATTGATCAAGACAATAGAAAACTCTCATTCTAAATGAGCCCATTTATTCTACTTGTTATTGCCCTAAATCTTTGACATCATAAGATATATGATACAATGTTGAACTTAATGGAATGCCTTGTGAAAACCTAGTAAGCCAACCTATAAACAATCATCGCAATGAAAACGGTTCTTGCCCAAAAAACCAAAATTGTGATTATTAAAGATATTAGCTACAGATTTCTTTTAAATAGTTACAGTTATCAACCTCCTCAACCATATAACTTTTCTTGATTAATCAAAGATGGGCACACATGAATACGTATGTGTTCCTTCTGCATGCCTTCCATTTCTCTTCATTCTCTCTCTCATACTTACTAACATTTGTGTCAGAGCAGGAGTTCGGGAAGCCCTAGGAAAAGAGTGCAAACTACAGAAAAGAATAGAAGAGGTCATGATGATTTGCAGAGGCAGAAATTCTTGCTAAGGCACACGATTTGAAGGAAAACGAAATCATGATTTGAGGGAGGTCGTTGGTGCAGAAAAATGCGAGTTCATTAAAGTTTTTCTGTGCAGACTAGAATATGCTAGGGCACGACAAAAGAAGGGATAATTTTTGTGCGTTTTTGCCACGATTTTCAACAGTAAGTGCAGATAAAGAAAACAAAACATGATTTGCTAATCATGACCATGAACAGGTGAGGGAAGATAAGAAGATTAATTTCCAGTTTCAGCCATGAGGACACGAGAGTAGATGTAGAAGACAAAAATCGTGACTGCAAGACACTGTAGACAAAAAGAAGAGAGTGACACAATTTTTAACGATTTTGCAGATAAACCACGATTTGTAGGGCATGGCCAAAGAAGAAACATGATTTAGGAGGCACAAATTTGCAATCACCTGTGTAAGATGTTTTCGGTTCGTAATAATTTTGAATTCACTGTCATAATCAGTGAAAATACTCTAGCATTCTTTAGCGCACTGTAGTCCACAGCATTTTTAAAAATGGCTAATATCCAAATTTTGGTTCTGTCGAAAACAAGGAAATTAATTGGTCAAAATTATAATGTTGTGATTGCGATAAAATTATTCTCATAAAGGAATTAAGATCATTAACAGACCAAGCTCATTATAAAAAACATCATAAGGAGGCTCTTATGCTATTGAAATTATATATCTCGGATGATTAATCCCTAGGATCTGAAATGCCACTATGGCATGTGATCTTTGGTCCAGTCTCCAAAATAAGTATCAAGTTTTAGAGAAAATTCAAATCATATACCTGAAGAATCCGTTGTTTTTCACAATAAATAATGAAGATGGGTCCCTAACAGAACATCTTCGGATGAAAGATCTCCAAGACCAGATCACTACCATAAATACAAAGGTGGATGGTGACAACCTGGTTGCTCTTGTTATAAATAGTTTACCGCCCTCCTATGAATCATTTGTGGAGGCTTTACACTTGATGGCAAAAAGCCAAACCCTAACATTTGATCAAGTTAGTTCCTATTTGGTGCAAAAGGAACACAAGCAAACACAGACAAGCGAGTCTAGTTTTGGACAAACGACGCATTTGTTGATCAGTCTAAGCGGGATGTGGAAATATAATCTTGAAGGATCTACTTCCAAACATCAAGTGCAATGTTATAAGTGACATAAGGTCAGGCAAGTCAAAAGGATTTCCGAAAACAACGGTATGCTCTTTTCCGCAACAAAAAGTCGTAGGGCCAAGCAAATGTGGTGGCAGTTAAAGTTGAATGAGATTTAGAGGAAGAGTAAGCCCTCATGGTATCATGCTCGAGCAATAGTGCTACTAGTTGATGGGTCTTTGATTCCGATGCATCCAGACATTTCACATGTCATAAGGATTGGTATGTAAAATTTATTGCAAACACAAGTTTTTTAATTCAGCTTCATTAGGTGATGGGACATCACATGCAATACAACAAATAGGAGATATCCGCATAGTATTGAATAATGCCACAAAATTCGTATTAAAGAATGTTAGGTATGTTCTTAGAATGAATAAAAATATATTATCTATTAGTCTGTTAAGTAAAATTCCCCTTCAATGAGTGTCTTTAGGAAAAAGTGTATTGTATATAATGTAAAACAGACAAGGTTGTAGCCCTAGGCATTGGGAAAGGTGGCTTGTATAGACTTGTTGACACTACCACAGTCAACTGACATGCATTAGTCATGGAGGCTAATACCAGTATGTTTTCGCACGAGAGATTTGTACATTTCAACATTCATAACTTAGCTAAGTTAGAAAAGCCAACATAGTCCTTGGTTTGCTGGCTGTCCAACAAAAAATTGGATGTGTGCAAGGTGTTTGGTTGGAAAACAGAAGCCATTTCCGATTGAAGGTGTTTAGTGGGCAAATTGACTTTTAGATCATGTTCGTGCAAATCTTCGTGAGCCATCCTAGAAATCACCAACAATCTTCAATGCAAGGTAATTTTTGTTGTTGGTGGATGATTTCTCCAAGAAGGTGAGTCTTCCTCTTCAAAGAGAACTGACTTCTTTGCATCATTTGAAAAAATCAAAGCGGAGGTGGAAAATCAACAAGCAGAAGGATCAAAACACTGAGATCCAACAAAGGGGGCAAGGGGGAATTCAATCCCAAGCAGTTCAAGGACTACTACAGCAAGAACATATTCAAGGATAGTTGACAAGGCCATACTCTAAATAGCAAAATGGGGTGGTTGAGAGACATAATGGAAATATCCTGGAGAGTGCTATGTGTATGATGCACAGTAAGGGTGTGTTGTACAAATAGTGGGAAGAAGTAGTGACCACAACAGTTTATAGTCTGAATAGGAGTCCTTGCAAAGCCTTGTAGAATTTCATGCTTAAGGAAGCTTGTTCCGGGATCAAACCTAAGGTACTAGTTTTTCATGTTTTTGGTATTGTTGCGTATACTTTGGTTTCTGATAGTAAAAGGAGTAAACTAGATTCCACAATTAAAAGATCTTTCTTTGATGTCTATAACAACCGATCTAAAGCCTAAAAACTTATTCATATTACCACTAAGAGGATAATTGTTAGTCGAGATGTTGATGTGAAGGAGAAAAAATCCTCCTTTGTTTTGTAACCAACAAGCAAGCATTGGGGTACTTGACTCTAGTGTCGTGATTCCTTTGAAACATTAGGAATCTAGTTCATCTAGTACTCCATCACAAACACCAATGCAGCAGCCCTTGGCTGATATTTCTAATTCCCCATTGGTCTATCAACAACACCAATGTGTGATGGTAAACACTTGGGCTAAGGTTCAACTAAGACCTAGGTGATTTTACTCCACTATACAAGAATATGCGGGAGGATGAAATTCCTCAATCAAATACACAAGCTTGGACGACCGGGAAAAAGGTTATTGATTCAGTTGAGCATGTTCATTTTTCTCTCTTGATCTTTTTACTCAGTACTTGAAACACGGTGATATTCTAAGGCAAAAGGAAAACCTAAATGGGAGACTTCCATGCAAGTGGAATATGATGCCTTGCCTTGATGAAGAATCATACTTGGGAGTTAGTGGAATTATCTCCAGGTAAATAACCCATTGGATGCAAATGGATGTTCAAGGTCAAAAGCAAAGGCAATGTTACTTTGAACAAGTAGAAGGCTAAATTTGTTGCAAAAGGTTTTTCACAGCATGTAGGAATAGACCACGAGGAGACTTTTGCTCCTATAGCAAAGATGGTCACATTTCAATTGTCTCTCCATAGCACCCCAATATAGTTGGAAAGGAATTCAGATGGATGTAAAGAGTACCTTCTTGAACAAAGATTTGGATGAGGAAGTTTCGATGGTGCAACCTAAAGGTTTTTGGGTACATGGTTGTGATCATTTAGTTTGTAAGTTGATTAAGTGTTTGTATGGGCTTAAGCAGGCTCCAAAAGCCCAATATATTAAGATTAATAAGCATCTCCAAGATTTTGGATTCAAGAATCATTGTGATCCAAATCTTTAAGTTAAAAGAAATGGTGATGATATTATGATTCTTCTTGTCTATGTTGATAATCTTGTAATCACGGGTAGTGAGGTCACAACAATCCAAAGAGTCAAATCATATTTATGTACTGATTTTGACATGACTTATCTAGGCCTCCTACACTATTGAGTAGGTGTAGAATTATGGCAACATGACCATCTCATTTTCATGGCTCAGGTCAAGTATGCCACGAGTCTCTTGAAGAAGATGGGGATGACAGATTACAATCCCTCTTCTATACATATGGAGGACGAGTTGAAGTTGCTTCATGTCCTCTTTTGGGAGACTAGCGGAATTGAAGACCTTAACCCATTCTTCCTCCCCGTGGGTTTAAGGAAAGAAGCAAGGGGAAGACTTGGATGACATTCTCTAAGTAGATATTTTCATTATTATCATGTATTCCTATTGGGAAGCCAAGCACTCTAATAAAAGAACTTATTTAATTAGAATATAAAGTATTTTGAGCATGTAGGCTCCAAATACAAATTAGATAATTAAAAGGTACTTATTATAAGGTTGATCATAAGTTATGATGTAGCACCCCTTATGTTATAAAAGGAGGATGCTTGGCCATTATGTTATACGTTGAATCTTATATTTTCTTTGGGGTAAAGGTTGTGCCTTTCCTTTCTCTCTCATCAAGGACGAAAAACCCGTGTTTAAGGGAACTTCAAGGACGAAAACCCTTGATAGTGGAACTTGTCTTGGGGATGAAAACCCTCAAGCAAGGATATTTGGAACTATTGAATATCTCAAGGAATTTGGAGCTGATATCTTTCTATCTAGCACTAGGCATCTTGTATCATGAGCATGTTGGATATGTTTTGATGGATGTATGGTATGATTTCTTGCATGGATGGACTTATATAAAATATTAAAGGCGAAAGCAATCATTTACTTGCATGTTTGCGCCACTCATTCATTATTTCCAAAAGGGGCAACTTGCTTGTAGGTCAGATTTGGCATGTTTGGACAAGTTGATTTGATACTTGCATTCTTCATATTTTTAAACCCCAAGATGTATATCCCTCTTTCTAAATCTGAATGATATAAACTGAAAACTCCACAAAAATTGAATTCTAAAATGGTATCAAAGTGCCCATACAAACAATAATGAACAACAGACTGAAAATAATTTTATTTGATGCAAATAATCACTTTCCAAGATACCCACAAGGCCAAAAATGGCGATTTGGGGTCAAAGAACAACTTATAAGTGAAATCAGAATTTTTCTACACTTGTATGAATTTATAAAAATAAATCAAGGGCTGGAACAGTGTAGAAAATAACAGCAGTGATTATTATCAAAATGGTACCAATAGAGGGCTGGAAAATGATGTTAAAATTGCCTTTAGTGATGCCAAAGACCCTCCAATCATCCACAGACCGAATCAGCAATGAGATACCCTCCAAAAGGGGTCGCAAATCTCCCTAGGTGGTTGCTTTTGGCCCAAAAGTGCCCAGATCTGTTCCAGCTGCAAATTGACTTGAAAATAATCAAGGTTTGGCTGATCCAAACCTCACAAACTCACAAATTCAGATCTGTTTTGAAGATCAGCTGAGAAAAGGGTGAAAACAGCCCACAAAATGCCCTAGATCTGAATTATATCCTTCCAAAAACTGCAAATCTGAAGTGTAGCCCAATGGTAAACCCCGGGTGGATTCACCTCACAAAGTTGAGGAGTTTTTGTTCCCCAACCTTCAAACCTTGGAGGTTTTCGTCCCCAAAGCTCCTTCTCCTTAAGGGTTTTCGTCCTTAGAAGATTTGATGCAAGCAAATAGCTTAACATGCAATGATAGAAAATAGATTGGCAAAAAGATCCTCTCAAATGAATACCCAAACCTCCTTTTATAACCTTTCCTTGCCTTTTTCCAAGTTGGGTGCTCCATGTGGGACTAAAAGTGATTTTTAATTTATAAAGTGACTTCCTTATTTCTATTTTATCTTTATGAATACACTTTATCATAAAGTCACTTTAATAATAGAAAGTCCCCCTTCTAATTAATCGTTATAACTTAAAGTTGCTTTTTCTATAAATATTACAAGGCTTAATAAAGCAACTTAAAAATATAACAATAAACTACTTCCCTTGCATTTCCCTTTAAGCCCCAGAAATCATCTAGGGTAGAAAGGGTCTCATGGTGAGCTCGTGTTAAAGAGGGGACATTACACCCTTGTTTGAGGCAACTTCAATGACAAAAAACCTTGATAGTGGAACTTGTCTTGTGGATGAAAACCCTCAAGCAAGTATATTTAGAATTATTGAATATCTCAAGGAATTTGGAGTTGATATCTTTCTATCAAGCCCTAGGCAACTTGTATCATGAGCATGTTGGATATGTTTTGATGGATGTATGGCATGATTTCTTGCATGGATGGACTTGTACTTATTATCAAAGGTGAAAGCAGTCATTTCCTTGCATGTTTGAGTCCCTAATTCATTATTTTCAAGAGGGGCGAATTGCTTGTAGGTCAGATTTGGCATGTTTGGGTGGATGTTTGGGCAAGCTAATTTGATATTTGCATTCTTCATATTTTTAAACCCCAAGATCCCAAGTTTCGTGAATTTTGGAGCTTCCTAGCTACAGTTATGAATTTTAAATAATTCTGCAGACAGAGGGTTCATAGAAAATTCATTTATGGGGCACTAAAAATCAGTTTTCTTGCATCTAATAATTGTTGGTTATTTCTCATAAATTTTGAGCATATTTCCTAAAGGTTTGAGTGAGATTTGTGCCTAGAAAAGTGTGTTTGACTTCTCCTAAGAGGTCGTCACCCTAGGAGCAAAGTGCTGGCAGCATGTTGAGGGTTTCAAAGTGAATTTTCAGTCATCTACAGTCTGCCCTAGTTCTGATTTCAGTCCTTCATAACCAGCTTTGGGTGATTTCCAGAAGTCCCCCAAAAAGGGACATTAAAAGTTGTCAACCAGTGATGTTTCATCACCGTCGATAAATCACTCTAAAAACAATTGGTGGGCAACCTAATATATCTCAGTCCACACAACCAGATCTATGTTTGTTAGTTATATTTCTCAGTTTTGTCTCAACCGAAGCTCATACATTATACAGTAGCAAAACAAATTGTGCAATAATTTGAAGGAACTCTTGACTTTGGCATCCTATATCAAAGGACAACAAATTTCAGATGGACAAGATACACAAACTCTGATTGCGGAGGATCAATAAATTCTCGGAGGTCCGCCACCAAGTATATTATTTTCCTCTGCGGTTAACGAGGAATTTCATGGCGAGAGCAAGCTTTGGCACACTTTGACTATATCTTCCATTGAAGCACAATACAAAGCAGCAGCTAGTACTAGTTGTAAAGCAGTTTAGCTACATCGAATTTTGAGTGATCTCCAAATTCCTTGTACTAAACCTACTCCACTTTCCATTTTCTATGGCAATCGAGTGAATTGAAGTTGGTAAGACATAAGATTCACCGTCACTACATATGATGGTTGATTCCGGTGATATTTCTCTTCATTACCATGCCCCTAATGCGCAGCCTACAGATCTACCGACTAAACCTCTTCAATCCCACTTTGTTTGCAAAAGTCAAGGACAAGCTAGGGGTAGTCCCTAGTTTAGTCATTGGGGGCGCGTATTAAAGATATTAGTTAACTATTAGTTAGTTACAATTATCAACCTCCTCAACAATGTAGCTTATTTTTTATTTATAAAAGACAGACACACTTTGTAATGTCCCTTTCTAGGGCTGAAACTGAAAAAGGAGGAAATCACACAAACCCCAAATGACTAAACTCGGATTTTATATCAGCCAACTGGTTTTTATGACAGTTGTAAATCAGCAGTCTGATTTTTATAACAGCAGCTTGCAATTAGTGAGAAATCACCCAAAGATCATCAAAGAACTCATCAACAACATAGGAGAACACTTTAAGAAGATTTTAAGCCACTTTTCACCATGAAACTTGATCAACTACTCAGCTGGAAAATTAATTATAAACAGAAGTACAACCAAGAGAAATGACCAAAATGGAGGTCTACAAATCCCAATAATTGCAAAAGATGATAGATTTCAGCCTTATAAATTATGTCAAATCTGAATATCAATAAATGAACGAGTGTTGTGCCCTAGAAGGCACTTAAAATGACCTCTACCCTAGTCATTCCGCTAGGAGAGGGCTCCAAAAATATGTAAAAGCTCTTGTAGGTCTTCTTCTTGATGCCCTAGATCCAAATCTGCAAGAGAGTCTTCAATAGAGATCTTCAATTCACCAACATGGAGAGTTTTTGTTTTCCACCAAGCCACAAGGGTTTCGTTCTCCTTGGATGCCACACAAGAGGGTTTTCGTCCTCAAGTGGAATGGTATTGAGCAATCAGCCCAACAAACCAAGTATAAGTGTAAATGTGCCCAAAAGATGATCTCCAAATGAGGCTATACAACCTCTTTTATACCCCATGCTTGGAGCCAAAGGCCAAATAGATGAGGACCAACCTCTTAAAGCTTCACTTTATCTTCTAATCTCTTGTTGGGGTCTTATAACCCCAGCCGAACCTGCCTTAAGGAGTGAAGCACCAAATAAAAACATTAAAAATAATAAAAGAAACATGAAATGAAGTTCAATTACTTCCCTTGTTCATTTATTCTTCTTGGCCACGAGAAGAGAGTGGCCAGAAGTCTTTATTCGGCATTAATTCGAAAAGGGGGACATTACACACACATGAGTATGTATGTGTATCTTCCATGTGACATCATACTTCCTAACAATGATGAGAAATCCACCGAGAAAATGTCATTGCCTTTGAATGAATATTGAAAAACAATATCTGCAAGTGAAAACCCAAGTGGTATGAGATGAAATGATGATACAAGAGCATTAACAAGAAGTAAAGGTTATGGTCTTTAAGCACTACTAGGAATACCATTGAGAAGAGTACAATGATAGTCTATTAGAACACAATGAAGAAGAGCATGGCAATGAGTGTTAGCATATGATTTGGGAAGACCATGACAAGAATGATTATAACAAGATCTTCTAGTTAGTGTTACACGCACCCCCATCCCCAAGTTGTCCTAGACGTTTGAGAGTCTCGAGTGTTCGGGGACAAGAACGAAACATCCCTCATGTCCCAAAAAAAAAAAAATTATAGGGGAACATCTCGGGGTCATGCACTAGGTTTAGACAACACACCGGGACATCCCAGTGCTTATATCAAACATGAACGATGTACGGGACACCGTGATGTCCTCGGGACAATCGAGGGACGTCCCGAGGACATCACGGTGTCCCGTACATCGTTCATGTTTGATTTCAACCCAACAGATTTCAACTTCAAGAAACAATTGCACATTTTAAAAACATAAAACTTTAACCTATTTTCAACTAAAGACTTAATAAAAAGCACAACACGGTCATTCTACTCACTCCAAGCTAAAGAGGAAGAGCAAGAAGAGGAACAAGAGGTAGAGAGCAAGTGCATTAGCAAAAGGCATGTACAATGATCTTTTTTTCCTATTTCTAAACTCAAAACGAGTTAAACAAGGGCAATGTTCATTACTTGTTTTTTAATTTCCATATGCAAACTTCAAACTTCAAAGTGGGTTTTAAAAAAGTGCATTCACATTGTTGTTTTTTAACCTTTTTTTCTATTGCCAAATGTAAAATGGGTTAAACAAGGGCATTGTTCATTGATGTTTTTTTTAATTTCCACTAGAAAACTTAAAACTTAAAAGTTGGTTAAACAAGTGCGTTCACATTACTGTTTTTAACTTTTTTCTATTTCCAAATGCAAAATGGGTTAAACAAGGGCATTGTTCATCGCTGTTTTTTTAATTTCCAAATACAAACTTGAAAGCGGGTATAACAAGTGCATTCACTTTGCTTTTTTTAACTTTTTGCCTTATTTCCAAATGTAAAATGTGTTAAACAAGGGCATTGTTCATTGTTTTTTTTCCAATTTCCCAATGAAAAGTGGGTTAAAAACTTAAATATCTATTGTTTTAGTTATTTTTTCAAATCCACAATGGGTCATATTAGAATTTAAAATGGTTATATTGTTGTTTTTTTATTATTGCAGCCCCAAAATGAGTTCAGACAGTGAGTATGAAGTTGAATGTGATATTCAAATGAGTGATGAGATGGGCAGGGGCATGCAAAGAGAAAGACAAACGACAATTGACAGCTCACATGAGAATGTTGACAAGTTTAGCTACCCCTCCAAAACATTAAGCAAATATGCTAGAGGACTATTTAGTATTTGACCAAAAAACCTTTGAAACAATTTGCTCAAATTGTTGAAGGTCCTAGATCAAACATTTCAAGGGGGACTAAAACATGGAAGTGCAATATATGCTCATTGACTTGGTTGGGCAGCATTACTAGGTTGAATGCACACTTATTACACATCTCGGGAAAAGTGTTGTCCTTTGTGGACAGCTATCACTTGAAGAGAGGACAGAGATAGTGAGGTTGTACAATGGAAATACCAAAAAGAAAGTTCCAGCAATTCAAAGTGTTGGTGGCACACCTTCTAGTTCTCACTCTTAGAGAGCTTCTAGGACTGCCTTCTAAAATACTCCAATTTTTGAGATGACTGAAGTGGAGGATTTTGATAGTAGGGGGAGGGGGTTACGAGAAAGGTCGTGGCCTCCAATCCAATTATGTAGATGTATGATACAAAGGCTAGGGATGAGGTTGATGATGCCTTTAAAAATCTTTTATTCCACTAGCATCCCATTTCATGTTGCTTGCTTTCCTTATTACACGGAAGCTATGCCTAAGGTAGTCAAAGCAAGTGTAGCTTATGTGCTCCCATGCGACACGAAGTTGAGGACCATAATCTCATATAGGAATTACTTTGAGGTTAACTTAGTGGTGGAGGAGATGAGGTGCACGTGGGTCTCTCGCAGTTGCACCATTATCATGGATGGGTGGAAAGATATTAGACACCACCCAATCATAAATAGCATTGTCTCATATTGAGAGGGTTTTTAATTTTGAGGGTCATTGACTGCTCGGGAAAGAAGGATGCAAAGTTTCAATTTACTATTTTGCGAGATGCCATTGAGGAGGTTGGCCCTACCAATGTTGCACAAGTTATTACAGATGCAACTTACGTGTGCAAGACAATAGGTAAGCTTGTTGACACTTACTACCAGCATGTGTTTTGGAACCCCATGTTATGTGCATGCCATGAACAATGCACTAAAAAACATTGGAAAAATTGAATGGATCAAAATTCTAGTGGCGGATGCTAGGGGGTGCGAGATGTTCATCTGCAACCACCATACATCATTGGCACTCTTTCATAGCTTTTCAAATAATTCTTCAAATCAATGGACACATGTTTTGCATCATACTTTATTTTTCTAGATAGGGTGCTTGAGTTATAAGAGTCCATGTCGTGCCATTTCAGGAATCAGCACCCCACAAACACTCAAGGTTGTTGGGTTCGTGAAGAAGCAAAGGGTGACAATATTAATTGACTCAAGAAGTACTCATAACTTCATCAATCATAAGTTGGCCACACGCTTAAATTGTTTCGTTTATCCAACACCAGAATTTCAGGTCATGGTTGCAAATGGAGGTAAAGTTAGTTCAAAAAAATGCCATAAGATTAAGCTATATATGGGAGATTACCTACTAGAGGGCCCCATGTATGCCATTTCAATGGGAGGAGCAGACATTGTGTTGGGGTCCAATGGCTTACTACTTTGGGAACGGTGGAGATGAACTTTCAGGATTTGTTCATGCAGTTCCATTTTGAAGGACTTTTGAGCTACATGGGATGAAGGCTAAAGCTCCACAGTTGGTAAGTTCTCATCAAATGCAAAAATGCTTAGGAAGGGTGCAAATGGGTTCGTGGCACAATTATTCTCAATGGAAGCTCAACCATCAAAAGGCCCTATACCATTAGATCTACAGGCTATTATTAATGAGCACTCAATTGTGTTTGGGGATATCTTTGAAAGGGTTGCCACCTAAAAGAGATCATGATCATGTTATTCAGCTAGTACCGGAAGCCAACCACCCAATATTCGACCTTATAGGTACCCTTATCTCCAAAAGAGTGAGATTGAGAAGATGGTACAAGAGATGTTGGAAGCGGTATTATTCGCCATAGTCAAAGTGCTTACTCTTCTCCAATGGTGATGGTCAAAATAAGGATGAAGGTTGGCGCATGTGTCCAGACTACAGAGGAGCTCAACAAATACACAATGAAAGATAAGTATCCTATTCTTGTCATTGAAGATTTGTTAGATGAATTACATGGTGTTGTTTATTTTACAAAATTAGATCTTCGATCAAGATACCATCAAATAAGAATTCGTGATGAAGATATTCATAAAACAACATTTAGGACACATGAGGGCCACTATGAATTTCTTGTAATGCCATTTGGCCTAAATGCACCATCTACTTTCCGTTTGATGAATTCAATCTTTCGGCCATTTTTGCAAAAGTTTGTCTTGGTATTCTTTGATGATATATTAATCTACAGTAAGACTTGGGAGGAACATTTACATGTCAATAAAGTATTGGACACTCTTGAACAACACCACATTTATGCCAAGCCCTCCAAATGTGCTTTTGGGGTAAGAGAGGTAGAATACTTGGGTCATATCGTGTCTTATGAAGGTGTAAAAGTGGATCCTCATAAGATCCAAGCTATGGTGGATTGACCGGTTCCTAAAACCCTCAAAACCTCAAGGATTCTTAGGGCTTACGGGTTATTATCGTAGGTTTGTGAAGAATTATGGTAGAATTGTAGCACCACTCACATCCTTATTGAAGAAAGACTCTTTTCATTGGAATGAGGTAAAAACCCAGGCATTTGAATCACTGAAGAAGGCCATGTGTACCACTCCAATCCTTTACCCAGACTTATCCAAAACCTTCATTGTTGAATGTGATGCTTCAAGGTGTGGCATAAGCACAATACTTATGTAAGAGGGCTGCCCCATTGCATTTGAGAGTCGTCAACTCAAAGGTAAGAACCTCTCAAAACCAACTTATGAGAAGGAAATGATGGCTATTCTTCATGCAGTCAAACAATGGAGACCGTATCTCATGGGTTGTCACTTCAAGGTAAAGATAGATCATGACAACTTGAAATACTTCTTAGAGCAAAGACTCTCATCTAAAGAACAACAAAAATGGGTCACTAAGATGTTGGGATATGACTTTGAGATCATTTACAAAAAGGAAAAGAAAATGTGGTAGCCGATGCACTATCCAGGAGAGATGAGTCCACAGAGGCATTATTAAATGCCATGTCCATACTACAGGCAAATTGGGTAGATCAGAAAGATCCGAATGGCAGAATGACACAAAACCCAAACTCTCATTCAAAATCTCCAACAGGATCCGAGCACTTCAGAAAAATTTGTGTGGAAGGGGGATGTATTGTGGTATAAGGACCAGTGTACTTATGCAAAAACTCTACCCTTAAAAATTAGGTTCTCTCATAGCTCCATGCTTCTCCAGTGGGTGGCCATTCTGGATTCCTAAAAACTTATCACAAAGTTAAGCAAGATTTCTTTTGGGAAGGGTTGAAAGCAGATGTCCAAAATTTGTGGCCGAATGCTTGGTGTGTTAGTGTAACAAGGGTGAAACTATTAAGTCTCCAAGACTTTTGCAGCCTCTATCTATTCCTAGTGAGCGGTGGGAAGAGGTTTCCATGGATTTCATCACAGGATTGCCAAAGTCTGAAGGGAAAAGTGTAATTATGGTGGTGGTGGATAGACTCACCAAGTATGCTCATTTTTGTGCTTTGCCACATCCATTTACAATGAAGTACAGTTGTCATATCTTTTATGGATACAGTTCAAAAGCTACATGGAACACCCAAGATTATAGTTAGTGATCACGATCCTATATTTACTAGCAATTTTGAACTGATTTATTCTCATGTTTGGGTACTCAATTGGCTCGTAGTTCATCATATCATCCCCAAACTAATGGACAAACTGAGGTAGTAAACAAATGTTTGGAGGGGTATCTACGATGCTTTACTTCAGATAAGCAGGAGAGATGGGTTAAGTGGCTACCATTTGCAGAATGGTGGTATAACTCTTCATTTCACACTTCATCCAAAAATGTCCCCATTCTGGTCATCATACGGTTCAATCCACAATCCTCGCTTCTAATTTAAGGGTCTAGCCTAAAGTAAGAACAGTTAAAGATCACATTCAACACTGACAAAAGGTTCTCTCTAGGCTGAAAGAGAACGTGGTCATGGCACAAAACCGCATGAAGAAACAAGCTGATCAATACGGTAGTGAAAGAGGCTTTGAAGTTGGAGACTTGGTTTTTGTGCGATTGCAGCCATATAAGCAATTGTCTTTGAAACAACAAAAATAGATAACAAGATTTCACCCAAATACTATGGGCCTTATCAAGTGTTGCAAAAATTGGCAATGTGGCATATAAACTAGAGCTTCCTCAATCAAGTAAAATACATCCAATTTTCCATGTTTCTTGCTTGAAGAAGGTCATTGGGAAAAAGGTTTCTTCTCAATCAATACTACCAGATCTTGATAAAGAGGGACGTAACATCTTGGAACCTGAAGGAATCCTACAGACACACTAAGAAGTTGACAAGGGTCATCACTGAGCATCTTATCAAATGGAAGAATTTGGACATTGACGATGCAACCCACTTGGGAGAACTATTTAGTATGTGTTGATGATAAGTTGATCAATCTGAATTTATTATCTTATTCTCCATATTTTTAAAAGCCAAGATCTCAAGTTTCGTGAATTTTGGAGGTGATTTACTATTTTTCCAAGCTTGTTGAAGTTCGTTGGTTAAGGGTTTCCAAAATTAATTATTTCAAGCTCAATTCTGATTTCTAACAGCTGATTGTGTTTGCTAGGGATTTTTAATATTTTTGGCATAAGAATCGAAGTGTGTTAACAAGGTTTAACCCACCTTTGAAGAGTTTAACTTTTCCAAGGAGGTCGCTGCCCTATGAAGGGCATAATTTGCAGGTTACAAAGTTGATACCAATCATCTACAACAACTCACTAATCTGATTTTTAAGTTTTACATCTCAGCTCCTTGGTCATTTCCTGAGTCCCCCTAAAAGGGACATTACAGTGGTATCAAAGCTCCATCCTCCCACTGTGTGTAGTATGGCAGATGACATTGATATGAGGTACTACCAAAGAAGGAACGAGGAATCCCTTGGAGATCGGGGAAGAAAAATTGGACATGATCATGAGAACACAAGGAGGGATAGTTGAGGCACTGGAGAGGCTTACCCTAGCCATCCAAAATATGCAGGGTGGTGGTTCGCTCAAGGAGAGAGAGGGTTCCTACAACCCTCGTGATGCAAGGAAGGAATGGGTTTCATTTTCAAAGCCCTATAAACCCAAGTTTGTGCCAAAAGAGGTGGTCGCTCCACATGGGAGCCCTAGACAGGCCAATGACTATGTTGTGAGGTTTGAAGAATACCAGGCATTACGGAGGAATTTTGTGAGGCCATGTCTCTCACGGAATTCATTAGATTAAGCAAGGAAGGGATGCAATATGGGAAAAGAACCCTAGCACCAAAGGAAGAAGTACAACATGCCAAAGAGAAGAATGTTTCAGCCCTAGGGAGAAGAGATCCTTCCATTGTGATGAAGGAGATTAAGGAGCATGCAACCCAAGGTAAAAATTTAGTGTTTAATGATGAATTGTTGGCGTCTAATGGTTGCATAGAGCTGAATATTAGTAGAGAAAAATCAGATTTGGGGAAGGAACATGGGGATGGCATTGTGGAAGTCATACCCATGAAGAAAGGGCATTTCCGGGTGCCCATAGTCACTCTCAGTCTGCTGGAGTTTTCCTAACAGCAGCCAATGAAGAGCCCTTGATAGAAAAAGGTATGCTTTTGAAGGAACCAAATGTTAAAATTAGACAAGAAAAGGAATTCATATATTCAAGTGCGGAGGATGTAATGGAAACTCAAAAGAATTGTGAGGAGTGGCAAAGAAGAGCTAGGGTTGCTAGATTGATAGCCGCTCAAGGGAAACAACACTTACAAGAGTATAGGGCAAAGAACTCTTCCTTATTGATAAGGAAAGAGGAAGTAATCATGAAGCATGAGATAAGGAAAAAGGAAGGGCTTGATGAGGGAAAGAAATTGAGAATTGAATTCAATTTCAGGTGAAATTAATGATATTCAGCTTGTTGGACTGTCTATAACAGCAGTTGATGAAGAACATAATGATGAAGAATTAGGCTTTGGTAAGAGCCACAAAGACATCCCAAGCACAGGTGATCAAGGTGTGGAGATAGTACGAAAGGGGAAGCTCCAATTATTGAAGAAACAAGGACCAAGAAGAAGGAACACCTTGATGACAATCCAAGGGGTAGTAGGGAAAGCACATTAAATGGTAAGGAGCACATACACCCTCTCATGCAACCTCTGAACTGTGTGAAGACCGCTTTATGTACATGGGCCAAGATGGAATTGGTGAGAAGTTACCCCCTTCCAAAGACCATGGTACGCTTGTCAAGGTAACCACTTCTTTTCTTTATTATTTGGATTATATCTCAGCTGATACGCATGTGTATAGAAAAGAATTTTGGGGTCACAATAGTGGATGCATTGAGGGTAACTCAACAAAATTGATGAGGCCAAGGAGAGGGGAAGAAATTCTCCATGAAGGATCAAAGATAGCAATTGGGGAAGTTGCTGGACTGTTATCAACAGCAGTCAAACATGGGAAAATTATCAACATACTCAGCCATAATAAAGTCTCGTGCATGAGTATCATTACTAGCTTGAAGGAGCTAAATGATAAAGTGAAGGTAAGCAGCCTTGGACCTAGAAACAACTCAGATTTATTGCCTATCATTGTACCATGTCAAAACTATGGATATCATGAACAGCTGGGAAGGAATGATAACTATGTACTCTTTCTTATGACGCTGCCATGTTTTCACCTCCACAATCCACAAGACCAATCAGGTTTGCAAGGAACCCTCAAGGATGACACTAGGGAAGAGCAAGTCCATGGAGGTAAGGTGCCTTTGAAATATTTTTTGAGTGTTGATTCTAACTCAGAAATTCTGAGTTGTAAGAAGGTTAGGGACAGCTCATGGTCCAAAAAGATTTCAATTTTATTGCCTACCAGCATGCCAATGCAGTTCGGTTTTCACCATGCACAATCGGTCAGGTATGATGACTATGTTGCATTGCTCCACTCCATGATACTGCTGTGTTTTTATCCTCATGATCAGCTTGCGCCAAGTGAAGAGAAGGTAAGAAATGAATGGTGTAGCAAAAGGTGCATGGATGCTTGGGTGCAATGCCAAAATTGTTTTAGCATATGTGGGGTTGGTACCATTGTGGGCTTCAAAAAGGAAGAGGTCTGATTGTGAGATCAATATGATTGGTAATCTCATCCTTGAGTGTATGGGAATGACCCACACCTTTGCATCTTGGTTTAGCACTCATACATACCAACTTTTTCTGGGTAATTGGTTTCTTTATTGGCCATGGAGTAGTAATGCTCGTAGATAATGGCACCACTCATAAATTCATCAAAGGAGAACTTACAGTTAAGCATGGGCTGAGCATGATTAACCTTGGAGGCTTCAAGGTCACCAATGTCAATAATATTTTCATGCCTTACAAAAAGAATATAGTACAATTGTCAAATCTCATAGGAAGGTGCAAGGTATGTGATGTTTTTCTTGAAATTAAGCCAGCTGAAGTTACAGTTGTTTGTGGGATGCAATGGATTCAAATCTTGGGGAAATGTAACCTCAACCACCATGATGTAGGACTGAACTTTGAGAATAAAAATAAAAAGTCCAGAATTCAAGATTTGGAGGATGGAGGATTCATGGTAGCAAAGCAAGAGGAATTTCATTATGGTTCTCTTTTCATATATCAGCTCATTGGAAGAACATAATCACAGCTGGGCATGCACAAATTCAGCCACCAAATAAAGTTATAAAAGGAGAATTTAAGTTGTTGATCATGGTGGTGAAAGTTGACAAGGTTAAGCAAAAGGGGGTTGAACTCTATCCCTTACCAACAGTCCAAGAAAGGTGGACCATAGCTGAGTTTGCAAACACAAGTTTGACAAGCAACATCATGAGAACATATGGAGAGAGAGTTAAAAGATGCATGACTGATTTTTCTTTACCAGCTCTCCTATATTTCATTTCAGTCATCATCTATTCCCTTCCTAAAGGGAAATTGATTAGTTACAATTGTGTCATTGATAGCATGGATACATATCAGCCAAACAAGGAGAACAAGAAGTTTGATAGGCACGGAAGGAAGCTGATCATCATGCCTTCAAAGCATGAGGGAAGGCGGATGAGAGAATATTTTTTTAACCAGTTTGCTTCATGTGTAGGCACAAAGAGAGCAGCTGAGATTCATTTGGGATCCAGTATGTGCCATTGCTTGAGGACAAGCAATTTCGAGAGGGGAGGATTGTCATGTCCCTTTTTGAAGGCTGATTTTTTTGAAGACCTTAACCCATTCTTCTCCTTGTGGGTCTAAGGAAGGAAGCAAGGGGAAGATCTAGATTACATTTTTATTGTTATTTTTTTATTATTATCATGTATCCTATTGGGAAGCCTAGCGCTCCAATAGAAGAACTTAATTAGTTAGGAAATAAAAGTATTTTGAGCATGTAGGCTCCAAATACTAATTAGATATTTAAAATTACTTTTCTTAAGGGGTCGCCATCATTTTTGCATTGTAAAAGCACTCCTTATGGTTATAAAAGGAGGTCGCTTGGCCATTAGAGAGTATGTTTTGGTGAATTTTCATATCTTGGTAAAGGTTTGCTTGTGAAGCACCTTTCCTACCTTTCTCAAGGATGAAAACCCTTGATTGAGGACTCTCTCAAGGACGAAAACCCTTGATTGAGGGCTTGTGGAGGACAAAACCCTCCCACAAGGATTTATGTATGCAAGCTGGTTTGGAGAGCAATAAATTATCATTTTCTTGCATGATTTATCTCTTTTGGATCAATAATCTATTTATTTGAAGTGGAGCGACCCACTTGGGAGAACTATTTAGTATGTGTTGATGATAAGTTGATCAATCTGAATTTATTATCTTATTCTCCATATTTTTAAAAGCCAAGATCTCAAGTTTTATGAATTTTGGAGGTTTAATACCATTAACTTGTTGAAGTTCGTTGGTTAAGGGTTTCCAAAATTAATTATTTCCAAGCTCAATTCTGATTTCTAACAGCTGATTGTGTTTGCTGAGGGTTTTTATATTTTTGGCATAAGAATCAAGTGTGTTAACAAGGTTTAACCCACCTTTGAAGGGTTTAACTTTTCCAAGGAGGTTGCTGCCCTAGGAAGGGCATAATTTGCAGGTTGCAGAGCTGATATCAGTCATCTACAGCAGCTCACTAATCTGATTTTTAAGTTTTACATCTCAGCTCCTTGGTCATTTCTTGAGTCCCCCTAAAAGGGACATTACAGTTTTGGAAAAAAATGCATAAATATGTCAAGAGGGACAGAGTGGAGAAAGCTTTTTGTACGCTATTTTCATTCAGTATATGTATATATACACACATTTGTAAAATAATGCAAAATCATGTCAAAAACTTCCCATGCAAAAATAATGGATAAAGTTCAAGTTCATGTTCGACAAGAATAAAGTTCGGCAAAATTGGAACTTTTCGATAAAATGCCGAGAACGTTGTGACATAGCTTTGGACTATGCTGTCTTTGATAATAGAGGAGAGGAACTTGGAAGCAGACCATACAGCTTATGACATCACTTACAAACCAAAACTGTTGACCAGGACAGATTTGCTTGAATTTGACCTTCCATTGACTGATTTATCTGTTGTGTTGATCAAAAGGGTGGTTATTAACTGATTTCTACTGTGTTGGTCAAGAAAAAACGAAGGTACGTGGACAGTTTGCCATAAATGAGCAGAGGCAAAGAACGATGAGAGATTCTAAACAACAAAATTCATTGTACAAAGAGATGTAGCCTAAAAATGCTCAGATCACCCACCCCAGAAATGATGTGTCTGAAGAAAAAGCGGAGTTCTTTATAGGATTAGGCCCTCTCAATCGGCACCGAAAACGAATCTTGTGTTAAAATAGTGGAACTAAACCCTACAGTTTCAATTCCAAACAGAAATTGCTAAAGAAATACTAACATAAAATGTAGCTTCATTGACCAAAACTGAAATATACTATAAACCAAAACTATTAAAAGACAAAGACAAGTGCGTGTTGACATAAAAAAGTAACTTTAAGGTGCTTATCATAAGGCCTTGCAGTTCTTCTATAGTAAAACCTCTTACCTCTTACTATCGTGATTAACAGTAAACTTTATCTTAATGATTACTCATGGTGGTCATCTTGACACACTAGCAAAAATCCCACCAAAATTAGTAATCTAACAACAAACCTTTTTATTATATACAAAAATTAAGCATTGAGATTCTCATGGTCTGCCACTGTTTTCAGTAACAGGAAAAATCCAGCTAAAGGGGGAGGGAAATGCCTCATGCTTTGTGGTAAAAAACCCTACTATTATTGTGCTAAGCGGTGTGATAAGGGAGGCTTTGAGGCACTATGAATATCCCATCGTTTGCATGTGGTGTTAGGGCACAGTTGTATGCTTTAGACTCTAGAGCATTGAACATTCCAAAGCTTGATCACCGCATTGCCCTAGTTCTTAGAGCAGAAATACACACACTGGCTCTGTAACCATATTGTTTGCCTGTGATTGTGCCTCTTTAGATACGGAAGCGCAATCATTGATAGTAATGTTGAAGCTCGGTTAGAAATGTTCTCCCCAGTAAGCGATGGAACGCATTCATTAACTAGTTTCCAACAGCTCTGAAAGTGAATTTTAGAAAGCAAAAACGCAATTTAGGAACGTGTGGAAATGAACCTCAACTGGAATCGAAAGGGAAATCGGAAGAAGAATATAGTTAAGCGATAACGACTCCTAAGACAAACAGCTACGAAATGAAATGATGAGTATTCTTACGAGGGAGGAGACGATCAAGCCGTTCTGGTTCGGAATGCTGCGTCCATGCCTCAGCACCCAGTATTTGTTCTTCATCATCTTCTCCTCGCGAAAAACAATTAAATTAAATGTTTTAAATTCGCTTTTCTTTAAAGAGGGGCCATAAATTTTATGTTTTAAAAATATATATAATGAAGGATATGAATGAATCAACCATTTTAGACCTAGGAGTCAATGGGACCCAAAGTTGCAACGAAATTGAACAAAGCTCTCCTAAGGGCAGCCCTAACACTTCTGCCTACAATACATTGTCTTTTTTTATTTTGGAATTAGTGTTGTGGGTCTTCGCCAAAGATTTGTTGTTTTGACCAATCTTTCCTCCTCAAATAAGGATGTAAGGTTGTTTATTCTCAAACTGTCATCATATCTAAT
Source organism: Taxus wallichiana var. yunnanensis (assembly GCA_018340775.1). Taxonomy (NCBI): domain Eukaryota; kingdom Viridiplantae; phylum Streptophyta; class Pinopsida; order Cupressales; family Taxaceae; genus Taxus; species Taxus wallichiana. The sequence continues at coordinate 36,448,709 of CM031241.1, forward strand.
ACGGATGTCATTATATGTTGTGCATTCCATGATGTAGTGTCATTTTGTTTCCACTACCTCTTTGTTACAAAACATACATGTTCTCTCTTCCCACTCTTCTTTAGGAGACGTCCATTTGTCGGTTTCACACCTAAGATGGTGTGAACTAGTCCTTAATTAGGCCATCAACATTTTTGCTTTCCATTTGATTTATGCTCCTAAGTAGGTCTTTTCCTTGTGGTTGCAAGTTGGATTAAATTCTTTGATGTAGTATTCTTTCTTCCGCCCAAGTTGTTGTGTCCACATGCCTATCTTAAATTTTTCTTTCACATACTTTTTTATTTCCTCATTAGTGTTTGGACATTCTTACATGTTAATATTCCATTTACTCATCCATTTGATATTTTGTTTCATCCACATGTTCTTCCTCCTATCTAGATGTTCTTATATAACCATTCAAGGCCACCTGTGAACTTCCATGTTTTCGACCTTCTTCATATAAGTTAACAATGATGCCTCTAAGGGGAAGGTTCTCGCTTTGGCTAACAAAATCTCATATGGAATCAACATTTTAATTTTGAAGTTGTTTGTGATTAAGTGTTTTTGAATTCTCTTTATTTATCTCCACTTAAGATCAGACATATTGTTGCTCAAACTTCACAACCATAAAGAATCATTACCATGACAAGTAGGCCAAACAAAGTTTTTTTAGTTTTCCAATCCCACAATTCTACATTTCTACACCTATTTTGTAATGAATATAATGTATTCCACCCCCATTGTATTTATTTTGCCATACAAGTTTCCCAACTGATCTTGTTGTGAAAATGCAACTGAGATATTTGTATTATTACACTATTTCTAGTGGTTTTTCCTCAAAAATAAAGTTAATTTACTTTTTTCTTTGTAAAGAAAATATCATGACTTTAGTTTTGCTTTGATGTTTACTTGCATTCCAACCTCTCGATAAAAGAGCTCAAGTGCCCTCAAATGCTCTCTCAAACCATGTGTTGTTTTTGCAATTAGGATAAGGTCATTCACATAGAGGAACAATTTTACATCACAATTGGCTAAGTGAATGTCATCCCCATCCAAGTTGTTAATCCACTCCTCTAGCTTGTTAATGTATAGTGAATAAAGTGGGCGAAAGTGGGCATCCTTATTTAACACCAATGTCGCTCCCAAAGATTTTAGAAGGTCCTTTCCTTGTTTTGATTTCAGTTTGACTCGCGCATATAGCTTATGAACAAATCACTCTACACTCATCCAAAACTCCAAGATCCTCCATCCCAATCCAAATTTTATTTCTAGGTACCATGTTAGACACTTTTTTAAAGTCAAGAAAGCAACAAAAAACTTCATCACCTTGGTTATCCAACACTTTTTCAATCAAATGTTTAAGAGTGATGCAATGGTCAATAGTAGAGTGATTTAGCCTGAAACCTACATGTCATTTTTCTCTTTTTCCCTCTTTTTCTACCCAACTACTAATTCTTCATTATATCATGCTCCAAAATAGTTTTCCGAGAAGAGGGTTTACCATGATAGTGTGGTATTTTGACGGGCTATTGATATCTCCACTTTTGTATATGGGAATAACAATGCACTAGTTGTCCAATCCGGTTAAAATCCTTCCTAAATGATATCATTGAATATGTGTTTTATATGTGGTGTGAGAAAATTTACACCCCATTTGAGATACTTTGCTTGTATCATGTCGATATCTTGACTCTTTCCTCTAGCCAATCTCTTTATGCCTTGAGTGATATCCTCTATGGAAAAGAGCTAAATTGTTGTGTTGATGATGGTGGGTATCTTTATCATGCTCATGCTCATATAGTAATTTTGCATAAGCTAGTCATTGGTTGTTTGTTATATTGTTCTCTCTTTATTTTCTCTTCTAATGAAGTTCTCTCAATCATCCTTTCGGATTATGCTTTTCTAGGGAAATCATCTCTTTTCGTCTAGTGTTCATATAACCCTCCCTTTTTGATTGAATCATTTTTTCATAGACATTTTTATTGTCTTTAGTTTTTCTTAGCTCTCTCAAAGCTCTTTTTGTTGTCTTATACTCTTCATCATACCATGGATTTGTCAAAAACTACTTATATTTCTTTTTGGGGGCTTATATCTTTTGCAACTATTTAATGCTTTGAGGATGGTGAGAATCATTATATTACTTTGAATAGGATAGCTTTATGTTGTTGGAACTCTATTTTTTGCATCCCGAAGGTGTTTTACAAGGGATGCCTTAAAAGCCCTTTATTTTCATGAGTCATAAGAATTTTTCCCTGCAAAAGTGTTTTTCTTTTGTTGTGGTGGGTTTATTCTCTTGGTTGATTATTAATATGCATGTTGATCTTCACATATATTGGGTTATGGTCTGATTTCATCTCTATAGGGTTGTCCCCTATTTCTAATTTTATCAATCTCAAAATATGACCTTGTAAAAAAATAGCATAATCTAGTATGATTTATCCATTATCTGTTTTGTAAGTGATTTTTCCTAGATTCACCATGCTCTCATGTCATTGCATATAACCATGTTATAGAGGCTACATGTCCCCAACAATTCTCGCCTCTATAATGCAAAACATCCCCACTTTTATCTCGTGAAGTCCTCTCCCAAATTTGGTCTTCTTCTTCTTCTAGCCATAAAGGATTGTTGTTCCTTCCCCCTCCTTCCTCAAGGTAATGACATGGTTGTTTTTAGTTCTCACATTGAAGTCTCCCATTATTAGGACTTCCCCGACCATACTATATGCTGAAATGTCATTTTTGAGTGAAGCATAAGGGTCGTCACAATCTAATTATTTTTTTCTTATACGTTTTTAATCCTCTTAGTGTAAAATAGCATGCAACTAGCCATAATATTATCCCATTTTCTATTATTTTCAACCATATATATTACTTGTTTGGATTCTCTTTTTCTAATTCTATAATTACACACCATGTTTCTTTGATCAACATTGTTATCCCTTCATGCCCTTTTCCACTTTCAATCCTTTCATTCCAAACTGAATTTTTCTATACCCTTCAAACTCTGGGACTTTACAACTATCATGCTCATGGATTTTAATAATGATGATAATATCATGATAAATGACATTCTTTGGTGTCAAGGTCTCGTAGTTATCTCATGTGCCAAGGTCTCATGGTTGTCTTAGTACTAAGGTCTCAAGGGTATCTTAATGTTAAGATTTTAGGTTATCTATTCCACTAAATTTGTTTGGGACTCAAATCTAGTCTCATATCTTTTTGTCTTTCCCAATATTTATATCTTAATGGACAAAGTGTGGAAACACAACTAACCTCTATCCATGTCAATCATGTTATACATTTGATGAATTTCATAAAATGTCAAAAGAAAGGTTACCTTCAATTGTATGAATGAATGAAAGATTTTAATAACACCTAGGAGACCAAGGATTCCATGGCACCAAAATCTAGATGTTATGTGTGGAAAAAACACACTTGTAATATGAGTTGGCTCATTAATTTTGTGATATTTCCATTTCCTTTTTTGTGTTAGATATGTTACTATGAATCTTAATTAAAAAGTTTGTTGTTTTTTCTAGTCTAGCTTCTTCAAATAAGGTGATGAGAGTGTGAAATTTTCAAGACATCAACACATTTGATTTGGATGTCACTATAGGTCGCATTTCATGATGATGTGTGACTATCTCCACCAATCACATTGTATAATATAAGCATGTTGTTTTTTCATACCCTTCTTTAGGAAGGATACACCATATTATTTTTAAGTGTTTATTGAATTGAATTGATTGCTTTTAATAATGTTCACAAGATTAAGCTAGCTATGAAACCACAAGGATAGTAAAAAGTCACTATATACACAAGGACCCTCTAAAAGAAGTTTCCTCGATTGAGCATGTGTGATGTCCATTTCCTTTTAATCTTATGTAGTGCCCACCTCTTTCTTGTATCATTTCATTTGCTAACTCATTTCATTTACTAGATTATAGATATTGATTTAGCACTATTTGGATATTATGTGGTTTCATTATGGATTATTTGGTGGTCATGTGGTGTCAATCTAGTATTATGATCATCATCTTAGTTTTCTTGCACTTATGTGGTTATGGACACCAACAGGATGTGATTGCAGTTAGTTTTATCTAATATATGATGGATGTATGTTAATTTTGTTGTATACTTTGGATATCATTGGTGATAATGGTAATTTGGATGTTATCATGCAATAACTTAGATGGATCTTATATCTTGATTTATTATGGATGTATGTTGTTAGTGTATAGTTATTTCATTCAGATATCGATTGTTGTATAGTTAGAATGAATATCCATGATTGATTTAGTTATCGATATATTGGATTATTTCTCTGATTTATTGTATCGAGCAAGTATGTTTGACGTGTGAATTGAGTGTGTAGATTACAGGATCACACAGGAGAACGTGGGTTTTAGAGTTGCACAAGCGATGCTGGTCAAGAACCTTTAGCCATGCATGACCTTTGTTTGACCTTGTGTGTGTGGCGTATTTATGTTTGGACATCCTTAGTGATTTCCTATTTGACCTATGTTATTGTGTTTTGTTAAACCTTGTATTAAGCTAGTTTAAGGACCTAATGGTCCCTACATGTATTAGTAGTGTTTTAAGTTAATTAATCTTGTTGTTAGTGGTGTGGGACCACCTAATCATCATTTGGGTGGGCCCCACCACCTCTACCTTTGAGCCACTTTACCCAAACTCGAATTTGGGCTAAATGTGGTATTTGTAAGGGTCTCTTTTCACATTGGGGTCTCTCTTACACTATAATGGACCCTTGGACCCTACCTATGGGTAGGGGGCCTCTTTTCAAGGTCAAATGGGATTTTCCCTCCCATTTGACCCCTCTCTTGTCCCCATCATGTAAGTGTGTTTGATATGTGAGCTTTCTTAAAAGTTGAAGTAAGTTGGTTTATTGTCATTTTAAGAAATTTGGGAGTTTTCTTCCTAAATGGGTTTTGTATTATGTGTAAATGGGATTTAGGGAATCTTGTGTTGGAGAATGAGAAGGGTGACACATGTCACCCTCTCATTTGTGAGGATTTGTGATTGATTCTCCTTCATATACCTCCTCTTGGAGAGGGGTATGAACTTTTCTTCTCATTTTTACTTTTGGGAGTTGGAGAGAGCTTGGAGCTAGGAGCTTGGAGCTTGAAGAGCTTGGATTGGCTTGGAGTTGGATAGCTTATTTTTAAGGTAGGTCTTCATACCTTTTGCATTGTTTTCTATAGTATATTGTGTAAAAAAAAATGCTTGTTTTGGGATTTTGTACACTTGTATGTTTGTTGTATGTGATTATAGAACTTGTTTTCTTGCATTTTCTCCATCCATCTCACTTGAGGTGGATTTTGGAATTATAGGGGAAGAGGGAGGAAACCCCCTCTTACACCCACATGGCTTGATGGGCAAGCCATGATGGTATTTCTATATTTTCCTCCTCATATGGTTTGATGTGGAAGATGACTATTCATATGGTTTGAATCTCATCTTCCATCCTTGTTAAGGAAACTATTTTATGGTTTGAAAATCCTTACAAGGAGGAGGCTTGGAGTTTTGGGATGGAGTGATAAGGAAAGTAGTATGGAGATTATTTTGGTGCTTATATTGTTGGAATGCAAATGTTTATATTGGGCTCCTTGTCACTCTTCCCCATTTGAGGAAACATGAAGTTATCCTCTTGTGCATTTTTGTTTGTTTTGGTTGATTTCTATTGGAGTATGTGTGTGTTTGTCATCTTTTATCTTCCCTATACTTGTGTAACTTTGAGGCATGCATTCTCTCTCTCCCATGGGCTTGGAGGGAGGCTAGCATGTCCTCAATTTATGGAGATGACATGTAATGATGCCATTTGGTTGGGTGGAAACCGGGCCTTAATCTTGTGCATTGAGTATTTTTCACATGGAGTGAAAGCGTGCAAATTTGTTTGGAGCATGGAGGAAAAAGTTCAAATTTTGCACATGTTGTTCCCATTTTGGGGAGGCTTGTACACTTACATTTTAAGTGTTTTTTTGTAATGGTTATGGATATCTTGGTGTTTTATCTTCTCTCTTGAGAAGAAAAATTGTAATATTGTAAACTTGTTCCCACATTTTGTGGAAGTCCCTATATACTTGTATTTTAGGATTTTGTATCCTTGTTTAGTGGAAACTTGACATACATTTACATCTTGTAAAAAAGGGTGTTGGAAAGATTATTTTAGGGGATGAGAAAGTATCATTTACCTTTGTATAAGTAATCATGGTTTTGAGAAACGAGGATTTTGTTTTGTGTAGTTCATATAAATAAAATGTTGTTCCTTCCTTTATAAACTTTGGAAAATAAAAGGAAATGTATTATTAACTAATTGTTGCTTTAAGTTGAGAGAATGCATTTAAATATAAAGTAAATAAATATATTTTTAATTCTCGATTTGGAAGCTTTCCATTTTGAGTTAATATTATTATCTCATTTGTAAAAGAAAAAAGGGGGTTGAAAAGAAAAGTAGAGCATTGACAACTAGTTATTTGCTTTTCAAGATGTAAGGAATGTATTTTGATCTTATGGGAAATTATATCTTTAAATCTAGTTTTGAAAGTATGTTAAAAAAAAGAAATTTCTACAAGTTTATCTCCTCCTTTGGATTTTAAATGGAAAACTTGAATTGTTTCTTTTATACAAAAATATTTATAAAGTGATTTCTCCATTCTTTAGTAGACTTATCTAATAGTGTTAAATTTGAGTATTGTATATCATCATATATACATATACATAAACATATACATATATGAGCATAAATGTTCTATAATTAGCTAAGTATTGGAAAAGTATACTTTCTTTTTAAACTAGAAGTTATATAAAGATAAAAGTATTTTGATATTCGAATGAAATCTTTTACAAATAATAATGAATGAAAAGTATTTTGGTTCACCTATTAGAGGGTTTGTATTATAATCAAAATAAATAAGCATAATATTAAAAAGGGGGTGTTTGGGGATAGGTTGTGGCATGCCCTCCCCCTACCTCTATTCATTTGTGGCCACACCACAACCGCCCCCTCCTTACCACGGATCCTCCCCATACTCCCACACCTCAACATGTCCCCCCGCGCCAAACCAAAGCGGCCTTCGCCACGACTTAAGTAATACCCCGCACAATATTATTCTAGCCTTGTCACGACCACTTTATAAACCCTTGCCCAACCATTTTCATAGATCCACACAACATGTATGATTTTATATATAATATATATTTATATATAATTAATATGTATACATAATATATAATATATACATGTACACAAACATACAAAAAAAACAAATTTCTTTCCTCTTTGACAAATTTGGAGCAAAATGAAATGGAAATTTCTTCCATGATCTCCCCCTCCTTCTTCCATCTTCTCCTTGCAAAACTACTTGTGCAAATGGAGGCAAAATAAAAAAATAAAAGTTATAAAGAAAATCATAATGAAAGATTAGGGCTTCCTAGAAACCCTAAGACCTTATGTCCTAGATTGGTCTAATCCAATGGTGGAAATTTGACCCTCCTAACTTTTAAGTTGTGGGGAAAAAAATGTATAATGGGTATTCGGGAAAAATTAATTAAATGGGAACCTAAGGGAGTTATTACTAAAATTGTAACCTAAGGGTTTATTTAAAGGCCATGGTAAGTATAAATTTATAAATGGGAACCTAAGGGAGTATTTAAATAAAATAATACTCGCGTGACATTTAAGAAATTGGTTAAATAAACAAATATTTAGCATGGGTGCATTTGATTTATTTAAGGGTCATGATGAGAATAAAATATTAAATTGGGATTTAAGAAAATATTTAAATAAATAAGCATTAGGCATGGGTTAGTATGGTTGGTCAATGGGACCCTTTCCGAAAATTAATTTAATATGGACAAAGGGGGTGTTTAACCCGGTAATAATTATGGAAAATAAAATAGTATTAATTAACTATTGGTTATAGTCCTACCATACTTAAATTATTAATAAAATAATATGTTAAAAAAAATTGCCGCAATTTTTAATACTTGTGTTTGGTTTGGGTTTTGTAAAATATGGGGCACTACATCTTAGATCTTCTTATATGAATTTTGATCAAAAATATATGTTTTTGCCAATCTCTCCTCTTCAAATAGGGCAATCAAAATTTCAAGATATGTATTTGATTTGTATATATTTATATGTCATGCACTCCACAATCTAGTTCCAATATGTCTCAACTAACCCCAAAGTACAAAAATAATATGTTATATATGACCAATCTTCTTTAGGCATTTTCCATCTATTAGTCTCACACTTGAGACAATGTGAGCTAGTCTATAATTGTGCCATCAACATTTCTCCATTTGATTTATTTTTCTCCTATACATGTGGTTACAAATGGGATTTAATTCTCTCCTATAATGTTCTTTATTTTTCCTAAGTTACTTTGTTCACATCATTTCCTTGAATTTTTCTCTCACATACGATTTTATTTCTTCATTGATGTTTCGTAACTCTTTCATGCTAATGTCTCATTTACTCATTCATTTGATATTTTGTTTTGTCTACATGCTCTTTATTCTATTAAAATTTTCATCCATTATCAATTTGGGCCAATGGTGAGACTTAATGCTCTTTGTTCTCTTAGGATTCTCCTAAGGTAACTTATCCATCGATCAATGTTGATGTATCCAATGAAAAATCTCCTACTTCAACTAAAAATATTTCACATGGAATCAACGTTTTACTTTTATGGTTCATTTTGATTATATTTATTTAATTATTTTCTATACATCTCCATTTTGGTTACGACATGTTATTTCCCTAAACTTTATACCCTTAGAGCATTGTTAGTGTTACGAGAAACCCAAACAAGGTCCTTTTGGTTTTCTAATCCCACAATTTTTCATTCCATCTATTTTGTATAAGGTATAAATCTTTCTAATCTCCTTGTATTATTTTTGACACACGTCTCCTAGCTAAGATTGTTGTGAAAATCAAGACCAAGGTACTTATATTCACACACTACTTGCAAAGGGCTTCCTTCAAATACAAATTTATTTTCTTCTTTTTCTCTACAATGTAAGGATTACTGCAACCTCGGTTTTGTTGGTGTTCACTTCCATACCCACTTATTGATAAAACATTTCTAGAGCTCTCAAGTGCTTTCTCAATCTATGTGTTGTTTTTACATTAATATAAGGTCATTTACATTAAGAGGAACTTCACAACATAATTGTCTCAAAGAGACATCCCCGCCTCCCAATTAGTTTATTCACTCCTTTAACTTATTTATATATAGCCTAAAAAGTGATGGATTATGGACAACCTTTCGACACCGATGTTGCTCTTGAAGCACTCGATATTGGTGGGAAACTAATAGGGTTAAAGAGTCAACATGACAAGTATTTAGTAGTACTCTTTATGTCTATTTATTTTTGGCTAACGCATGTACCAAGAATATTGTAATTACACATTAATCAATATAAATGTGAGCGATTACATATATAATTACCTTATTTCCTCGTCATTCCTTGTTGCAAATATCAATTTCCACTGTCTTTTTATTTTTGTAAATCACCCTAAATAGTGACAAATTTGTCCATATTTATATTTTCCTTTATATTTATGGTAAGAAAAAACTATATATTTCTTTAACATTCAAATTCATAGATTTGAGTAGCATTGGGTTGGTTAACATTTTTATCCTATTTTTTACGTTGTATTGTTGTTTATGAAAAGGAAATGGGATTCTACTATAATTATTGTGTTGAATAGATGTACACACTCGATGTGTCCAAAGGCCCAATCTATCATGGCAAACCACTTCTTGCCAATGGTATATTTTTTATAATGCCTCGACATGTCTTGTCAATCATAGCTCCCTCGGTATTGGTTGGATCAAATATGGGGTTTCCATGGTTAATCTTTTTAAGTTATTTATCCCAATAAATGGTTAGATCAAATCAAGAATCACATGTTCTTGCAAAGACCAACTTTCATATAGCATTAGAAAAGGCATGCCACCTCTCTAACTCATTAAGTGTTCCCTCAAAGCCTAGTATCTATACACCAAATTTATTCTCATAGATGGCCACAATATCGCAATCACCATTTCTCCTGTAAAGGCTTAGTCAAATGCATATAATTAGTTTACATCAACAATTTGAACATGAGTTGTATGCATTCTCTTTATGGGAATGAAGAAGACATGGCTATGTCGTAACTTGTAAGAACACGTGATTTTCTTTTAGTATGGCTCGGTATTGTTGTTTGGGCTTCTATGGAAATCGCTAGATGTATAACCCTAGTATTTTCTCTTACCACTCGATAATGCATGTCCTATAACCTACAATTAAACGTATGATAATAATATCAACCTTGTTACATTCTCTTACTAACTATTTCATCAAGTTTTGACAACAAAAATGGACACTTATTTTATCATACACCTTGATGACTTAAATACATATAGGCACTACAACCATGTAACATTTTAGATCACATCAATTGAAGAAATTATAGTTTCAATTCATTAATCATAAATTTTGTGTCAACGCTTACATTATTTGTAATCATATTATCGTATTAAAAATGATATATATTTCAATTATATTGTTACATAAATAATATTAAGTTGATCAAGGTGTTTGTAGGTTATGCTTAGTTATAATCTTGTTATTTTGTTTCATAGATTTGGGTACTCACATTTTTAGTGTGTAGTTTAAAATGCATGATTTTGCATGGTAAAAGAATGTTTGTGCAAGGATTTATTTTACATTTTGTATTAGTTAGTTGTAATTGGGAAGGAAAACATCTTAGTAGTGTGGCTATAATCGGGAAGCGCAATATCTTGAAATTTTTATTGGTTAAAGACTAATAGCCCTTTAAAGTAGACTCAATTAGTTATTAGGTATTCAAATAGTTAGATGTTATCAGTGAGTGTGGAAAGTGGTTTTAGATACACAAATGCACTCATTAAACATGCTTAATAAATAATGAAGGTTCAAATATTTAAATTAATAAGGCATACCTAATTACGAAAATAGGTCCAATTCTAATTTAGCTCATAAAAACATAGGAACAACCAGAGTACTTAGAAATAATTAAATGCTTGGAAAGACTAGAGAATTAGTGATACATACTCAAATATGTTGAAAATAATGAATCGGATGCAATATTTTGTGGAACATTGAGGGAAAAAGTCAACAACTCGAATGATCAACCCCTTTATAAATTAGATTAGAAACCATGTTGACATTCTTCATGGTGTATGAAAATTCTAATTACACTACAAAATGGTAATGTATGTACAAATCTAAATCTAACTTAACGAATGTGTTCTTCATGTCTTGATCTACATAATTATATACCGTTTCATTTGGATTCAAATCATGAAACGTCAAGAAATTGAATTTCCTTTGGGAAATCCTAACCTCCATTAAATCCTTGTAAAATTAATTAAAAAGGGGATGTTAATGGTGTCCCATGTTATCCCTCTATGACTATTAGGCCCAATGTGATTCAAAAAAATCATAAGCAATGATGATGCAAGTCAAAATAAATCTTATGTATGCAAGTTTCCCAACCTATATCTTTCAAATATGTGCAACTAGTATAAAATAGAATGAATATTTGAATCTTTTATGTTGTATTTAATGCATTCGTGCTTTAGAAGTAGAATATAGTGTTCTCTTGCAACTCCAATAGCATTATTGTGAAGGAAAAAACTCGAGTGTGTAATAATTTGTGGTTCCTTTACGTGTCTTGAATGCATTAATGTGCCTATGAACTTATAAATTTCTTGAATTCAAATTAGGACCATATCAAAGCATGTAAGCTAACACACAACGGTAAGGAAAATTGGAAAAAATACCATAAAACTCAATAAACAAGGACTAAAAGGCCAAAAGGGGCTAAAAAGGAGAGGGTTCTTTTTAAGGGAAATGACCATTTTCATTGGCTATGAAACTAGTAAACAACTAACAAAAATGGTCAAGACCCTAGAGTGTGCTATAAATAGAGAAAAATAGGTAAAATCAAGATAAAATGGAAAAATATGGTCACATTTGACATAAAAAAACCAAAAACATGCACAAATAATAGTCCCAATCGATGAAGAAAGGGATAAACAACACCAAGGAAGATTATGACACAATAAATGCAAGAAGAAAGAACAATGAAACAAGACAATATGTATCAACAAGAACCTAACTTGGACCAATAATCACTAAATAAATAAATACACCAAGATTTCAAAATAATTACCAAATCCCGCTCTGCAAAATTAGATGTCTTCATAAAGCCGCAATTTGATATGTGTGTATGTGTATTTCTATCAAAATAAAGAAAAACAATCACTCACTGGAAACACTTTTTCCTATGGTTGCCTTTTCGTATATTAAGAGTTTTTCAAATTCATTATTTATATAATAGTGTAATGAAATTCAAAATGAGAGAGATTATCTTATCACAAATGATGATGCAAGCCAAGATTCATGTTCACTTAAAATAGTAGGCCAAGTAAAAAGTATTGGAATAGGAAAATAAGCTAAGTCTAGTAGTGTGTGAATTTCTCATTATTGTTAGCCTTTGTTTTTAAGTTATTTTTTCATAAGTCTTGGTTTCACCAATGTAGTATTTAGTTTTGCATATCTTGTGAGCATGCACATGTTTTTTTGTTCTTTTGCAACTACTTTGTAGCTTATATGTTGTAATGTTTCATGTAGTCATCTCGATGCATGAAAATGTTGTTTGCTCATAATTATTCATGTGTTATCTCATATCTAAAATATTTCAAAGTAATATTCACATTATATTATAAAGTTATGAGCATATTTTAGAAGATGACCAAGAAATTATTTCGAAAGTGCAACATGTAAGAGTGTTTGACTTTATAAAAGTTGATTGTAAGAAATTAAAGGACAAAATATTGTAGTGCCCACTTCTCTTGAGCATTGTTTAGCTTGTTTTTATATTGCATATCATTTTTATATCACTCATTGTACCTATTATACATGCACATGGTGCCTAGACTTTTGTACTAGTTTCAATGGATTATGTTGACACTACTTTTCTATTTGTAACATGGGGTGCTAGCATGATGCATGACTTATTTTGATATTTATATGGGATAATGCTATTAGATAGATGTTTTATATGATGACATTAGATATATACATTATTACAATGTTTTGAGATTATTGTTGTTGAATTAAATACATAGCGTAAATTATATGTATGATATCATATTTCGAGATATAGATAGATTTGATTATTTTATTTTGAGTAAGTATGATGTGTTTCTTTGAGTGTGTATATGGAACATAGGTACATAAGATCTCGAACTAAGTAAATAAAATAAAACATACCAAAAGAGGATGAAGGGAGGCTAACTCACACAAGGCTCACCAACCAACATGGGTCACCCAAGCATGAGACTAAACCTTAAGATTGTTGTTAGTGATCATATTGCAAATTTAATTTAATTTTTATTTTTCCATGGTTTGTGGAGTACCCCTCTTTTATGCACCTTTACTTCATTGTGCTTAATGTAATTAATCTTAATTGTGTAGAGTTTTGTATTATTTAGCACAATGAATTTGTTTGCCATTTTCGACTTCTTGTGAATTGATTTTGGTTGTTGGGAATTTCCTTTTTTGAAAAACTTGAATTTGGCTAAAAAGTTCAATTTTAAGTGGTGTGTGGGACAAGTTACTCTAGTCTCACACTCCCAAAACCTCGTCACTTGCCTACCCATGGGGTAGTAGTACTTTTGTAAACTTTTTGACTACTTTGGGACCCAAAAGGACCTCATTATCTGCCTTAAAATATTTCCTATTTAACATTTCATGTGATGGAAGAAATGAGTTAACTTGTAAGTTAGGTTAGGTGATTTACTTGTTGACCAGGGAATTTCATTTAATTCTAGATTTGATGAATTTTGGCTTGAGGGTTTCTTGGTTTTCAATTTGATTTCTATGTCTTAATCTTATAAATAAAATTTATGGAGGTTGGTCGAGCTATAAGAGGATATGAAGTTGGCTCATGTGGGCTTATACGTGTATTTATTGCCTTTTCGAGTATGTGTTTATATGGGGGTTTAGAGCATGCTAATATTGGAAGCTTCAAATTTTATTTTCGATTATTGAAATTATTCTTATTGCTTGTTTTTGGGTTATGCATTTAGATTTTGGGGGTGATTTTGGAATAGATTTTTATTGGAGTGTGTGTCTGGAGTGATTGATGTGAGCTTCAATATTTGAGGGAAAGATGAGAAAGAGGTAAGTCCGTCCTCTTGATTTTTATATGTATAAACCAATTATTCTCACACGCACTCTCTCTCTCTCTCTCTCTCTCTCTCTCTCTCTCTCTCTCTCTCTCTCTCTCTCCTCTCTCTCCCTCCCTCTCTTTATTATATGTTGTATTTTATGGCTCATCCGAGCTTATAGATGAATTATCGGATGTTTTGATACCTATATGTGTACCCAATAGGGGCATGGAAGAGTGCTTGTATGTTTGGGGATTAGTTATGCCATTAGTGGAGGGACAAGGTTAAATATAGAGAATGGGTTTATATGTTTTTCAAGTGGAGGAAATAAAGGTAGGTTAGAATATCCTTAGTGGAGAGATAATGTTTGAAATATTGGTGGAGAGATAAGGGAGTTTACATTCATGTTTGTGCTCATGAGAGAAATCAAATGCTAGTCTACCTCCCTTGGTGGAAGGATAAGGGGTAGTTAATGGAATTTTATTTTCCTTGACAAGCCATTGGTGGCTTGAGTGTGTTATGTTTGATTTCATTTTTTTATTTTGGCATTCACCTTCTCAAATTGTCCTAAAAACTTATTTTTTTGGTTGAGCAAGTTGTTTATGAATTTTTTTCATGTTGCATATTTAATCTTCTCTCATTACTTGGTTGTTAGCCCTTGAGTCCTTGTGTGATTTGGAGAACTTATGGGTCAATAAGGAAGATATTTTCTTCACCGTAAGGTTGGGAGGTAAATGTTGCCTTCACCTTTTTGGCTTCTTAGAAGAACAATTGAGTGCTTGTATATGATGGATTGTTAAAGAAAAACATTGCTTTTCTTACAATAATTTGAGAGCTTGAAAGTGATCAATTTTGTGCTTGTATATGCCTCTAATGTGAGCAATAATATTGTTGTAATATCTCTTTTTGGAAGAATTTTTTTCATTATTATAATATCTTATTTCATATGTGAATGTGATTGTGTGAGTCATTTAAGAGCAAGTGTTGAGTTTGCATTTGAACTTAGTTACAAATGAAAACCAAAGCAAAGAGTGTGATAGTTCTTGTTTTATGAAGCAAGTTTTGCTCCCATCATTGTATGTGAAATCCAATATTGTTTTAAGATTCACTACTTCTTTGGAAATTAATATGAAGGCATGAAAGATTCTAATAATAATGGTTGAAATATTTTTAAGTTATAAATGTGAATGTACGTGAATAAATTTGTATTCATTTCTTATAAGTTGAGGCCAAGAGGTTGGGTTGAAAATCTTGTTGTAAGTCCAAACACAGAAGCTCTCTCCCTCTTCCTCTCTTTAATATTGATATTAGACAAACAAATGTCAAGGTAATGAAATGAGAAATGTTTTCTCTTAAGTTTCCATTTACAACTAGGTTTTGTATGCTTTGCATTGTAAATTTGGTTGAGAATGAAGTATGAATGTAAAATAATATTGTGAAACTCTCTTATCCTTCCTCTCTTAAAGTTTTTTGAGTGATAAAATGAATGGGATAGTTATTAGTGATGGAATTTCTTATTTCACTTAGTCATGTATAAGTGTTATAAATTTGAAAATTGATAAGTTTACTTCTTGCTTATAAATGGGTTTACCTCATGAAATTTAGTGTTAAAGTAGAATAAATACAAAATTCTCAACACATTATATATACACTAATCTAGACATGTGTGTGTGTGTGTGCATGCACATGCACATGTGTGTTTGTGTGTTTTTACATGTGTATGTAGGTAGTTATTTAGTTATTTAGTTAGTTAGGGGTTGATCTTGTGTAAGCCACAACCCCATATTACTTTCCCGTGGTTAGAGGGGAGACAACTTAGCCAACCAATTCCCCTCCCTTTACCTTTGGGCATGGCTTATAGTTTATGTAGATCACTTGAGCACTTTTTGAGGCTCTTACTGATACACTGGTTAAGGCTTTAACCACCACCGAATCTTGCACCACTCCCACAATGGTTTCAAATTTATATTAACATAATCATTTTCTCGTATATTTATGGTCACACACACACACACACACACACACACACTTATATTTATCGACACATATTGCCCTACATTGAACTTATATACACATATGTATATGTAAAAATAGCCAAACCATTAAAAGAGATTGGGAATGAGAAGATCAAGTGCATAAGTTGAGGATTCCTCCACGAGAGATCTTCTCCAAAACTTTCAAAAAAATAATGGACAATAAACAAAAAAAAGAGACTTTTAGGGTTTATGGAAACATAGAAGATCAATGGTGGAGGATCTCTTGATCTAAGGGATTAAAATCATTTCTACAATTGTACTTGGAATGTTGATTTTTCCTAAATGGAGATTTGAATTTTTAATTAAACCTACTTAATATAAATTCCTTGTTAACTTTTAAGAGGTATGCGAGAACTAAAAATTAAATGGGTGTTCTAATTTAATTAAAGGGGCCTATAATGGCTATAGGATCTGTATAACTTGGTGCAACACCTAATTCTCCATGTGAAGCCTTTACAACCTGGTCCTAGAAATTGAACTAAAAAATTTAACATGTAATATTAATTAAAGTTATCCTTTTGTCTTAAATGTTAACTAGGGTTATTAACAAGGCCAATTTACCCGCAAACCCTCATCGTGTAAACATGAAACCGAGTAATGAATTATAGGAGTGTAATTTAAATTGTGCACTATTGGCATGCTAAATTGTAACACACCTACAACATACTCTTGTGGTGATCATTTCCAACACTAACCTAATTTCAAACCTATTTTCTCATTGATTCTTACAAAAAAATCTAATTAACACGCTTAATCGGTGTGTTAATTTTAGGGCATCACAAATACATTGTGACATCTTTGCATTATGCACATGTCTTCAAATGGATGGTACAATGCTTCAACTAGATAATGTGAGGTTTAATCACTTTATGCAAGTAGTATGCGACTTAATGTCTATGCACAAATAATTACTTCTTTCATGTGCGTGATCAAATAAACTATTATAAGAGGCTCATGCCACCAAAAGGTGGTCGTCTTGATGGTACACACTTCCTTTGAAACTTTAATACCATCTAATTTGATTTGAGAGAACATGTACGGAATCACTTAGGATACTTGTATGTAGTCTTATGTGTGACAATGTAATATGTGTGTGATCTTTGAAGTTTCAAATATAATATTGTTAAAGAAAAATCCAACACGGATTCACTTAACCCATTATTGTAAATGTTGAGCCGATTAAATTTCTTACAATGAGGATTTGGACACATTTAATATCATATGGGTCATTGTAGCTTTGATGCATATTGCAAATAAGTGGATTTTGTGTTGATACACTAGTAAACTTTGATGTTTTAGCGTTACTTTTTCCATTTTCATGATTCTTGATGAAAGTTTTTACTCTCTATGTGAAATTGCACCATATAAATTAGTATGATGAAAACACCCCAAAACAATGTAAAAATAGTATCAACCCCTCAAAAGATAGCAATATTTTTAAAAATGTTAATGTAAATAACGTCATATTATAAATGATGATAAAATTTGTGTCAAAGTTCATACATTGAAACAAATAGTGTCAAACTTAGTGAGGTCTATTTTATCAAATCTAAAACAAAAATGAGACCCAATGCAACAAGGGATAAAGTGTAATGCAAAACAAAATTTGATGTTTTAATTTAAAATTTGAATTTCAAAATTCAATACATTAGACAAATATATTACCTAAGTTTATTATTAAATAGATATTTAAAATTTTAAAACTAGGGATTTCACATTTTATTTCATTATCATTTAAATAGAAAAATATTTATGTTAACTTGTTTGATATTTGTGAGTTATATGTCGAAATCATCACATCTAAAAACCATCATATCTTTTTTTTGAAAAGCAAGAGTAAACAAAATAAGTTCACTTGTGAAAATGGGGGTGATAGGATTATAGTTGAACCTACTAGCCAAAGCATTGAAGCTTTTAATCAGCCTCTGTGGAACAAGCTTAGGATTGGGGTTTCAATAATTACATTGCCAAATTACATGGTCACGACCCCTCCCTGTCTAAGGATTTTGGCAAAGCTTGGAAAGAGGATAAGTTTGAAGTCAGAGGGATGGAAATTGTGGTTTTTGAGTCCACCATCACCCTAGCCACAGACATGAAAATGGACAGGCTTAAAAATTTTAAGGATAGAACCCACAGAGAACAAGAAATTGAGTTGTTCTTCATTGGCAAGGAAAGATGTTCTTTCTTTGCGATGGTATTGCCAGGTCGTGTATTCCGGGTATTTGGAGAGATGTGTGCCTTCAAATCATGAAGTACATCACTCTGGAAGGCAAATACCAAAAATATATACTCACCATATGACCCTTCTAAATATGTTCTGCCATAAGGTCATGGTGAGCATCCCCTTCTTTCTATTTATGTCTCTGACTAACTCTTTGATGGCTTTCTAGTAGGAGAAAGTGGAGATGCCTCTGCATGAAGGGCTCATTCTTCTGATGTTTGAAAATGGGAAACCTACTCTGTCCTCTTCCCTAAAAGAGAAGGTGGATGAGGATGACCTCACTCTCGTAGAATGCCTTACTAAGATGAAGGCCGGAAAATGCAAAATTGTGGGGGAGGATTTTGGTAAAGAAATGGGTGAGGATGGTCATGGGGAAGTGAGCACCTTGAGAAAAAGAAATCAGGATGGTAATTTAAAGGGTTTTGAGGATTTGAGTAGAAAGGTCCAGTACTTAGAAGGGGTGCTTCAGGTGATGGAAGAAACCAATGTTGGTCAAAGGGAAACAATGATGGATGTCATCAATGCTTCTAAGCAAATTGTCACTGCTCAGGTGAAGTCCAAGCAGAAGTTTCTGGAGCTGGAGGACCAGGTCAAAAGCTAAGCGACAAGCTGGAAGGGATGGAGGAGGGCACTAAAAGAAGGAACTTTAACTTGCGCATCAGTAGCTTCGAGGATGAGATGGAGGAAGATATTAATGACAAAGGTGCTTTGAGGGTGACGAGATCAAAGATAGTCACGATGGTAGCAGTGGGGGATCTCCAAAAAATTAACTAGTGGTTCTGACTGTTGGAAAATTTTTGGCGAACTTCTGATTGTTTTGTAGTTTTGGAGATTGTTTCTCCTTCTCTCTAGTTTTCCCACCTTAGTACAAAGTCTGGTTCTTAATTGTAAGAGTTAAGCATGTTTAACTCCTTTCTTGGAATTTTTGTTTCCTTCTTGCTCATTGTTTTCTATTCCTCGTCTTGTAATGGCCCTTGGGAGCCGATCCTGTTTTTACCTTATCTAATAAAAAAACCATCATATATTCATAAACAATATGAAAACCATCAAATACGAATCAAATGCAAAGTTAATCTCGATGTCATCCCTAAACAAGTAAATCCTAGTATTAACCATCAAAATTAGTATTCATTTTTAAAGCATGTAGCGGAATGTCTTTCCATTTAAAATATTATTTTTTCATTAGTTATACTTCAAAATTTATGTGAATTGAAATATATGATATTTTACTCACAAAAACACTTATGGAAAGGGAAAGTGAATGAAAAATGATGAAAATTAATAGGAGTAAACTATAAAGGCAATTTTGGTATTTGTACACAAAAATTATGAAACCAAAGGGCACATAGTAGTCGTAGTTAAGAGCACATGTGAGGGTTAGTTGAAATTGAACATATTGTTGAGTTATGGAGCTTAATTGCTTAAGCGGCATGATTTTACAGACTTTTTGGAATACACAAGAAACCGACGTCGCTTGATGAACTAACTTCAATCACCCGGGGACCGGATCGGTCGAGGCGAAGGAACCGACATCGCTTAGGGTAACCGACATCGGTTACTTGTGTGTGACTTCTATAATTAAGTTATGGTAATTAGTTCTATCTTTGGTTATAAAGTGAATCTAATGGTTGTAATTGCATAGCTAAAGTGCCCTAAGTTTGTATATGCCTATATAAGCTAGAAAGCTAGGGTTAGAAGTTAGAATGAAAAGATTTACAAGAATTGTAAAGAAGTTTCCTTTTGTAGAGAAAAAGAGAAACTTGTAGAGAAGAAAGTATAGGACATCCAAGAAGGTGTGGAAGATTGCATATCTTCATTATATTTCCTCTGTGATAATAAATTGGTTGTTTCTTGGTGGACGTAGTCCACACTAGGTGCACCACGTTAAATCTTATGTATTGTTTCTTCTTGATTATTTCCGTATTTATTACTTGTATGCTTATATATGATTATTATATCTATGCGCAATCGGTGTGTTAACCCCAAAAATTGGTATCAAAGATTTTTTGTTTGAGGGTTGTGTGTGTTGATGATTTACTCACAAAGGGATTTCGATTGAGTGGGAGCAAAGAAATGGGAGAAGAAAGCAAATTCATAGTAGAGAAATTTGACGCTCATTATTATCTATTATGGAAGATGCGGGTGGAGGATTATCTCGTATCAAAAATATTTATACTTACCGTTGGATGAGAAAGCAAGACCTATTAGGAATATTAATGTTCACATGTTTGTGGGTGATTTACCGAAAGGTAAATAGTAATTAGTTAGTTGTTAACCGTATGGTTAATACGGTAAAGATTGTTAATATTATATTGTTAGAAATAACAATATAATATCACATATAGTTTTCTATTATATTGTACGTGAGTATAGTTGTTGAACTAACTCACAAATATAGGAGAATAGGAGATATTGTAGGATTGAGTGGTTTTAGGAGGTTCCATAATAATAAGAATTCCTCTCCTATATATATGTAATGGTGTTCGAATGAAGATATCAGAGAATTATTATTATCTTGTGAGAACATTATTGTGTTATTTTCCCATGATGGTCTGAATCTAGCTCTATATTTGGTATCAGAGTGATGTTCACTCTCTCTCTCTCTCTCTATGATGGAAGATTTTTAAAAGTTAGGGTAAAGTGCCATACTTGTGTTTTGCCTTGAGCGACGAGAAAAAATAAATTGCGTAGAAATATGTGAGTTCTTTGTAGCTATTGACGTTTTGTATTGAAGAATACGGTTTGTCAAAAAATAAAAGGCATGCTCACAGATTTGTAGTTGTTGGTCGCATCTCAACAGTAGTTATTGATGAACTATTAAAATTCTAGAGGCTTGTTCCTTTTTTTGGGTTCAGGAGCTCCAAATTCCCTCATTACCACTTAATTTTTGTCTGCGTGAAAATCAAATGGAGGAGTTCAAACCAAGGAGAATTTAAAAAGAATTATCTAGGTTGTCTACTCTATAACATACTCAACTCGCAGCAGAACTTCACGGAGCGTCCGGGCGGAAGGTATATTAGTTTTATACACGGTGTGGAATTTTATGGATTTATCTCATCATTTGATTTGGAAAGCTTTTGGTTTATACTTTGCAATCCGTTTTGCATCGAGTCTCGCATGTATCTAAAAACGTGATCAATAGTATAGCCCGACATGCACAACTAAAACACTTGCCACATAACACCCCCATTTGGATCTCCACGCGGCAACCTAAACATCTCATGCATTCACGCCTTCATCTATTACAAGGAATCGGGAGTATTAATATGTTTAGACCCAAACACCCATGTATTTCTATGTCTAATTTAGTCCACTCCACCAGGGGATCAAATTTGAAGGGTTGGTCTGAATTTTATTTTGAAGGGCAAGTATTGGACCAACCCTTCAATGATGAAAAGTAGCACGAATATTTTACACTTCATATGACAAGAATAAATCAAATACGCACGTCAAAAAAATTAAGAATAATTTTTTTTAACGAAATATTTTTTCTTTTCAAAATCACCAGTTGATTAGCATCTTAAATAAAAAGGGAAAATTCAGTAATCCAAACACAATGACCCCTCTATCATAATGATGTAAATTAAGCCGCATTTAAACTGGTAAAATAATCAAATTTTGATGTAAATAAAGCCCAAATTTGTAATATTATAATTTCCTAAAAATCATCATAACTAAAATAAGCATTAAATAAAATTAATAAATAAATACATAAACAAACAATTGAAATGAGATAAGAAGACACACAAATCACTAAACACATAAATACAATCAAACTACACTAGGATCTCTTATCAAAATCATTAAGAAAACTTATAAATAGTAAAATAAATAACTTTAACTTCTACTTGGAGTTTAGTCCTAAAAATAAAACCAATTTGGATTCTTACCCCTTCAATAAAAAAACCATTCGTATTTTAAACACTAAAATAACACACATGTAAATTTTAACTAGTAAAATGCATTGACTTGAATACATCTTCTAAATAAATTAAAGAAAATGTGCATCTATACATTGAAACACCCACACTAACTATGTCACCAATATATACATCTAAATATTCTTAGTTGATTTCCAATCCAAGAGTTTCACCTCATGTAGAGTATGCATTCAAATATACTACATAGAAATGATGTTTTACCAAATTAGAATACTCCATTCAACACACACACCCTTTGTAATCCTCCCTAAATCTATTCACAAGCCTCTTCCTCAACTCCTCAAGCATAGAGTTTAGTAAAATTGTCTTGAGCACAACAACGAATATAAAATTCTTGTTGGCCTCCACATCACTACTATTAAACAATAGTTAGAGAGAAGATACCAATGATGAATTGGAGGTTTTTTTCAATGGATGAAGAAGATTATCTCTACATATTCTCCTCCTCTAAAATGATCTCCTCTCATCTTCTCTGCATTCTTCCATATTGAATGGGTCCAATTAACCTTTGCATTAGGAAGCAACTCGACACTTAGCTCGGTTCTTATTTGCAAGGGTCATAATGGGTGAACTCCTTACGTGATTCAACTTTTTTTTCTTTAAAGCAAGCCCCATCTATATTTTCCCCTATATCCTTCTCCATTTCATACAAATAGAGCTAATCCAATCATCTTGGCCCATAGTTTGTCTACATGTCGAGCTCAAATTGATCTAGGAAATCTGGATCAAGACCATTGTGAGCTCATCCCACCCTTTGGAACCAACATGGCTCCAATAGAGCCTTCTTGGCACCCTACATTGTGAGTCACAAATTGAAGTCACTCTTTGAGATTAATTCAACACTTTTCTCCACACTCTTCCCCCACCTCAGATATCCATCTCATCCCATATCCAAACTAGTGGTCAGTCTACATAGTGGATCTATTCCAAATCATGTTGTGCAGTCTCCCAAGTGCACAAATATTTGTGTGCAAGTTGATCCTAGCTTTGTTTTATGTTTCTCTAGGTGGCTCCTACAACAAAAAAATAGAAAAAGTAGAAAGTGGTAGATATTTCATTTGAATGAATCCCAAGAAAAGGCCAGAACAAAAACAATAATAATAAATCTTTTGTTTTTAGGTATTTGTGCTCAAGTATTTGTGTAGCTGACATCAAAAACTTGCTAGTAACTTGGAATTTGAGCTTAATAGTATTATAGTGGTAGTATATTTGTTATATTAATTTTTTTGGTAATTTCAAGTATTACGACTTATCTAATGTATCTACGAGTCATACGCAGAGTCTGGAAAGCTGGAGGTGACTGTTTGTAAAATTAATCAAAAATATTTCTTAAGACATAATAATTTCACACAAATTTTTGATAGGCATTTTTTCACCATAGCCCTTCTTTTGACAGTTGTAAAAGTAACTTGCCCTTTTGTATTGTCAAATGATTTTTACATTTTGATTTTTTTGACATGCAATTTTTACTTGCCCTTTTCTGATGGGTTTGAGGCCTTGGGAAGGGTGACATGACGGGCTAAAATTTGATTCTTGCACTCCAGTCCTACATAGTTGTTTGACTAGTCCACTCCTACCATTCAACATCCAATACTAATCATCTTACCAGTTGAAGCTCGTAAATATGCATTGGGTTCTAATAAAAAGGTGCGGTTTCTTTTGAATTACAAAATCCACGGATATTAGACTTTGAATAACATTATTTGCAATTTATAAGTAAAGGGATTGAGCCCTCTAAAGTTTTCATGTAACAATGTCTAGAGCCAAGTATAGTTAAAATATGAAGTCTATGTTGGTTTATAGTCATTGATAATTTTTATAAAAAGAAATTTGTCAAGTTACAAGTCATATAGTCTTGTCAATGTTTTTCAAGAGTCATTAGTTATTAAATACATTTTTCGTCATATTTTGTATATTTGTATTAATATCAATAAGAAATTTGTTGTTAGTCATAGTCAAAGTCAATTAGGTGATTTTAGGAAATTTGTCATTCTTGTTTAGTCAAATGTCATTAAAAGAATCAAAGTCATAGAGTCGGAACATTTTTTAATGTTATTGTCATTATTACATTCAAAAAGTAATCTCATTTTATTATTTTTTAAATTTCTAGTCCAGTCCTCATATTGTCAAATAGTGTCAAATGTCATAAAGTCATCATTTGTCATTGTATTCAAAAGTTTGTAAAAATTAAAAAAATTGCCTTACGGACGTAGTTTCGGTGTTACCCGACATCTAAAAAATAAAGTGTTTCACATTGTGGGAGGGAAGATATAATAAACAATGTGGAAACAATTGAGCTTCATATCCAAACCCGCTAAGCTAAGCAAGCATGTTATTGGAGGGTGTAGGCACCAGAGGCTAGAGGACAACCAACGACCTCTCGTTAGTTGCCAACGACAGGGCCGCTTCACTGATTTGGTGGCACGTGTGTGTTTTTTCTTTGGAGTGGTGTGCCTTATTTCAGCGTGCAACATGTTTGATTTCAACATTTCAGTTTGGTGTGGTTTTTAGTGTGAATTGAAAAATAAGAACAAAAGTTCATTCTTGTTCACTGGTATGTGGTTATTCCTATTTCCCCTATGCAAAAACATAGTGAAGAGAAAATAACACAATGAAATGCAACATCATGAGTCTTGATGAGGTTGAACAGTCAGATGTGTTCTGTTTAGACCTAGGTTTGTGGTTAGCCTCTAGAAAACCATTGAAGGCTGCTCAGATGTGTTCCTGGTTGAGTTCCCACATTGTTAGGTCAAATGTGTTCCCTAGAGTGACTAGTTGATATGTAGATGATTCCTAAGTGTGTTCCCATCCTCGCGATCGATGTGTTCCCGAAAGTATATGGTTGATAATAATTTGATGTGTTCCTTATTTTACCTTCAATTCGAGTGTTGTACCAAGCTCATGAGCAATCACAAAGCAGAATCTGCAGAGGAAGTGTGAAAGTTCTTTTCTACCATGTAAAAATTAAGGGGGGGAATGTTAGGAATATTAATGTTCACATGATTGTGGGTGTTTTACCAAAGGTAAATATTAATGTTAGTTGTTAACCATATGGTTAATATGGTAAGATTGTTGATATTATATTGTTAGGAATAACAATATAATAATGCATTTAGTTTTCTATTATATTGACGTGAGTATAGTTGTTGAACTAACTCATGAATATAGTAGAATATGAGATATTATAGGATTGAATGGTTTTAGAAGCTTCCATAATAATTGGAATTCCACTCCTATATATATGTAATGGTGTTCGAATGAAGATATCGAGAGAATTATTATTATCTTGTGAGAACATTATTGTGTTATTTTCCCATGATGCCCGAATCTAGCTCTATAAGACCTGCAAATGTGACTAATGAAGAATGGAAAATTCTTGATAAAAAGGCTCACAGGGATCTATAAGATTGATTCTAGCAAAGATCTGTGGCTTTGAATATTACCAAAGATGGATCGACAAGTAGAGTTGATGAAATATTTAGAAAATCTATATACAAAAACCTAGTGCTTCAAATAAAGTTTATTTGATGATTTTTTTAAATTTAAAGATATAAGAAGGTGGATCTGCATCAACTAATTTGAATGATTTATGGTCTAATGTACATCAATTAAAATCAGTTAGTATTCCATTTGATGATGAAGTGAAATCACTTTTATTATTATGTTATTTGCCGATAGCTTGGATAACTTGGTAATGGTTATTAGTAATACAACGTCTGCTACTAATGTTTTAAAGTTTGATGATGTGGTTAGTATAATCTTGAATGAAGAAATACATATGAAA
The DNA here is from genome assembly GCA_018340775.1 of Taxus wallichiana var. yunnanensis. Taxonomy (NCBI): domain Eukaryota; kingdom Viridiplantae; phylum Streptophyta; class Pinopsida; order Cupressales; family Taxaceae; genus Taxus; species Taxus wallichiana. Next base: position 36,474,940 of record CM031241.1, read on the forward strand.
AGTACAAGAGAATCATCATCTGGGAATGATTTGAATGTAGAAAGTAGGGGAAGGTAGAAGGAGAGATCCAAGATCAAGAATAATGGGAAATCAAAGTCTAAGAATGACAGATCTAAATCTAGAGGTAGAGGTATAATCTGCTGGAATTGTGGAAAGAAAGGTCATGCAAAGAAGGATTGTTGGTTCAAGGAAAACAAAAAGAATTTACCAGACAAAGGTAAAGAGGAAAATGTTACTACAAAAGAGGTAATGCAAGATGCTCTAATTCTTTCCTTGGATAATAAAATTGAATCATGGGTTTTAGATTCAGGAGCCACTTTCCATGCAACCCCTAATAAGGGTTATTTCAGAAATTATGTCCAGGTATTTTTAGGCATGTTTATTTAGGATATGATGAACCATGCAATATTACTTTAAACGTGAAGTTCATCTTAAATTGCAGAATGGAAATACATGGATATTGAAAGATGTAAAGCATGTTCCAAGTCTCAAGAGAAATCTAATTTCTGCAAGACAATTGTGTGACACCTTTGGTTGCATGGTTACACTCATAGCCAAATATTGGAAAGTTACTAAGTGATCTCTTGTTGTAACAAGAGGTAGGAAGGTAAGATCATTGTATTTATCTAAATGTATTATTGATTCATTCTCTATTCTATTTACTTCAGATTTAGCCACAATCATGTGGCACAATCAAATAGGACATATGAGTGAAAAGGGAATGCATATCTTAAAGGCAAAGGGTAAGTTATCAAATTTGAAATCAGAGATCTTTATTTCTTTGAGCATTGTATTTTTGAAAGCGAAGAGAGTGAGATTTCTCAAAGTTGGGGCAATAAAAAGAAACATAAATTGGATCTTGTACACTCAAATGCGTGTGGACCGCCCCCGGTAGCTTCTCATGGAGGATCCCAATGTCATGTGAATTTCATTGATGATGCCACAAGAAAGGTATGGGTTTATTATATTAAATGTAAATCTAATGTTTTTAAACTTTTAAAAGACATAAAGACCTTGTGGAAAATGAATAAAATTTAAAGTTAAAGTGCCTTATATCGATAATTGTGGTGAGTCTTTGCAACAAGGATTTCAATGACTATTGATCAATGAATGGAATACGTAGAGAAGGATGGTTCCTAGAACACCACGGAGAATGGTGTTGCAAGGAGAATGAATAGGACAACATGGAACGTCTAGAATCATGAGGATACATGTTGGATTGCCCTTATAGTTTTGGGTGGAAGTAGTAGACACGTCAGTTTATTTAATTAATCATGGACTAGAAAAGAGGTAGATATTTATTTTCTTAGAGTATTTGGCTCAAAAGATTTTGTGCATGTTGATAAGGAAAATAGAAATAAATTAGATGCTAAATCTAAAATATCTACTTTCATTAGTTATGGCTCTAGTGATTTCGATTCTGGTTTTGGGATTTAAATGATGCTAAGATTGTTAGGAGTTGTGATATTGATTGGAATGAAAAGAGAATGTACAGGGGATAAAATCTGGGTACCTAAAGGTGAACCGATGGAGAAGTTTGTGGATGAAAATGAACTCTTGGATTTAAAATTGACACTTACAGTATACACACGAACTAATGTCGGTTAACCCCGACCGACATTAGTCCCTTATCTGGGGTGTCGATTCTGAAAAAAGAGCCGACCACGTCATTAGCTAAACTAGTGTCAAAAAAGGTGATAAGTTTCAGTGTCATTTTTCCATGGGAATTTCAAGTTATGCAAGTTTTAGCAAAATCGGGTAAGTTTCAATGTGTTTTTAAAGCAAATATGGACCTTCTGATGCTCGTTGTGAATTGTATGATTTGCATGGGGACCTAAGATATTTGGCATAGCTGCTAAGGTCAGTTATGAAGCTTTAAAAAAAAATTAGGTGGTTTTATTGTCATGTTTTTATGAACGATCGTTAAGAAGGTAAAATGGTTTGAAACCCTAACAAAACCCTAGCTAGGAGTAGCTTGCAGAAAAGTGAGTATATAGATCCTAATTTGATTTATAGTGAAACATTTATAGTTTTATTTTATAGAGGAATCTTCCATCTTTCCATAAAGGTAAGATACTTCTTGTGACATTATGTGGGCCCCACCTGAATTGGATTGTTTCTGAAGAGTTGCAGTTTAAGGAAAATTTCTCCAAAGAAGGTAAAGCATAAATTATCATTTATGATAGACCTGGAGTTGATCTAGATTTTCATGAAGGTTTCAATTTATGGTGATGCTGAAATAGTGCAAAGTATACCCTATTTATGAAGACTGACTTTTGGGGTAGTTTGGAGGAGCTTGTAGTAAAATTGAGATTGCAGGAGCTAAATCGGGAGATATGACTAAATTAATTTTTTTTGTGAACATGGTTAAGGTATCTTTCCATTGATATATCAAAATTTATGATTGGATATGGTATGTAAAAGTTATGCTCAATTCTTTGAATGTCAAGTTTGAAGGATGCTTGTTCTAGTAGGGTGAAAATGGCTACAAGAGGTAAGTTGATAATTATGAAGTATTCAATATTGGTGAAGGTATTTTATGGCTTAGGAATAATTTATAAGTATTTTACATGCTTTTTTTGGTGTGGAAGTGTTTTTTTGTGTGATGGAGCTTTTTGAGCTCATTGTCAGTTCTTGAGTTCAAGAAGGGTTAAAAAGTAGTTTGCAGAGATTGGTTTGGTTGAAGGCCTTCCACTTGGATTTGGAAGGATTTACAATATGTTATGGAAATAAGATTTATATATATTTCCAATAATGTATAGATTGAGTATTTTTAGGTCATTTGATGTGTCTTTCAGTCATTTTGTGAAGAAGTTTGTATGTTGGATTTCAAGACAAGTTTGTTCTTGTTGAAAGATTGAGTTGTTTAGAGCATCAAATGGATGAGTTGATGTTTGATACCACCTGGAAAGTGAATAGGGGTGAATTTTTCATCTATTTAATGCATTTTTAGGTATTGAAAGTGACATTAAGGGGTTTTATCACCTAAATTTGGAAAGTTGGTTTTTGGGAAGCTTGTTTTTCATAAAGGGTAAAGTTAATGTGGTTTGAACCATTGGATGTTTAATGATGAATAACTAGTTTATAAGGGTTATATATTTTTTGGTATTTCCATTTATTGGGCATATGCCATACTTATGGTGTTCTTGGGTGGTCTTGAGGCCTAAAGGTAAAGACAGGGTGCTGAAAACAACTGTTTTGAGACATAAATGAGCTAGTGGGCCCATTAAATGAAATAATTTGATTAGCGAAAGAAAAATTGAGACTATGGATTATTTTTAAATGTCATATTACACACGTGTGATGATTTATAGAGCTTTACTAAAAATATTTTTGGTGTTAGTGGATTTTTCTCATCCTAGTGATGGAATTTTGAGGATTTTTGGTGCAAGATGGATGGTTTTAGGCATGACCGACCTATATGGGTCAAATTTAAATGTTATGATGATTCTTTTGGGATTTTTGTAAGTTTTTATGTTTGAGATAAAGGATTGAAACTAACCTCTTTTGAATTTGAATCAATAAGATGATATAAAAGTGATGTTTTTGTGCAAAGTGAGCTAGTTGAGTGAGTATGAAAAAGTGCAACCTAGGTGAGAGTGTTTTATAGGTACCAAGGTTGAATTTCAAAACCGATAGATTGAATGGAAGGTTGAGAATTTTTTTCAAGGGTGTGTGCAATGGTTTGATGTATGAGAAGTGAAGAAAGTATAAATTTGTGTAAGTTTGAAGACCTAGGGTTTAAGATAGGGTTTAAAGGAGTTTCGAGATGAATTTTGTGATCACCATCAGCTGAGTTGTTACAACATATCATCAATGATATATTCATCAAAATATTGTGTGATGATTCATATTCATTCAAGCCTCTTATCAGAGTAATAACAACAACAATTTATGGGTTGGTGCTGCTTGTGGGGTTGGTGTGTCACTACGAAATCTCTTGTGATGTGTAATATTAACTTGAGTCTTTGTTGTGAGTAATATCAACAAAATTTTTAGTGGGTTTTCTTCCCCTTGAGTGTTTCCCACTTATATCTTGTGTTATGGCGTTCTCTCTCTTTTCATGGTTAGTTGAATGTATGTTGTATGGTGACTTGCACACATTAATGAATGATGAATTGTTAGTGGTTTAATAAGAAAATCTGAAATTGTTTAAGGTTTTGTAAGGACTGAATCACCTTCCCAGGTCCATTCTACGCTTCCAACAAAAAATCTCAAGAAATCGAAATAAGAATGCATATTAAATTGTTCAAAACTTTCAAAAAATGTGTCACAACTGCAAATAGAGTTTCCAATTCACAATTAAAATTGTATACATACTAACAAGTGGCAGATTACTTTATGAAGACATACATGTTTTCATAAATCATTTTCGGCCAATACAATTACAAAATTTTGGGTTGTTATCAATTTCTTTTCAAAACTTTTAGGTAAGTTTTGTCATATAAGAACACATTACGAGGGAATCCTCTTTTTTGCCTATGATTCTGAGTCATAGTTGTCCTTATGTCTTCCACACAAAATAAAAATGAAAAATTGGTTGGCCACTATCTTTTAATTCCTATGCCAGTTTCGTAATTGTGACAACACACATGTCGCATGGTGAAACTAACTTTTTTTCAAGTTTGCGTTGCAGGGGCAGCTTGAGATTCTTCTTACAATGGAGGTGGAGCTTGCTTAGTTTGTATAATGTTTCATGCTAAAACTCTTGCTTTTAGTAAATATTGTGTTGCACTATTGATATTGGAAATAATGTTTTGCTCCTCCTTGTAACATCTCTTGACGACAATAATGATAGATCAACATTTGTCTTTTCTTTCAGTAAGATTTCTAGATCCATCCCATACTCCTTGATTATCTTTCTCAATGTATTATTTTTTATTTAATAATAAAAAAAATTCTTTTAATTGCATAAATGCATTCAAGATTTTGCGAGCATTCTTCAAATGCACATCAAATACAACTGCTTATTTCTTTAGATTTTCATTTTTCGTCTACAAAACATAAATGTAATAGATAAGTTATAAATAATTAATTGCAATACTCATATTAAAACATTTGCAATTGCAATTAAATAATTTACCTACCACACACTTTTTTTTTCTACATTTGCAATTAAAACATTAATTTTGTCTCTAGCCCATTTGTTGTAGTATATGTCGGGCTTCATCATTAATATTTTCCAACTTGTTTAACATTATATCTAAAATTTCATCATCATAATCATTATTATACAAAATTATACCAGACTAAGCTTTATTTAGCAAAATGTCAAGCCTTATTGGTTGGCTCTCTACGATAGTGAACAATGAGTTCCTTTGAGCATGATTATGGTAACGAGTATTTATTTATTTGATCAAAACTTTGGCCATGTACTCCCACTTGTGCACTAATTCCACATCTGCCATAACCAATTCCTGAATTATGGCCCCCATACTATTTGATATTAGATTTTCAAGGCAAAATTTGTCTTTTGATCATTCGTGAGTGGATTTTGACTTGGTTGAGGAGGGGAATCTCTAATTTCATGGATATTTTGTTGTGCTTGTGGTTGAGCAGGTGGAGGAGTACTTTGTATCATATCATGGGTGTCAAAATAATTACCCACCTCAATGTCAACACTATCAAACCCCAAAATTCATCATCAAGCTTGATCTGTTCAAAATCTGGGTACCAGTTGCACTCTGGATACCACCTAGTGAAAAACCTAGAAATTCAGAGGTTGTATGGTGAATTGTTCCTGTGAGAGTCAATAGGAAATGTAATATTCTTCCCTGAAATTTTCTTTTTGTTTGTACAACCCATGGCAATGAGATGGGAGAAAGCTTGTTTGAAATTTGTTGTGTGTATGCATTAATTTGCAAAAGCAAAGTATTACAAAATTAAACATTATACCCTTGTAAATACTATATATAATATTTGTAAGTAAAAAAATAAATTAAACATTATAAACTAGCTGACGTGGTTGGAGAAGAGACCATACGACTTTGTGACTAATCCTAAGAATGATCTACACCATCAAAATCGGAAGTTGTTGCAATTTTATTTTATTTTTAAAAACACTTTAACACTTATAGAAAAGTAGATAACTTGTTAGCAATTCCTACTAGTATCTTATTTATTAATAATAATATAAATACATGGCAAAAATTGTGGAGGAAAAGGTGTTGGAGGAGGTATTAAAGGAGGGGTGATTAAACCCCTAGCTCTATTCTGTCGAGTATATCAAATTGGGGTCGATTCCGTTGAATCCATATCAGAAACAATAGAAGTCTCTGAGAGGGATTTACCTGACGAGCAATAGCCTCCTTGTGAGGTATTATAGCTACAATTATTCTCTACATAATATAAATTATTTTTAGTGTTATTATTACATTCGAAAATAATTAATTGTTATATTGTTAAAATTAATTATTACCTATTGTTATTTAACTGAAAGACCTATCGAATGCAATTTTTGGTTTGTTGCAGTCATAATTTTTCCATTCTACAATTGGTGGAAATCTTCTTGATAGAAAGAAAGAAGATAATTGGTATAAAAATACATCTTTGATTTATTAGATGCATTGATATTGGAACATTTAGACACAAAATCATGCACTTTAGGCATTATTTATTCTCGATCTCATACTACTATTTAGAATTTTTTTGAGTGAAGAAAGTACTAATTAACCCCCAGGGTCCATCTTTTGGCCATCTTATTTTTTTCATTCCCAACCTCTTGATCTGCATGCCCAAATCAACTTTTGTTGTTTTGTGTCATTTTAGCTTTGACTGGGGCACCTAGGCTAGTACGGGCGCCCCATCCTTTTTGAACTTTCCCGCCAACTTTTGGGCACTTTCTATCTGTTTCATCTTCTTATGATTTTGGTGGTCGGACATTTTCAAGGTTAATTATGAAATTAGATCAACATAACCCTATAAATATAAAGTTATGAGACCATAATGAGGGACCAAGCACTAGTCACTACTATCATCCACCTAGAGTTGCATCTATTTGGAGATCATTTGCATCCATTAGCTCCATCACAAAGACAAGGCTAGTTCATCTGCATCACACAAGTATAGGGGAGGGATTTTATTCTATTCCATGCACACATTCTATTACATTTTCTACATCTAGTTATTGCTCGCTACTTCACAAAGTGTGACTGACACAAGATCACCTAGGGCACATGATGCACACACACACCAGAACTACATTTAGGTTTGAAATGTAGTGCAACGCTCAATTAGTAAGCCCACTATTGTGGCAACTAAGGTCAGTCTAACCCATTCATTTGCATTCTTCTTTTTTAGGGTTTTGATACTTCTTGTGGTTTCTTACAAGTCTTTCTATCATCTTGGATTAGCAACGACACATGGCGCAGTGTAGTGAATCTGATGCGATACATAAAGCAAGGGTTTCAGACCACCTTCCAAACCTGTGAGACTCATTGTTAGACCTTTTACACATACCAGGGAACCCATTCTACATACCAGAGCACCTACGGGTGCCCTAGTCCCTCTCCAGTGTCTCAGTCCCAGGCTAGATAGCTCGAGATCCATCCATTTGAGGAACCTTTGCACACAATCGTTCTTGCTTCCTATTCCTCCAGTCATTTCTGTGACACAGTCTAGCGAGTTCCTCTAATCAGTTGAGTTCATTCTAACTCTCTTAGTACTCTAGGGTTTAACATTTCCATGTTTATTTACTATATATCCATTTACTTTGTATTTACTTGTTGTTCTAGATTAGATTAACTATCATATATCTCATTTTTAGTTAATCATTTTTGTGAACTTGACTTCTTTCACGCTTAAGATTCTCATTTTTCCTCTATCATGGGTCAAGTTTCTTTATCTGATTTACTTAGGAGATACCTAATTTCTAGGCTATTTTGCAAAAATCCTTAGACACCAAGTATTTTGATGATAATATGCCACCACACGAACTAAGTCTTATGCTCGCTTGTCTATTTACCGACCCTAGTGATCCTCCATCTAATCAACCCCTATTGCACTCAATTTAAGCTTTACATTCTTTGTTTCAAGACAAGTTTATGGCTATGGAATCCATAATCACATCTCTCAAATATGAAATCCAACATGTTAAGGACGTTTTCAATCTCATGTTTTTCTCCCTCTACATCTCATCTTCAATCTATGTCCACTACATGTCATATAGTTGAACCTTAGGTCATGCCATTGCCTGAGCCTCTCATATTTGAACGTAATACTAAGCAACATGACCTTCTTACTGAGCTCCTTAGTCATCAATTGATCACTTTTCCACCTACTCATTGTTATCCTTCTTATCGACTAACAAAGTACCAAGGTCATCCATATTGTAATTATCATTGAATCAATGGACATAATGACACCGATTGTTACGCTTTACAATGAAGAATCAAACATCTTGAGCATCAAGGTTTTATATCATTCACTACACAACATTCTATTGCATGCCCATCTACAAATGCTACACCCACCGGGCTCCTAAATCTATTCCCTCTTTGTCAAATGTGCCTTCTTTGTTTAGTCAAGAGCAGCCTAAGCAACCACCTATGGCATCACCAAGTCAACATAATCAACCACCTATCAAAATTAGTTCACAACATCCTCCTACTAAGTCATCTATTGTATTGCCAAGTCAACCTAAGCAACCTCCTTTAAAACTCAATGCAACTTGGCCTCCTCTCAAGTATAAGCTCCAACCAATTACTTTCGTCAAAGCAACTAATCCTCATACTAGTGGTCATGACACATTGCAAATTCCACCACAATCACATGATCCTCATGTTACTTGTTCGACCATGCTTTCACCGCTAAACACAAACTTGGTCTTTGGTAGATGACTCTTGTCACTCTACCCTCCTGATGACACACTCTTATGCTTCATTCACATTTAATCTGTTGAGGGCTTACTACACATAAACCGTACACACTACTGCTATAGGTATTACACACTACATCTATTCATACCTCTTGCATCATACATCATGCTTACTATATTCGACCTTTGTGCATCTATACATATTGCATTTATAATACATCATTTTGACACATCATACTAATCTTCAACATACATATATAATACTTTCATGGTCTATGAGTCTAGCATTTTCCATACTATATCACGCACATCTTACACTCATTAGTCTACATCATACATTACATCTTATACATCGTACATTACATCTTATACAACATGCATTACACATTCTACTCACCTCATGGTCGTATATTATCTTCATTACATATATTACATCATCTTCTACGCGTTGCACTCGGTACCCTATGATGCACTTTAGTTCCTCGTCCATACTCAACTGTCGAGGGTTTACAAATAAAATGGATCTTACATTCATCATGCGTTTATCATTCAACCTTTCATCATGTGACATTTCTAGGATATTGATACACGCTATAGGCTAAATCGTCACTTACTCTATAATCTCTTAGTGGTATATGCTTTAGGCTAAATCCCCACTCATTACTATCCATCTTGTAGTGACACACGTTATAGGCTACATAGTCACTTACTCTATCATCTTGTAGTTGTATACGCTTTAGGCTACATCACCACTTATTACTATTCATCTTGTAGTGACACACATTATAAGCTACATCACCACTCTATACTATTCATTTCGTCATGATATACACTTAGGATATAAGGTTCATGCATATCTCTTCTACATATCGCATATCATCATCACTATGCATACACACTCATCATAGTGCGCTAGACACAACACACACTATTCGACCATTTCTCGATGATGCGCTCTCGTTTAGGATTCATTCTTGACTATTCAGGGGGAAAACCAAATGAACCTCACTACATACATTTTCATTCACTAGGGGGGCATGCAACTCCTATCACCCCATTTTACATTCCATTCCATCCATCCAATCATACTACATATTATGGCTGATTTTACTCTTGCTTACTTTTGTTTGTTCGTGGTCACGGTTTACTACACATACTAGTTAGATTACTTGTATGTTATTTATCTATACCATCTACACATGCATGTTCATATATTTTTCTAGTTCTGATTGTAGACATATGTCTCTTACACGTAGCACATATGCTCATCTTCTACCCTTCCTACACCGGTCGTTGGGGGCATCCACATTCATCTCTTTCAGGTGTTATTGTTTCATTTCGTACGTAGCACTTTACATTACTTGGTTATACATGCTTTTCACATATTGGATATCTTTATAACATGTTAATGGGTGTTTCATGTGCAACATTTGTTATGCGGGAATATTTACTTACATATTTATTTGTTACATTATATGTTATTGTTTTCTCTTGTATGTGGTCCTTGCCCTTTATTTTATATGAACACATTTTTGTTTATATGCGGTCATGATGGCCTTGCATGTCTTGTGACATTGTGAGTGATGTCTCATGTTTGCATCCCACTTTGTGCAGCTTACTTGTCTTCTTGTGTGTTTACATTATTTTGATTGGTAGCTTACATAATGTTTGCGTAGATTACACATTGTCTTATACATGCATGTTTATTTGTACTAACACTTGTCTTTGGCTAGCCTTTTATTTGTGCACACCTTGGTTTCTACCAAGCACTTTCCCTTCCCCTACACGGAATAGTTCATGTGGTTGGTCCTCTTTTGGGGCTGCATTATCCTATCAGTGATGTTACATGCACCCTGGGGTTTTACATACTACACAACGCATTTACATCGGTTTAGTTCATTGCACTTTCCGCCCTTGGCATTATGGGTTACATACAACGAGTGGGTTCAAACTAGTCTACAAACCCTATACACAATGGATTTTATAGGACATGGTAGTCTTTAGCATTCTGGGAAGTAGTTAAAGGTTGGAGGATACATCAAAATTCCTCCATATACTTCTTTGGCCAGTGGCATCGGATCACCCAAAAACTAGGACGTAAGATATCTTCACACATGTTTAGGGAAGCAATTAAAGGTTGGAGGATATAGCGGAATTCCTCCCTACACTTCTTTGGCCTATGGCATTAGATTGCCCAAAAACCCCGACAATACAAGATATCCTTCTACACTCTCTTTCTCGACATGGATTAGGTGCACATGTTCCATTTACATTTTTCATTTACGTATTTTACATTTACATACTTTTACATGTGTCTTTTACATTGTGTTTTTACACATATATACATACATATTTGAATACTTGATCATTTTCTCCTTGCAGGTCTAATCATATGGAAATAAGCAAATGGAAAATGGGGGCAACAACAACAACAACATTTCACGGTAGTACACATCATACTAACCATGCAGGTACATTACACACATCAACAACTACACACGTGTTTCCTCCCTAGGTTCACTCTCATTACTTTTTTTTCATCTTTAGTTTCCACACTCCATCATCTTTTTGTCATTCCATGCTTTTTCTAGTCCTTCAACGCATTTTATACTACAATCGTCATGGACATAAGGTACGCATCTCTATCTACTTTATGTTACTCGAGCTTTCCACTCACCAACATAAAGTGGAGAAAATGTAGACACAAAACCATGCACTTTAGGCATTATTTAGTCTTGGTCTCATACTACTATTTAGAAGGTTTTTGAGAGATGTAAGTACTAATTAACCCATGTCTTTTGGCCATCTTATTTTATTTTATTTCATCATTACCAACCTATTGAACCCGCATGCCCAGTCATATTTCATCGTTTTGTGTCATTTTAGATTTGACTGAGGCACCTAGGCTAGTACTTTGGGGTGACTTAGTACCACCAGGGCACCCCGATCATTTTGAACTTTCCTACCACCTTTTGGGCACTTTCTAGGCATTTCAGATTCTTATATTTTTTTGGTTGGCCATTTAAAAGGTTAATTATGAAATTAGATCAAGATAACCCTATAAATATAAAGTTATGAGACCATAGTGAGGGACCAAACACTAGTCACTTCTATTATCCACCTAGAGTTACATCCATTTGGAAATCATTTACATCCATTAGCTCCATCACAAGGACAAGACTGGTTTATTTTCATCACACAAGCATAGGGGGATGGATTCTATTATATTCCATGCACACATTCTATTAAATTTTCTACATCTAGTTATTACTCGCTACTTCACAAAGTGTGACTAGCACAAGAGCACCTAGGGCACATGATGCACACACACACCAAAACTACATTTGGGTCTAAAATGTAGTGCAATGATTTATTAGTAAGCCCACTTTGTTGTGGCAAATGAGTTCAACCTCGACCCATTCATCTACATTCTTATTTTTAGGGTTTTGATACTTCTTGTGGTTTCTTGTAGGTCTTTCTATCATCTTGGATTAGTAGCGACACCTAAAGACAAGTGCGCAGTGAATTTGATGCGATACACGGTGAGGGTTTTGGACCACCCGCCAAACCCGTGACACTCAATTTTGGACCTTTTATATAGATCGGGTGCCCATTCTCGCATACCAAAGCGCCCACATGCACCCAGTCCTTGTCCAGTGCGCTATAGTCCAGCTAGATAGCTCGATTCATCCTTTTCAAGACCATTGCACATTGATCCTACTTCTTGTTCCTCTAGTCATTTATGTGAAGTAGTCTAGTGAGTTCCTCTAATAAGCTAAGTTCATTCTAAATCTCTCAGTACTCTAGGGTTAAGCATTTCCATTTTCATAATTGTTTGTGTCATTTCCATATTTATTTACTACATCTATTTACTATATTTACATGTCATTCTAAATTAGATTAACTAGCATATATCCCATTTTTAGTTAATCATGATGGGCATTGTTGACATCTGCTTTAATTTGATTGGAAAATACATGCACCAAACGAATTGTTTCCTTCCAAAGGTCCACAAAAAATATTGAGCTACCCAATGTGAAATATCTATGGATCTACCCTACAACACAATCCTAGATTTAAGGAGTGATATCATTACATAAATAAATTATGTGTAACACCTTATATAACAAGGCCTCTTTTCAATTGATTAATTGCGATTCTGACAACACAAAAGAAAACTTAGATACATGGATAGTCAACTTATATTGAGAAAATCAAATAATTGAAAAATAAAATTGAACTTACCATCAACCTACACATTGTAATGAGATTCAAAATATTTTTTTTTGTATTACTTAAGATAGGCTTGGTAGTCACGGTCATCTAGTATGGATATGGTAAACTAGTTAATCAATGGATATCTACGGGCTCCATGCTGAATTAAATTATATGATCGAGTTAGAGGGATGTTAAACCTTCTATCTTCTCGAGATGTAAGAATTGATCAAGTAATCAAGGATAAGAGTGTTTGTTTCAAATTGGCGCATGTTGACAAGCCCCATGAATTGTGTTTTCTACGTCTAGTCTTTAGGTGTTTCTTTTAGTTTTATTAGTTTAGTGATTTGATGACACATGAGATTTTTGTACTGCAATTTGGCGTGAGAGTAATTGTGGAAATAGCCATTGTTGAAAGTGTAGACACAAAATTATGCACTTTAGACAATATTTAGCCTACGGTCTTATACTACTATTTAGAAGGTTCTCAAGTGTATAAAGTACTAATTAATCCCACCTTTTGGCCATCTTTTTCTTATATTTTATTTCATCTTTCCCACGTGTTTTCTAACACTTATCAACCCATTTTATAACTTCCCGACATTCTATCCCTAAATCAGTGGCGCCATGCAGCTGTATTGGGGCACATCGAGGTGCCTTGGTCCTACCCCCGGTGCCCTGATCATGCAAATCCCCTTTCTCTCCTTTTTGGGTCCTTTCTAGTTGTTGGTCATCTTTATCTTTTTCCTAGTTGGCCTTGTCAGGATCAATTATGAAATTAAGCTTGAGAACCCTATAAATATAAATTTATAAGACCATACAGAGGCTCCAAGGTCTGGGCATCATATCACTACTATCACTCCATCTAGAGTTACATCCATTGCATCACTTACATCCACATAGTGTCATTCATTAAAGCTAGGAGATATACATTACACACACTACATAGGGGGATGGATTCTATTTTATTCCATGCACACATGCTATTTACATTTTCTATAGTTATTATTTTTCGCTACTTCACAAAGTGTGACTGGAACAAGGGCACCTAGGGCATGACATGAACACACTCACCATAACTACATCCGGGTCCAAAGTGTAGTGCGGTGCTCAATGATAAGACCACTAGTTTGGTGGTTGAGGTCCTCCTAATTAGTTCATTTTATACAATGCTTTAGTCCTCCTAATTATATTAACATTAATATCCTAAGTATCCCTATCATAGGTTACTTTAGAAGAACCCTCACATTTTTGTTAATCATTTTGGTAAACCCGGCCATGCACATTTCTCTCTTTGTTAGGATTTCCCCACCTTTCCCATGGCTCCAAATCATGAGGAATTTACCTAATCTCACCTTAAAGCCATCAATGATCACCTTGCTGCACATCCACATGATTTAGATTTACTTTTGTATGTGGCTTGTGAAGAGGCCACTAACTTGATTGAACTCAATTCTTCTATTTCTTTGCCCACTTTTGTCACCACTCAACCCCTTGCTTCCACACTCCTACCTATCTCTACCATTCTAGTTATAGTTCTGAATCCCACTAATCATTTCAGACCTCCTTTGGTCTCACATCAACGACAACCCTCTTCAGTTGGTAATCATGATTTTACCTCTTTATATCACATTCTCCGTGCCTCGGTTTGTAAACTGCAACAAGTCGCTACGTATCCTTCTTTAGATTCTACCATGTTGTTACACACTCCATTTTCACCTATTATTTCCACCTAAATATCCCACTTTCCATGGACATGGTGACCCACAAGAGCACCTTCATGCCTTTCATGGCATTTTTCTTGATTTTGTCGATGATCATCTTCTCTTAGCTATGATCTTTCCCCGTAGTCTCCATGACTATGCCATGCATTGGTTCTAAGATTTACCTATTCATTCCATACCTTCCTTCACTCACTTAGCGATGCCTTTCTCACACATTTTTCCATCAACATCAGTTCTAAGATGACCTACGCCCAACTAGCACAAATCAAACAAGGATCCAATGAGCAATTTGCTAATTATGTTTTACGGTATAAGAATCATCTTGATAAAATGATTAATGCCCTAATTGATTCTGAAATACAAGATCTATTTATACAAAGCCTCATACACCTCTCCAAAAAGTGTTCTCTTTGAGACATTTTCCTCCTTCGATCAACTTTGCCATACTCTTAAACTCCATGAATCTAAGATTTTATTTGTTAACAAACTCAAGTATCAAGAACAACCTTCCTCCTCCACTTGCTTTCAAAACAAGACACCTTTTAAACCCTCTACATCTAATCCAAATGACAATAAGCTCATTGTTAATACTATTACCCCTTCTAAGGAAATTCAATCACAACCGCCTAGGTGTACATTCACCAATCTTCCTATGGCACCACATCTTATTTTAAGACAACTCCTCGACAACAATCTCATTACCCTACCCCACCACTCAAACTGGACCCATCTTGACCTAAAGGACACAATTATAATGAAAATTTTTGTTGTGATTATCATCGTTGTGTGGGACACTCTACCAACCAATGTCTCAGGCTTCGCACGATCATCCAAGACCTCCTGGACAATTCTAAACTCATGTTTATGAAATCTACTCACCCTACGCCTCTAAGGATAAGGGTAAAATAATTTTTTTAGCAATGATTCCCACCAACATGAAAAAAATACCACAGATTCTTCCATTAATCATACATACCATGCCACACCACCTCCAAATGTGGGTGTGCTTAACTTCTTAGTCGCTAGTGCTGACAAGACCCCACCCCTTATTTCTTTTTCTCACATCAACTATCATGCTACGTTTGTATCGACCATTTACACATACTGAGACATCTATTGGGTCAACCTCTATCCACAATACTAAGGTCGATCCATCTTGCCCTATTAGTGCATGCTCTTTCCCCTTTTTACATTCTATCAAGTACCCTCCATCCCACATCGACTATCCATTCAATCGACCATATGGTGTTGTTAAGTTACACATCACAGTTGGTCCTCTCACTCTTCTCATCCCTTACCTTGTTAGTCCAACCGTCAAAGGATGTGATTTATTGCTTGGTCTCAATTGGATTCGTAAATCCCAAGCTATTATTTCTATGAACCATTTGTGCCTCAAATTTATTTACGACAATCAAGTTATTTCCATTAACAAAATCCCACCTTCACCTCCATTATCGATGCCTTCTCATTCCGATACTTATATGTCTTCCCCTCTTACTCATATAGATCCTCTAACATTTCCCACAATGCAACCCATTCAGCACTCACCACTTCAAATGGCCTCTATGCCACCATGGCATTCCCTTAGACCCACACGCCAAAGATATGCCTATTTCTAAGACCATTACCGCATCTTGTCAATGCTCATCTCGCTTTATTCCAGGTGGACCCTTCTCCCCTTCACATAATCCGGTACCTCAATCATCATCCCTTACACATTTAACTACACCATGATGTTCATCTTATATGCGTGTCGCATGCATATCGGCTTGATTCCCCTACGCAGCATTTTTCTACCATACCAAAATTACTCGAGCATCACCCTCCCCTATCATCACCACATGCACTAATCAATGACCTTTTTCCTTCGACCTTATCAGTTGACTCATTACTTTTTACTTGGGGGCATAGTCACTATACACTCCCCCTCCCTCGTGCTTAGCATAATTACATTTTTCCTTCCTTTGTTCGTTCACATCTAGACATATTCATCACATACTCTACCATCCTCATTACCCGATGACGCACTCTTGTGCTTCGGTTCACACTGGATTGTTGAGGGATTACCATTACACTAAACCCCACACACTACACACTAGGTTATACACATTTACACCGCATCATACATTATCCTATACATATCTCATCTACTATTCATTTATATATCATTTATCTCATACATACTACACTAGTCATCATTTACATACCATCCTTCCATTCTATATTGACGTTAGATCTCATTATACATGGGTCTAGCTTTACCTAGCGCATCCATCCATCATATCCGTGTTACATGCTACACTAGATTCCATTATATATGGGTCTAGTTTCATCTATCATCCTTACATATTCTATATGGGTCTAGTTTCATCTATCATTCCATTCCACCCATCCACAACATATTGCATTGTGTTGGTAGCATTTACTCTTGCTTGCTAGTGTTTTGCATGCTCATTTTACTACACATGTTAGATTGCTTTATTATATGTCATTATCATACACACATGTGTGTTCACCTCTTTGTTTAGTGTGATCGTAGATACAAGACTCTACACGTGGTATGGATTCTCACCTTCTACCCTTCCTATATTGGTCATTGGGGGCATCCACATTTATCTTATCTAGGTGTTATTGTTTCATTTTGTACTTAACATCTTATATTACTTGCTTATACATGCTTTGAAATATTGGTTATCACTCGACATGCTAACGGGTGTTCCATGTGCAACACTTGTTTTACAAAATTACATGTTTCCATAACTACTTGTTTGTTTATACCCAGGTTGCTTTGTTTTCCATTGTCTACGGGCTTTGCCCTTTGCTTTTGTGCATTGTAGTTTGTTGTTTGCAGCCATAATGGCCTTGAGTGTCTTGTGACATAGTGAGTGATGTCCCATGTTTAAAACCTACTTTATGTGGTTTTCTTGTTTTCTTGCGTGTGTACACTACTTTGTTTGGTAGTTTTTCTATTGTCTCGAGTGTTTTACACTTGTCTTATTGCATGCATGTGTTTTTGGACTAACACTTTTTTCTAGTCATCCCCTTTTGTGTGAGCCTTGTTATCTACCAAGCACTTCCCCTTCCCCCCTGCAAGGTAGATTTCTACATGTTTGAGTGTGTCTAGGTCCTGTTGGTCCAAAAATCAGTCGCGTGGGCAGATCTATGGATAGACGAGCCAACAGTGTTGCAGGGCTTAGCCCCTCTTTGAGACAGCAAAGCGAAACTGGTTTATTGCTACTTCTACTAGCAGGAACCTATGCAAGTCTCACAGATTCTGCCTTCGGGGGTTGGGATCTCATCCCAGTAGAGTGTTTCAGGCTGAGAAAAGAAAGGAATGGAAGAGGGAAAAGAGAAAGATCAGATCCGAAGGAAGAAAAGAAATGAATTCCAAAGCAGAAGGGTCAGAAGATCTATGCTTTTAGTTTGGTAGTAAACAGAGCCAAACCTACTTGCATAAATAAACAAAGCAATACTGATAAACAAATGACGGAAAAGTAGATATGAATCCAACAGATTAAACACATACAGATCTAACGTAAGAAAGATCTAATGCATAACACAGCTATTGAGCACAAAGTCTGAATAATTGTATTACTGTTCTTTTCTGTTACAAGAAAGCTCAAAGTCTTTCTCTCCTCACTTCTATTTCTATCTGAAAAATGTTCACCCCCTTTTGAATACAACAAGTATTCCCATATTTATAGAAGATGAGGGAGAGAGAAGGCAAAATGGAGCCAACCACTTATTTACAAAATATCTAAAAGTCATGTTGACTTTGACAACTTGGATGGATGACATCATCCCATGATGCAACATGGATGATGTCATCATTTGTGCCAACTTACTTCAGATATTACGGAAAGAAAGCCGGAGAATAGAGAGGAGAAGAAGAAGAAGCAGAAGAAGAAGAAGAAGCTACTCATCATCATCATCCTGCGGCCGAAAAGGGGTTGCCTGTTTCTGGTGCTGCTCAGGTGATGATATGTGGAACTGAGCGCGGTATTCCAAGAACTTGCTGATCATTGGCCCAAATTGATCCTGTGATGGATCCTTGTGCCGTTCACTGATTGCTTCGCAAGTCTCCCGCTCGTCTATGAGCTTTTCCGGGAGTTTGGAATAATCTTTACCCGCCTCGATTAGGGATCCGATGAAGTCCCTACAGGCCAGTAGGTTGTTGATGGATTCGATGTCGAACGTGACTTCTGGCCCTATCCCTTGAGAAGCTATCTCCTTGAAAACCCGGATAGTATCATCAGCTGATCTCAAGGTGAGGGAAGGAGTGAGCAACCCTGGAGTCATAGATAGAACAATTTTCTCCATTTGATGCATTGCATCCAGGGCCTCTTCCTTTACCTTGTCTATCTTTTCTAAAACAAACTCCAGCTGATCTATCTGATAGTCCAAAGTGGACATAGTTTTGTTGAGGGCCCTTGGATGGCCGAAAACTCCGAACTTGACCAGATCTTCGACTGAACAGTCGAACATTTGTTGGAAGGTCTCGTGCTTTGGAGTCCTGATATCAGGCCTGCTAATGCTTGGAGTTCCTTATTCGCCTTCTCGATGTTCAGGTATAAACTGATATATTCGGCGATTACTTTTTCACTATCTTTGAGGATCTGGCTCCTCCAAGCAGAAACAGCCATACCTTGCTCGCCGATTTTTGAATACTCATTAATCTTCTCCTGACTGAGCAGCTCAGGAGTCTCGGCGGCAGTTGTGGGAGGTGCACTTCCCATCTTCTGTAAGGCTTGAAGCAGGTATTTATTCTGCTCCTTCAGTAGCCTCTTTTCTTCCTTTGTTTCTTGAAGCTTTTCGCAGAGTGCATCAAGCTGGAAAGAGCTTCCCCACGGAGACTTTCTCGAGGATGTCCCCATTGTGACTTGGGTCACGGTGAAATCTGTTGGAGACGAGATCTTCTTTCTCTTTGAGGGGTTGGGGTATGCTTATTTCCATGACTCTCTCACTGCGGCGCTCTTTGAGAAGCGTGTAACAGGCTTGTGCTTCTTTACTCCTTTAGCGGAATGATCAAAAGTCCATCGGAGCGATGGGGACTTTCCTCTTTTGTTGGCTTAGCTGCGAGAGATCAGTGGTCCTATAGAAGAAGGACCGAGAGACGAGGGGGAGGCAAAGAACGGTAGAAGAGGGGAAAACGTGGAGACACGCGGCGGCGGCATCGAAAGAATAGCCGAGGAAGTGCCCACGGGAAAGGGAAACCGCAACCGCGAAGACATAGGAAGGGAAGGGAGCTCGGAGATGAGGGAAGAAATGGAAGAAGACAAATCAGCGAGGGAGGAGAAGATAGATGAAGAGGCGGGGAAAGAGTAGAAGAAGGGAGGCAGAGGACACAACCAAAGGAGTGGTTGCTTGAGTCACTCGAGGAGGGAAGGAAGAGAAGAGGAAGGGATAGAAGGGACCTCTGAAGTTGTAGCGACGCCGACATCCTGGGTGGATGGGCGTATAGGACTATCCTCTGTCAATTCTTTCTCTGGCGAATCCAGAGTTATTACTTGTTCAAGCTCTGAAGGAAGAGGACTTTCAGGGGCTTCCTCCTGAATGGTGCTAGGTTCACCTTCGGCACCTTTGCCTTTCAGCAGCTTCTTTGACCTTGGAGGTGCGTTGCCCAAAGGGGAAGTTGTGAAATCTACCCCGAGGTAGATTAGTCCGTTCATGCGGCACCAATGCTCTGTTCTCCGCATAGTCTCCTTGACCCTCTCCTCAATTGTTTGAGGAGCCTTGCTTCTGTCAATGTCCGGGAAGGGCCAATCATCCCCTTCTGTGTCATTATACACTTTGTCTACTTCGTCTTCCGTGGTTTGGAAGCCTTTGGGGACAATGGCCACTCCGTATTGGATGATTTCCGTTAATGCCAAGCGAGAGTGATCCTTTCTTCTGAGTTCCACCTCATGGAGAACGTCAATGTAAATATCCTCAATTTGAGGGACATGGATCGGATCAAGCTTAGCCCTTGGCAGGCAGCTCCTAGGATCGAAGGTAGGCCTGGCTGGGAAGTCATGTTTCAAATTTAGCAATTCCAGCTCTGCGAACATTTCCTTCGCCTTGTGATAGGAGGAGCATGTGTACCGGCCCACTGTGAGGGGGAAAGGAGTTCCGCCCTTCTTTCTTTTGAGGCACTTTTCATGGTATGTGACCAGCTGCCTTGATAACTCCAGTAGAATCAACTTTGGTCCAGCATACCTTGGTAGCCTGGTTGGCTCTCCCAAAAAGTTGGCAGCCCTTAGATAGGTGAACGTGGGAAATTGGGTGAACAAGGCTCCCCATTTCTCTGTGACTGCCACTATGTTCTTTGTTGTCCGGCTATGAGTCATGTTGGGCCTCAGCAGGCAGATGACGTGATAGAAGAATGCATCGTTAACTTTAGCAAATTGAGGGATACTATTCTCCAGCCTCAGCTCTGGATAGTAATCAAATATCTTGGCTTGAGGCCATACTCCACTTCGGTTGAGCCCTGGGTAATCCCTTGCCGATGCTGCAGCATAGACTACATAGGAGTTCATATGGAACACTCCCGTTGTGGCGAACTGTTGTAGCTGCTCAGAGATGGTGCTGCTGATTATTTCACCCCAGCAAAAGCGCTGATCGGGCAAATTCTTATTCATTGTTTCTAGGTACCGCAGCATCCACTTATGGAAATAGTGGGCATCTGAAAGCCCGAAGACTCTGCTCAAGAAGGTGATAGAATCACTGAGTTCCTCTGAGAAATCACTTCGGTGGATAGTCTGAGGCCACCGGGTCACTACCTTCTTATTCTTTAGGTAGACCTCATTCATTAACTGCATGCACTGGCCTTCGTTGTCTTCCCAGGCCTTGATGCATTCCTGTTGGCTAACAGCCACGTAGTTCTGTGGTGAGGGATGCCAAGCATCAACTCAAAATGACGGGCAGTGAGGTTTATGACTACCTCGCCCTTGCTGTTCTCGACACATCTTGTGTCCTTGTTGAAGGATTGTGCAACAACCATCATGAATTCGTTGTTCACAGCGCTGACAGGGATTCCTCCGGCAAAGTGCAGGGCACTGCCTATTAGTTTGTCCATCCATGGACTTCTTGTAGCCTTTTGAGTTCTAAGCCAGAACTCATCCATGTCAATGTGACCCAATTCAGAGTCCCGGACATCCATACTGCACTCAGCCTGTGATTCGGGCATCCTGACTTTCTGATATTTGTATTTCATTTCTTCTTCAGTTAGCTTTGCCTTTCCTCTTGGTTTGGTGGGCTTCTTGCTTGACGTAGACATGTGTTCTTTCGAACTCAGCTGCTGATCTGCACGAAGAAGAAGAGAGACCCAATCCAAAAAGGTTGAATTAGTCATTTGATCTTCCATTGGAAAGCTTAGCAGAAGGAGTTAGAGATTTAAAGGCTCAGGGCGCAGGAAAAATACAATTGGCAGGCCAAATAGATAAGGCGCGCAGAAAGGAATGCTTTGCGCGAGAGGTTATCTTTGGCGCCAAAGCGCATGGCGCATGATGAAGCGAGTTGCATTTTATAACAGGTGCACAGAAATGCGTGTTACATTGGGTTCGATCGCCCTATGGCGCATGGAAAGATTGTGTAACATGGACGAATGATGCGCCCAAGGAATATAGCGCGGCGCGTGGAGGGTTTACACGACATCATGTTACTGCATCGGAGGGTGCGCCAGCGCCTATGTAATCTTTATACTTGCGCGAAAAAGGCTTTTGTTGCATCGAAACTGGGTGCGCTCTTTGGCGCATGGAAACATTATGCAGCATGGACAAAGGGTGCGCCGAAGGCTTTTTAAGGAGGCGCGGGTTTTACACTTGGAGCATGCAAAAGGGGTGCGCTCAGGGCGCATGATTTCAAACTGCAGCAGGATGGAAAGGGGCGCCATTAGGCGCGGATTTTGAAAGTGTTGCATGGTGTGTGAGTGCGCCGAGGGGCGCAACTGTCCTTTTTGTAACAAGGCGCGCCAGTGCGCCAGAGAACACTTTCTCAAACATATTCATTCTTTTCTCCATTTCAAAGGCCGCTTGGACAAAGGGTTTCATATCAAAAGATCCTTGACCAAGCCATTTTTAAAACAACTCCCTTCCAAAGGATCTGGAAAGAGGGAGGAGGAGGAAAAGAAAGAAAGAAGAAAACAGGCCAGCGTGAAACCAAGGGGGAAACCAGCCTAAACAAACCTCAAAGAAACAGCCAAAGAACAAAAACGAAAACCAAGAAACGCCCGGACCAAGAACACGAAAGCGAGAACATGAAAGCACAGAATGGAGAAGAGGGAGAACCTCTTACCTTAGATATAGCAAAAGATTGGAAAGCGGGTCCACAGGGCGAGATAGCGACAGAGCAGAGCTGACAAATCCAGAGCAATCACGTGCTTGACAAAAGAATGAAAATGACATGGGCGCGCACGGATATTTATAGAAAAACCTGTCATTAATGCGCCACCAACCTTTTGAAATGGCGCATGGAAATCGTTGTCGACAAGGGAAAGCGTGCGCCCTTGGGCGCATGGAAGGAAATGGCAACTTAAGAATGAGCGCGCCTTTGGCGCACCAAATTCGTTGTCGACATAAAGTTATGTGCGCCCTTTGGCGCACCAAAACTTGGTGTAACATGGAGACTATATGCGCCTTTGGCGCACCGAGAAGCGTGCTAACATGGAAAACCATGCGCCAAAGGCTTTTAAGGGGGCGCACCAAAAGTATGTGTTACGATGAAAATACATGCGCCCAGCCAAAAAGGCTCAAAAAGACTAAGTTCGAAAACTAGATTTCCCGGGGAGGGATTTTGCAATGTTTCGAACGCGAGGGATCCCTAACGAGGGATCGAAACAAAATTTTCGGTATGGTTATCGGTAAAATTTCCCATGTCAATTTTACGGGATAACGAGGTCCTCTTTTGGGGATTCATTCTCCTTTTCCATAATGTCGCATGTGCCCCCAAAGAGGGGGTATCATTGAGGGTTTTATACTAACACAACGTCTTTACACCCGATTCGATAGTGCACTTTCTCGCCCTTGGCATTGTGGGTTTACATACAATGAGTGAGTTCAGACCAGTCTACAAACTCCATACACAATAGCCTTAATAGGACATGGTGTCCTTCGAAATTCTACGGAGCGGTTACAAGATTGGGGGTTACAGTGGGTGTGCCTCTCTACACTTCGTCTAGTGGCATCGAACACCCAAAAATTGGGATAAGACAGAGATCTCTTCACATTTTAGTAGAAGTGATTAGAGTTGGAGGATAAAACACAACTCCTCCTTACACTTCTTTGGCTAGGGTGGCATGAGATCACCCAAAAAACTTGCGACAATACATGATATCCTTCTACACCCTTTTTCTAGACATTGATCAGGTGCACATGTTCCATTTACTTTTTCTAGCATATTTTGCATTTGTGTACTTTACATATTTCCATTTATATGTGTATTTTACACAACATTTTTACATACATACATATTTGACTACTTGATAGTTTTCTCCTTGTAGGTCCGTCGTATGAGAAACAAGCAATCAAATTAGGGGCGGTAATAAAAACAACGACAACAACAACAACAACCTACCGCTACAAGAACTTGCCTTTACTAACAATGCATGTACATTACACAGCGAGTAGCTACACACGCATTTTTCAATATGTTCACTCTCGTCACTTTTTATGCACATTTTTCATCTTTAGAATCCACGCTCCTCCACATTTTCTTTGTGTCATTCCACGCTTGAGTCTAGTCCATCGACATGTCTTCTTCTACACTCTACATGGATATCAGGTAGGCATCTCTATCTACTTTATGTTACTTTGAGATTTCCGCTCGCATGAACATAAAGTGGGTGCAAAATGTAAACACAAAATTATGCACTTTAGAAAATATTTAACACGGTCTTATACTACTATTTAGAAGGTTCTCAAGTGTACAAAGTACTAATTAATCCCACCTTTTGGCCATCTTGTTTTATATTTTATTTCATCTTTCCCACATGTTTTTTAACACTTATTAACCCATTTCATAACTTCCTTGACATTCTAGCCCTAAATAAGGGCGCCTCGGCTATCTTGGGTGCCCTGGTCCCACCCTAAGCACCCCGGTCCATGTAAATCCCCTTTCACTCCTTTTTGGGTCCTTTCTAGTTGTTGGTCATCTTTATCTTTTTCCTAGTCGGCCTTGTCGGGATTAATTACGAAATTAAGCTTGAGAGCCCTATAAATATAAATTTATAAGACCATAATGAGGGTCCTAGGTCTTTACATCATATCACTACTATCACTCCATCTAGAGTTGCATCCATTGCATCACTTGCATCCACATAGTGCCATGCATTCAAGCTAGGAGATATGCATCACACACACTACATAGGGGAGGGATTTTATTCTATTTCATGCACACATGTTATTTACATTTTCTACTGATCCACTATTTCTCGCTACTTCACAAAGTGCAACTTGTGCAAAGAGCACCTAGGGCACGACATGCACACACTCTCCGTAACTACATCCGGTCCAAAATGTAGTGCAACGCTTAGTGATAAGACCACTAGTTTGGTGGCTGAGGTCAATCTAACCCATTCATTTGCATATTTTATTTTTCTAGGGTTTGATACTTCTCTTTACATTGCAGGTCATTCTCTAGCTCATCCTAGATCCAACGAGAAAAAAAGCAGGAAGGTTCGAACTAACTTATGACCATACCGGTAATAGGTTGTAAGCTTTAACATTGATTAGAGCACCAAGATTACGGATCGGGGCAACCCGAGGGTGCCCCAATACACTCCCGACACCCCGGTCATTTAAGATCTTCTAGATCTGCCCTTTCGAGGTCCTTGAGTGTCGTTTGTACTTTCTGATTTTATTTCTAGATCTGCAACAACCTATGACAGTCTCTACAAATCAGCTAAGTTATTTCTCTTCATTCTCTTGCATACTAGGGTTTCTTTTCACTTAGAATAATTTACTTGCATTTATTTCATACTATTCTAGTTCATTTTATACAACGTTTTAGTCCTCCTAATTAGATTAACATTAATATCCTAAGTATCCCTACCATAGGCTACATTAGAAGAACCCTCACATTTTTTTAATCATAAGATTTGTTTAAAAGTTACACGAGAGGGAGGGGCCGGAGGGAGGTTCAACTGTAGGTTTAGACACATTGGTTTTGGGGCTAGGATGATTTTGTAGAAAATAGGAGTCGTGAGAGCATTGTAGATTCGTAGAAGTTTTTTTAAAAAGTAAAGAAATGAACCTCATGGTGGAAAATGATAGGTGGAGAGATTAGGGGTCACATGTTCTCGAGATGGTCATTCAACATATGATTTTCACAATCAAACGAAATGGTTCAAGAATGTCGCACGCCTAATTATGTAGAGATGGGCAAGATAATCACATCCGTCCAACTAAATTTATTTGAGATGATCATCTAACCATAGTAATGAAAAATATCCAATCCATATGCCACACATCTTATAGTGCATAGATGCTCAATACAATGATGACCATCCGATTGACTATGTGTAAGATGAATGTCTAACTTGGGTCGTCAAATACATATACCACATGTCGATTGCATAGAAATGGCCAAAAAAATGACGTCGACTAACACAGGGATGTCGAAACTAGTGTTGTATATGTCGAGTTGATAGAACACCGTCCATTGGAAGTCTAATATATCTTGTTATACATCTACCTAACTCATGTCCAACTACCTTGCAAACCATAAAAATCAGAGTGTATTTAATTGCCTTTGCAATGAAACATCTTTTGGATATTCGCCAATTTTTTAAAGTCAATTTTGGAGATTCACCAAAATATTCTAAGTTTTTTTGGAGGGGTTCTTAAAATGAACCTTGAAGATAACTACACTAGTTAGTAAATAGAACAAAAGTAAACACCTAACTAAATTGACGTAATAGTGATCAATCACTAACACCTAGTTGAAAAATAGTCATAACAATACTTGAAAAATACATTTTGTTATCTATAATATCCCTAAAATGCTAAATTAATAGATTAAAATACTAATTTTATCATCCCCTTGATTTTTCAGAGAGTAATTCTCTATATGCCTCAAATTTTTCATGTGTAAGTGCTTTGGTGAAAGTATTAGCTTGTTTTCCTAAATTTTGGAAAAATTGAGTTGGATGTGGTGTTACTAGATGTTATCATGAATTAAATGTACTTACACCTCAATGTACTTGGCCCTTTGATGAAATACGGCATTGCAAACATGTATTATCATACTATTATTGTTATAATGCATGATTATATGTTGTTTTTGTCGAACTCCTAAACATTCCAAAATGTGACACCATATCACTTCATAGACAATCCTCTTATAGTGTGATATTCTACTTCATTGAAGAGCATGAAACAACACTTTACTTCTTATTACCCTATGATATGTCTATATCCCAATGAAAAAAAGAATCTAGAAGTGGATATCTTGTCAATGATGTTACTTATATGATATGAATCCATATAGCCTTCTAAGCATAATTTGACATTTCTCTTATATTTTAGGTGCAAGTCCATGGAACTTTTGATGTATCTAAGAATTTACTTTTCCACTTTAAAGTGAATTTTCTTAAGAACTAACACTAATTTAGATTGGTATCTCACTAAATAACTTATATATGGCCTAATGTAGGTTAGGTAAATGAGACCCTCGATTAACTAGAGATAAAGAGTTGCATCTACCTGTGGTGATGGATATGTTTGAGAAATATAAAGCCTTAGCTCCATAGGTGTAGAAATAAGATTGCAATCCATCATCCAAAATATATCAAACAATGTCATGGTGTATTTCCTATTACTAAAAAAACATGATTATATTTCCACCATACTTTCAGTCCAAGGCAATAGTGAATTATCCCAAGGACTGTCATGTCAAACATTTGTTTAGATTTTTCTTTGTTTCTTTTATCACATGTAAATAACTTTTTGTGATAACCGGATCATTGACAAAGAAAACTATGATCACCATTTCCCCCTTATTTTTAAGTTAAATATTGGGATCATTTGGGTCACAAAATCACACACTTAATATTTACATCATGCCTCTAAGTATGTCATTATATGCATGATTCCTAAGCAAGAAAACTAGACATTAACAACACTTATTTTTCTTTGTATTTACATTGTTTTATCTTCTTATACTTTTGTCCCTGAATTTTTTGGAACCACACCTTTATTTTTAGACATTGGAAACTATGTGACCCAACTCAATATTTCTCATTTTATCCCTTCGAGTATCTTAGACACTACCTCCCATTAGGGACAGGAGTGCCAAGGTGTTACTTGTCCCCTTTGCGCACTTGTCCTTTTCCCTCCTTTTCTCAAATTTGAAATGCCACATTGACTATTATCTTTTATAAACTACTACCTATCATTACGGGTCACCTTTTTAGTTTTTAATGATGAAATTCACATAAAGGAACCATATATATACATGAAGTACTCACTCTTTTTGTGGGTTGGGCAATTTGGACTATTACTTCTTATCTACTACTTGGGAAAAGAGCAACATTCAAAGACTGCATTTGGGATGCATCATTCACTAGATAAGAGGGTATATTTAAGAATTCCATCTCACACCATCATCTTGGGGAAAGCATCCACCATCTTTGTGTGACTAGAAAAATAGAAACCTATCTTCAGGGAAATAATTCTATCATACACACTAGAACTACATTGAGTTGGAAATGTATTGTAATGTTTGGATACAATCACATTGGGGTGACCGTCAAGGTTAGTATGAATCAAGAATTTTTATTATTTATTTTTTCTAATGTGTACTTGAACCTTGTGTAGGTAAATAGGGTTTTTTTTCATGTTTAGGTGTAACAGTAAAACCCTACAACAAAGTGGATGCAACAAAGAGCAAAAGGAAGAAGACATTATCAGGACCTAAAAAGATCATATCCAAAGAAGTTTCTAGGACACTAGCACTCGGGCGGTTCTTTTTCCCTTCAAGGTGGTTTTTTCTAGAGGTCTTGCAAGTCTCATTTTTCTAGAAAAAAACATACTCAACCCATACTAAGTTTGATCCATGTAGTTCCTAGTCCGAATCGAGTCCTAGATCTTTGAATACAAACTAAGTCACTCTTATCTCGCTATTATTTACACTTTCTTATCTCTTGCCTGATAGATATTTCTTGTTATTGTTATATCTATTTTATCTTAGTCCTCTCGATAAATAATTAATTCTATTAAATCGGGGGTTTCGAATGAATCCAATGTGAATGATATGTTCGTCATATTATTGTACCATGCTCTGGAATCCTTCTTGAGTCCATATAGTTTTTTTATTAGATTAGGTAAAAATAGGGATCAGCTCCCAAAGGCCTTACATAAAAGAATACATTGTGAAAGCACACAAAATGAAGCAAAAAGAGAGATAGGACCAAAATGAGTTAAATAGGCTTAACTCAAAAGAAAGAAGGTCCAGAAACCCAACCATAGAAAGAGACAAAACAAAATAGTATGCAACTAGTCCAGAGCAAGATTCGCCAAAAGAAAACAAGAAGTTCAAACAAAAACTAATTTAAAATTTGACAATAGGGGGTTGCCTCAAGTGCTAGCAAGGTCCTCTTTTTTTTCTTATACTTCAGCTCCTTTTGAGTCTTCCCACCATCATCTTCCTCCTCTGAGTCACTAATGTAGGGTTGGAATTTCCTTTTCTTCAAGCCCTCCTTCACAACCTCCAACCGAGCTGCATGGCTTTAACCAACTTATCTAGCTTCGTGACTTCCCCATAATGTTCCTACGAGATATATAGATCTGCTTAGTGGCCTCAATGATGTCTAGCATTCCTTCCCTCGTGTCTCAGAGTTATCTTCTTCCATAACCTGCACAACCATCTACATCTGTTTCATTCTTTTGCTCGGAGTTCTCATAATTCTACCCATCATCATCCATGCATTTTCCTTTCCCTTTGGAGGGACCTTCATTGCCTTTACCCTAGTTATCCCTAATCTACTCATCATTATCATCCTCACCAATGTTAATGGGCTTCTTTCTCGCACGCATGTTGGCAAGACACAAAGCTATACTGATATCGTCATCCTCCTCATTTGGAGCCATTGTCTTGGTTGGAATAGGTTTTCCATTCTAGAACAGGAGGAGGATGAGACCTTCATGAATGGGGACTCTACTTTCCCCCTTAAAATCTCTCACAGAAGCTGACAAAGACATATCAAGAAAAAAGGAATACTCATCATATTTTTTTGTCTTGAACATGTTCAAACGAGACAAGTGGTGTGTATAAATCTTATGATACTTTCCTTCTAGGGTAATGTACTTCATAATATGAAGACATGCCTCTTTCCAAACCCCAGGGATACAAGACCTAGCAATGCCATCCGTGAAATAATGAAATTTTTCCTTACCAATGAAGAAAGTGTTGATTTCATGTTCCCTTCAATTCTGTCTTTGAAAATATTGATACCTTTCATCTCCATTTCGGTAACCTAGGCAATGAACTGCTCTAAAACCTCCAACTCCATTCCCCGAACCACAAAATTTCCATCATGCCATGCCAAACTGAAATCCTTGGAAAGAGATTGTTCATTCCCATGAAGCTTGGTAATGTACTTTCTGAAACACCTAATTCTGAGCATATGCCACATAAAAGGATTGTTTGTAATGCTCCCATGGCTGGAGGGTTCAACACGAACTCTATCACCTCCCATGGTTTCTCTTTTACCTTTCCAAATCAAAACCAATCACATGATACAACTAATGGACTTCGATGAATGATCTTGGAAATGAAATCACCACACTCGAATGTACTACCTTAACAATCATGAAAAATAAAGTCACTCATGTGAGTATAAAGAAAATCATTATGATTTTTCATGTTGTATGATATCATTAATAGATGAGGGAATTACATCACCTTTCATCCAAAATTTGAAATCATGACTATACACCCCTAAGTTAGCAAGCTTGTCCACACATTTATTACCAAGACAGGGGTATGATTGATATTAAACATATCAAAGGCTTTAAGGTGTTCTTTAACATCTTGAAGAATATTTCCCAATGCCCAATTTTGAATGTTATTCCTATTGAGGGCATTAACAATGAGAAGTGAGTCACCCTCAATTTGGATATGTTTAATCCCTTTTTCCTTAGCTAATTTGACTCCCCATAACAAGGCTCTAGCCTCCACCACATTATTGCTTTGAATGCAAAGGGATCGAATAAGCCTAGAGCCAATCACCATCTTGTTATCTGATGATACCCTCACCAAACCTACTTTAGATTACCTTTTGATGCACCATCAAAGTTTAGTTTGAAACAGTTTCCTATCGGTTTAGACCATTTAATCATAGATCAGGGAAAAATAACCTGGAGGGGGACTAAACATGAACTTTTTGAGAACTTCCTCTTCCACCTTAGGGCAAACAACTTTTTCTTGGCTTTTAAAAGTTAAGTGTTTTCTTTAATGGAAGAAATAACACGAACACTAACCTTTTTGATGTTATCTTTCTATTTTTTGAAGATAAGAGCGTTCCTTTCCTTCCACAAACACCACAGGAAGTGAGGAAGTGTCACATTCCAAGTAGCCACAAGAATAGGAAATCTAAAAGGGCACTCCCATTGCAAGCTAAAATCCTCAATAGTGTTGGGTTGCATCCACTAAACTTTGAACAGATCCATAACCACCAAGAAAACTACCTGAGAAAAAGGACATAATAAAAAAAGGTGGTTGACACTTTCCTCCTCCCTACCACATAGGGAGCATCTGTTGGGAATGACCATGCCCCAATTCAGCAAGTTATCCATGGTGAGAATTTTATTCTGGGCTACCAACCAATAGAAAATGTTCACCTTGGGAAGGAGATATTTCACCCATAGTCTGCTCTAATACTCCTTTTGAGCATAATTTTTGAAGTTCAGGAAATAGCCAGATTTAACCAAATAATTTCTAAATTCCTCTTCTTTCCAAATAATATAGTCCTTTTGATTTTGAAATCTAGGAATGTGGAAGTTCCGTTATTTGTCATTGAGGTTTGTGAAGGGTTGGTTGTTGCCATTGTATTTGGGAGGTAGGGTTAGTACAACCCATTTGGAACCTTCACCAGTATCCTCCCAATAGTCTTAGATCTAAACCTTTCCCAATTCCTCAAAGTGTTGTGGCCGCTATTTTCCCGGGCTCCTCATCGCCTAAAGGTTTCTCTTCTAACTAGCAGTCCTTTCAAAATGGATCTTGTTGTCCATACCAATATTCCATTTAATTCCCATGCTCAATACATCCTTGGAGGCAACAAAAGATCTCCAAAAATAGACCCATTAGGGAGGTCATTCTGCGTATAAAGAAAATCTCAGTGCGCCTACATTCCTTAAATATTTCTTCTGGTGATGTCCGTCCATAGGCCATCTTATTTAATCACCCTCCATCTAGCTTTGGCCATGAAAGCTTCATTCATAAGTTTGATATTCTTCAGGCCTAATCCTCCACAAATTTTGGGTCTTGAGTCCATATAAGTGACTATATGATCTTACACACCTTTTTTATTCATTCAAAGTGTGAAAAAACCTTTTGGTTGATTCATGTATAGTTCTTCATTAAAACTTCCATTGAAGAGGATATATTTGACATCCATCTCGATGAACTTTCCAACCAAATTGAGAAGCCAAGGAAAAAATCATCTTGATTTTCATAACTTTTGCAATGGGAGAAATTGTCTCCTCATAGTCTATTCCTTCCTTTTGAACATACCCTTAGCTATTATTATTGCTTCGTGTTTATCTATTTTTCCATCTATGGTATGCTTGGTCCTGAAGATCTACTTGCACCCAATTGGATTCTTCCTTGGTGGAAGGTCTACAAGTTGTCATGTCTTATCTTTCATCAATGACTGATATTTAGCCTCCATGGCTTGTTTTGAAGGTTTTCAATCAAGGGATTCTTATAACATTGTTGGTTCATGATATTTAACAAGATGACTCATCGAGGCCATGTTTACCTATTCAAGAGATTTTTTCATGTATTTGGTCTAGATGTAGATGTTCTGAGACTCCATCTATGTTGGCATCTCTAATCACTTATGTACATAATTTTGGAATACATGGAGAAATATGCGGTGGATTCTAACTAATTTTATTATTGTTACGATCACCATGTTCATTATTTTCATCAATCATCACAGTATTTATTCTAAAGTTTTTGTGTGTGAGTCTATGGATAGTTGACTTGAAGCACATATCTTGTCAAAATGAACATCTGTTAATGAAGGATTTATTTATTTTTGGATCAATCAACTTGTATCCCATTGAATCTTCAATATATTTAATGAGCGCGTATTTTGTATACTTCATGTCATATTTTTTGATTTCATTCTTTGGGACCAACATACGGGCCTTGCTTTTGAAAACATGAAGATGAGATTTTGACCTAACCATGCTTCATATAGATTCATGTCGTCAAGTGGAAATTTTGGTGATATTTGAGTAGATATATTATGTTTTTGTATGCCTCTACCTAGGTGTATTTACTCAAGCCTACATCATCAATCATACTTTGCACCATTTCCATGATTGTGCAGTTTTGTTATTTTGTAACACCATTACATTAAGGAGAGTATGGTAAATA
Source organism: Taxus wallichiana var. yunnanensis (assembly GCA_018340775.1). Lineage (NCBI taxonomy): Eukaryota > Viridiplantae > Streptophyta > Pinopsida > Cupressales > Taxaceae > Taxus > Taxus wallichiana. The sequence goes on from CM031241.1 coordinate 36,508,273, forward strand.
CTTTGACATTTAATTCCATGTTTTTTCAAGTATGTTTTAAATGAGTTATTAGTGAATTCCCCCTTTATCCAAGCAAGGAAACTTTATGTGACAACCAAAGTATTTCTCAACAAGAAATTTAAACTCTTTTAATGTATGAAAATCTTGATCCTTTTTTATTATATAGGGTAAAAATAGGGATCGGCTTCTAGAGGCCAAAGATCAAGAAATATTATATCATGAAGGCTCCCAAAAAGGAAAAAAAAGAGAAACAAGACCAAGAAGAGTTAAAGAAGCTTAACTCCAAAGCAAAAAGGTCCAGAAACCCAACCAGAGAGAGAAATGCAAAGTTTAAAAACTAAATAAAAAACATAGACAGAGTTCACCAAAAAAACCTCCGAAAATATTCATCCTTGGTCTTAAGTAGGTAAATTCACATTTTTAGAATAGTCATCAATAAATATCTAGTAGTATTGATAGCTCGTATAGGCATCGACATATTTCCATAAATATTGATATGAAATAAGTCTAACTTTCTAGTGGCTCTTTTTAGATTCTTTGGAAATGATCTTAATGTTATTTCCCTACTAAACAACTTGCGTAGATATTTACGTTCTTTTTCAACTTTGGAAATCCTAAAACCATGCCTCTATGGTTGGATCAAACTAAGAACCCAAAATTTATGTGTACATATCTTTAATGCCACAAATTTACGAGGTTGTGTCTTTAAAAATGAGTGTTTGATGGTTAATGAATGTGGGAAAAAATCTAATTGGAACACATGTTTATGTAAGATTCACGTGCAACAACTTTAGACTGTTTGTTTTTATCCCTAATGAGGCACATATTTTTTCCAATTATGTAATCAAACTCAACTTTAAAATTTTTATCCAATAGCTAATTGATTGAAATAAGATTTTTGGTTAGTCTCGATACAACCAGATATTGGTGAGTGTGCAATGATTATTTCCAAGTTGTATTATTATATCTCTAGTACCCTAACCTTGTAAGAAGTGTCATCCCCCAATGAAATTGATTTTTTGGTGGTATTTGGAGTGGTGGAGATCCAATATTTTTGACCTATCATGTGTTTAGTTGTACTTGATTCTATATACAAGACAAAACTTTATGTGGAGGTTTTTTCCACTATTTGTGCGGCGAAAAGTTCATCCTCAACAAAAGTTGCATCTTCATTAGTGGGATTTTCATGATGTCTTTGTTTTTGCTGTTAGTTTTTATTATGTTCTTTGGAATTTTAGGGAGACGACTACTTGTTGTTGTTTGACTATCGACATTGATTGGGTTCTAAATCTTTTGACTTGTTAGTCAATCCATTAAACTAGTATTTCTTGATCTTGTGACCTTTAATTACAAATTATACATTTTTGTTGCTTCAAAATGCTTAGGAATTCAATTATTGATTTAAACCTTTATTATTGGGTAAATTATGTTTTTCTTCCATTTGTATTTATAAGCCAATACATGGTCATGTTCACCATCTAATTCACGATGTATGGATTTCTCTTGTTGCAAAAAAGTTAACCAACTTTTGGAATGTTATTTTTATTCTGTGGCATTGTGTTTTGTCACAAACATCCTAAATGAGGAATGTAGACCTTGCAAAACAATGGGCATGAGAGAGTGTTTGCAACTTCTTCTCTAAGAGCTAGTGAGGAGGCCCTCAATTTCTTAATTATCGAGTAAGAATGATTCTACAAATTTTAAGGATTTGAGATTTTAAGTTGTGAAATTAACTTTGTAAGTGGAGAATGGTGTTTTGATTATTAAACTCAAAAACCATGTTGATATTTTACCACATTTATTTGGTTGTGTTGACATCCTTACATGTGACTCGAACATGATGACGAGATTAGAATTATAATTCACCTCATCCCAATTTATCTATAGGTCAATATAAGTTGCATCTTGGATAGAAGTGTCATTAACAAAATAAATAAATTCTTTAAACTCCAAACAAGTCTTGAATTTTTTTCTTACATGTGTCATAATTGTCTCCTCTCATGAGCTACGAATCTAGCGAGAAAAATTTGGCCCATTTTCCATTATGCAAAAATTTAATGGAAATATGAATGTTGGATTGGTATATTATAAATCCAAACTAGGTTGCTTTTTTGTATAATATCATGTCAATATACCAATCCTATCTATATACAATTCCCTTATGATATAACTACCCATTGGTACGTGGAAAAATCTCGTCCTTTTGATATACATGGTTATACATGAGAGAGACGTTAACATACACGAGAAAATAATGGTATGTGATACATATACAATATGTAAAAGGGATCCATCGATCAATGACACATGCGTAGAGAGTTATTTTGTATTTGGTTTAAAAGTCCCATTATACTCATATTTTTCCAATTTTAGAATTTACATCAAATTATTATGGTGGATGGGAAATAAAGGGGACGGAAAGGAGTACTTTATCCTTATTCATCCCCAAATATTTATAGGTAAAATGTTAAATACATTGTTTTTGTATTTATGTTATGCATTATATGTAATAGTTAAAATATGACCTTTAAGCATCAACCAAAGGTACCATATATACCAAATGTTATGATGAAATAAAATATCATGTGTTTGTGTTTCAAAAAAATGATATTTTGCATGCATAATGGTTTGCGATTTATGGAAACCTAAAAAATTACCAAAAAAATTCTTAAAAATTATACAATGCAAAAACAAAATTCCCCTGGTTGGGAGAAATTGAAGTGCGTGTAATTTTTTTCTTTTAAGGTGATTATACCTTTTTCACTCTCAGAATGCTAAAAAGATTCCCCTTGATTTGTTGTATTTTTACAAATTTTTGTTCGCCCTAATAACATCCCCACCCTTATAGTATTTGAAAAATAATTCCCCTAGGAAATTTGAATAGACCTTTTGTGTTCAAAATGAATTATCTCCTTTATTTAAAAAATATTCCCCTTTTAAATAAAAGTGATAAGCCCTTGTTTGGGTGAATTTTTCCCTTATTTTGGTTTTAAAAAGCGTGAGAATAAATTATCTTTAATGGGGGTCAAACCCCCACCTTTGGTTTTTCTTGAGCTCTTGGATACTAACTACTCAAGTAGGCTAGTATGGTTGTCACAAAGATGACTAAGTTTAGTTTTGATAAAGAGAAACTCGTTGGTTGACATAAAAATGAGCTCAAAATAAAGCTCATGGTCATGGTAAGGCCGGATCATATGGGCAAGCTCTAGATTAAGGGCAAGTGTCAACCTTGAGACCTCATGGTTATGAGGGACATAGGATCAATAAACTAGCCAACAAGGCTATCTCAATATATATGAAATGAAATGAAAATTATATTTTTAAGCAATAAAACTAAGTTAGTGCATTAAAAAATAGGGCTTAATTTGGTGGGATGGGATCAATTTCAAAAGGGACCCATTTAGGTTTATTGACTAGCAGATTAGGATGGGATTTCTTGGATTTTCTTATTTAGTGAAGACTTGGCCACCACTTCACCTTGTGGGAGGTTTTGTGGTAAATAATGGATTCATTGATGACATGGTTATGTGCCAAGGGTAGTCATGTAGAGTATTATTGATCTTGGGTGTTAAGCAGGGGTAAATGGATCTAGTTTAGAATAGATGCAAATCACCAAGTGACTCATTAAAGTGGTCCAATTTGGCATGTAACTTGGTCGTGATACATAGTACAAATGGTGAAACATGGTTCATGTTTTCTCCATGTAGGGGTAGTTAGTAACTTGGGTCTCTTAGAGATTCTTAATGTCTCTTATGATGTCGGTGAACACATAAAATGCATTTCAAAATACAAGGGTTGGTTCAAAGTTAACTAAATGAGATCGAGTAGGTGTTGCTTACATAGTCATCCAAACAAGCTTGAGCTTGTGAATGCTAAAAATCCAGTATGTCTCATGATAATGAAACAATGTTGATGATTAAGCTAATTGAGGAGAGTTAGGTGTGAATATCATGCTTGAAAAAGAGTCTCTATAATGGTAAAGCTCGAATTAAGCAAGGAGGAGGTCAAGCTAAGTCTATGGCTAGCTTAGTTGGTTAAGTTAATCAAATGAAGGGATATTAGGTATTATAAGATCTCAATGTAAATCTATGGACCAAGTTATCCTAGGTTTAGGATATAGAGAGGGCTATGTGAAGTAAGAAACCAAGATTTGAATTTGTATGTAGAGTTGGTTCAAATCTCGGGCAGATTGAAGGAGCTCGAGTACTCAAGTAGGTTGGCTAGAGAAGGTGATCTTGTTGGAGGGAGCTTTGCGACTCCATTAAAGACCAAAAGTTATTTAATCTCGATATTGAACCAATAACTCTTTTGATCTTGTCAACATTGTATCTAAACTTGTAAAGTTGAAAACAATTGTAATGGGGGAGGGCCTAATGCTCTTCCTCTAAAACAAATTTTCCTGCAAAGTAATTTTTCAAATCTAATCATAATGACATATTTTCCCTCTTCTCTCTCCTCTCAATACAATTCTTGCATATGTATTTTTGATACCAGATTTTAGAAACTATAAATTATATGCAAGGCTTAAAAATAATCATTAAATTAATAAAATGACTTACAATGTTTATAGACATTGAAAAACCTTGTTACATTGAGTTATAACTCATCAAACAAGATCAAATTCCATAATGGGTGGGGTAAACAAGATAACTACACTAGTCTAAAATAATAAAGTTAACTAAAGGGAACACCCAATTGAATTGACACAACAATGATCAATCACTAACACCTATTTATAAACTAGTCATAATAACACTTGAACAATGTGCTTTTTATCACAAAATTATCACTAAAATGTTAATTTGATATATTAAAATACTAATTTTATCATATTGATAAAGTGTTACACTCCTCACATAAATTATATTATTGGTGTATTCTACTTGCTAATTTAATTTTTATTCACTTTGAACTCAACAGGTGTTAAAATAGGGTCAATAAGTGTGAGAGAAACAAAGCCACCCATATAGTTTTTCTTATCTTGAGTGACTTATGATTCACTAAGTGGAATATTCAACCCAGAACATTGGAAGCAACACAACCACTCATCGTTCCACCCCAATTTTCCATTTATTTCATGTTGAAATATCCTCAATATATTTGATCTCCACATTTTGAAAATACTACGTAAGCAACATTTTTATCTTATTGAGTGAAATCAATCCATCATTTGTTACAGATAACATACATTGCATATGCAAAAGGATGATTTTGTAAGAAACTATTGTCTAAAATTACACCCCATGTAATTTTGAACAACTCATCTAAAATGGACTTTGCCACTTTTTATCAAGAAAAACTATAGGACATTAATCCATTCTTCTATGGAATGTAGGAACTAAGGGTTTCACGGATTCTCCTAACCCGCGGAACAAAGGAATGAGTAGTTCGAAATTATGTGAATTTTGGAAAAGTTGGAGTTTTTGTAGTCTGTTAGATCTTCGTAGTACTAAAAGAAATTAGTAATTCTTGACTCAAAGCCAAGTCGGGGCACCTTTGGGAGTTACACACCCACGTAAAGATGGAGAAATTGGCTAAGGATAAAATCCATGGAGTAAATGGAGTGAGAAAGAAGTTAGTGCTTTGCGGCATGGAAACACAATGTTACAAAAAAATCGAATCACAAAAATTCCACCAAGTTAGAAGCTATAGTACACAAAGAAGTTCAAAGACCCGCGTGGCATGGAAAAAAATTAGAATGGCTAAGGTCGGAAGTCATGAAACAAAATCCAAGTGTTAATGGGTTTCCAAAATCATAGTGTTCTGTGGGTTCTCAATTATGTAGAACAAAGGAACAAAGTCATGGGTAAGTGCAAGCATAGAAACAAAGAGAGAAATGCCTCTGTGACATAACAGGAAAATTTAAAGGTGAAGTGTGGGAAAAATCAAACACCTCCAAACAAAAGAAGCACTTGCTCATCACTTAGAAGATATGGAGATCCACGGAAACCATCAAAACATCAAACTTCTACCGAAGATCTCAAAGCGTGTGCAACCAAATGACCAACTACCTCAACCACCGTAATTTAATGAATAATGGCATCCTCCTAAAAAGTTTGATGGTGTGTGATAAAATCAATGTTTCGTGTTGTGATTATTAGTTTTCTTCCGATGGTGTCCATGCATTTACTACAAGTTAATCTGCAAAAAAATCATGGTGGCCATGTTTATCCAATGCGATTTCAAAGATCAGTACTTTAGCATGGTGGTCCCTTATTCTATTTCCTCTTTCTCTTTTTCCTATCCACAAATGGTATAAATTTAATTACTTGTGCACATTGTAAGGGTTCTTCTCCCATTTTTTCCTTAGAATTTGTAGGTTTTATCTCTAGAGAACTTGAAATATCATGCATTCGACATCAATAACTTGTAAATGGAGATTGTCTTGCCTAAGATCTATGTGTAAATTGTAAAGAATCAATTAATGCAAGTGTGGATTCCTTATTGTTTTCAAATACTTTGTATTTTGTGTGAATATCTCTTCTCTCTTGCATACTTCACATTCTTTTAGTTGTCTCCATTACAATTATGTGTATCTTCATAATCCCGGTTTTGCAAACTTGCATCTATGTAATTTAGAGTTGGGAAAGTCCCACCTTCCTATTGGTGTTATCATCGCCCTCTTATCTTAGGTTCTTATTTCTTACATCTCTCCTTCTCCCTGGTTCCTTTGATTTTTAGTATATGTTAGCTATATGAGTAGTTTTAAAATTAACGTAGGTTGTGTTTTAGGGGTTTTTGATTTCACATGTTCAAGTTTTAGGGGTTTTTTGTTTTCAAATTTTATCTTACTTTTCAAGTGTTTCATTTCACATATTCTCGCCACCTTAGTGCTTTCATTGCTCCAATAGTTTTGGAATGCTTGGTGGGACTAAATTTTCATTATATTTAAATCACTCATGCTAATTTTTGGTGTGTAACTTAGTAGTTCCATCCTTTAGGGGCATTCTTTCAACACATCTAGCAAATCCTAAATGTTGTATCTCTTGGTTTCATGTAGCTCATTCCTTCATGTTTCATTAAACAAGTGTAAACAAGCTTAAGTGTATCCAAAGGTGAACCATTCAACTACTTACAACTCTATCTATGATGAAGAAAAAGATAAAGATATCCACATAGATCTGCAGTGCCTACAAATAAACTTTTCTCAACTCTACCTCTAAGTAGACCATTTCCACCTCCTATCACAAGTTTGAGGCTTGTTCCTTTCATGATCCATCAAATAAACTTTCCATTTTTAGTTGCGGTGATGAAATCCCATTGGCCTTATCCACACAACGTAATATTCCAATAGCTTCCTTGAACAACATCCCCTTCTTTATAGGTTAAAACTCTACCACACTCACGTAGTACATTGGGACATTCTAAACATATGTTCGATACATGTGGTCATGAAAGATGGTTTCGTGGTGCAAATTTTGGTATCTTCTCTCAAAGGGAAATCCTTGCAATGGTATATAAGTTTACTTACCACTTCAATCCACACTTGAGATGAGCTAGGCACTACCTATTATCAATTTTTACCCTCCTGGACAAAAATTTGACAATACCCTACAAGCCATTTTTTAGTCGTTGCAGGCATAAAAATGATCGAACTAATAAATCATGTCTCAAGGGGTCATATTGTGTTTTGCTACCTTCCGGTTAGCTAAAGGAGCCCTAGAAGGTCAAAAATGAGGATAAGGTCATTTAATGACAAGCTCGGTAGTGAAGGAAAATCGGGGCTCGGCGGACTCGATGCAAAGGCAAACTCAGAGCCGCAAGTGAGGGGCTCGATTAAGCAACGCGCATTGACCTAACTCGCTCGCACAGAGAAAAAGAGGTCAAGGGCTCGAGCTCACATGATTGGCTTGGAGGCATAGGGTGAATCTGGCACAAGAGTTTCCATTCAAGAAGACATGGCGAGGTGCTCATGGAGTCATATTCATGGGGCTCATAATGAAAAAGAAAGGGCTCAACCGATCTCTGACCGATCAAGCCGAACAACTCACTATAAAAATTCGAGTTACGAGCATCAGGTTGTAGGAAAAATGAGTTTGGTTGACTTACTAAGAGATTCTTGTAAGAGGATCGAGTCGGGGTGAGCTCAGTGTTGTGCCGAGTTATAGAACCCGTTAAACTCATTGGAATTTGGGGGAAGATCACTCAGAGTGAGGAACTCGGGTCTCAGTAATGGAAGTCAGATCAGACGGTGGTCTTGACTCTGTGATGGAGCCCGGCGAGGATAAGCTCAACGTGATGCAGAGGAGAATGATAGTCATTGTAACTTGGGCATGGTGAGGTTTCCGAAGAGTCGGAGAAACTAAGTTGAGTTGAACATGGTCGATGCGGAGAACAAGCTTGATGTCGACTGAGTCATGTAGAGATGGATGTGGAAGAAGTTCGTGATGGCGAGTCCATGGTGGTTGAAGGAGAGCATGTAATTAAAGTAACTTGGAATACGAGTTGGAATCCTAAAATGTGTATGGGCTCAATGAAAAGCCAAGGTGGATGTCTTCTTGGCCCTGTTGGGCAATGTTCATTTTGTGAATTAAATCGAGCTCGTTGGTGATGGATTGGCATGCTTCGCATAGTCGAAGTAGAAGCTAGACCAGGGAATGAGATCGAGAAATGGCTCAGGATGAGTCATGACGAGCTCACAGCAGGGGAGAGTTAGCCAAGCTCAGTGAAAAAATGCTCACGGCTCAGCTCAAAGCTCTCGGTCGAGTTCTCACGGGCCACAAAATCACACAGATCATCGAGTTAGCCAGTGGATGCAAGAAACATGGAAATAAACCTGCGAGAGCAAGCTATGCCAAGTAATGGTTAAATGGCTTGGTCATAGAAAATGTGTCTCGACACATTTTACACAGTGAAGGAGCTCGGTGCTTACCATGGATTTCCGGTGTAGAGGTGTTCATGGCATTTTGAAGTTTCTTTTCGAGTTAACCTGTTTGGGGTTCGAGTTTTTGGGTCAGAAATGTTGAGGGAGCTAAATTTCTCTGAAGCTCAAAACTCTATAACTCTAAAATTTGGAGTTTCAGGTTTTCAAAATTTAGAGAAATTGGAATTGGAGTTCAGATATTTTTGGGTGTTGAGAGCTCCGTGCCAAGTTGTGGTTGAGCCGGTCAAATCGGGTGAATCGTGCACCAAGCTAAGAGGGAGATTGGATTAGGTGCCAAGCGGTGCGGAAGCAATAGACATTATGTGGAAGATTATTGGTAACACTAAGAAAACTAGAGGAGATGACTTGGGTGGGGTCGAGTTTAGTCATTTAGAGGCAAGGCTGAGTTAGGGTTAATTTACAGAGCTCGATGTCAAGTTTCGTGCTCAATCAATGCGTGATAGAAGAAATCTCAGTTCGTCAAGCTCAGGCAGTGTAGAATGAGCTTGGCTCGATAGGAGTTGTTCGACGGTAAGGAACTCACTCACCACGATGGAGCTCGGCTCTGCATTTTCATGGTGAAGGATGATTGAGCATGGGCATACAAGGAAAGCTCGATTAACATTGAAGCGACCACTGAATAAAGTGCTCGAGCTAAGCATAGATGAAACGAGTTGGCATGCACGTGGAGAAGAGTCAAATGCATGAATAATTGGCCGAGTCCGCTAGACAGAGAAGATGGCGCACAGGCTTGAATTGACCACGGTGAATTTACAGAACTTGATAAGTGAAAGGGTGCTCAAAATTCATCGTGGTTGCGCCAATGTGGACGAGCTCATTTAGGGAGAGTTCAGTGAAGTGTTCGCGCCAGTCAAGGAGTAGTCGTGGTGAGCGGCTCTGTCACAGGAGTTCGGGTCGGGTCGGAGTGATGGTGTCAGGTTTGGAGATGAAGCTTGCTAGGGAAGGAGTGTGACGATGGGAGCTCAGTTACGTCAGAAGAAATGTGGAGGAGCTCATTTCAAAAGAACTCGATGGATTCATGAAGGAGTGCTTGTGTAGTTGGAGAGCTCGATAAGCACCAAGAAGTCACATTTTGGAGATTCTTTTCAGACATTTCCGTTCCATCCCATTTTTCGGAGTTTGCTTCGGAGTTTTCTGTTTTAGACATTCAAAGAATTTTGGGATTGAAAGTGGAGTGAGTTGAAAATATCTGAAGCCCGAAACTCTGAAACTCTGAAATTTAGAGTTTCAGCATTTCAGGATTCAGAGATTATGGTTTCAGGTTTTTTTGGGAGTCGAAGGAAGCAGTGACATGGTGAAACAATTTTGGTTTACTTGGCGAGGCTCATTCGGTGAACTCATCAATGGAAATCAAGCAAAACTTGACAGAGATCACTCGATGAGGATATAGGTTGGGATGGCGGTTCATTCACCAAATTATGTGGAGTTGGGATCAACTCTGTGATCACCATGACGAAGGGTAGTTGGGCTCGGTGAAGTGCGGCGCATGCTCGCCATGAGTTGGGAAGTGATCTCAACACACTTATGGTGCTTGGATTCATGATCTCAAAGGGACAAAATAGATGCGAGGGACTCAATGGCGGCACATACAAAGTATAGCTCAGCCGAGAGCTCGTTGGTGCATAATGAGGCCAACGTAGGAAGATTGAAAGCGGAGCGAGTTGAGCTCATTTTCATAGACCCCATCCAGATATAAGTATGAATTACTGGCACTCCGATCAAAGAGCTCATTTCAAAGAGAGGTCGGTTGAATGTGACTAAGCAGGAGAATCTCAAGCCCGTCTTTTTGGTCAGCAAGATGATCGGCAATTGTTGTGGAATGGCTCAGTTAATGTAATATAAAGGAGCTTGAGCTCATCGGTTTGGATGCGGCGGTCAAGAGGAGCTTGATTTTGGAGTTAATAGCTCATGACTAGTTAGATCAATTTATGGCAGTGAAGGACAGATCAGGATTGGCTTGCCGAGTCGAGGTAGTGGAATCATGGTGGGGCCGTGTAGCATACAGGAGGTATGATGGCCTTGCAGTATAACAGAAATCGGCGAGTCAAGGAGAGTCGGTGACTTCGGTAAGATGATGGAGCTCAATGAGAAGTAGCTCAGCATTTGTGGTTTGAAGCTCATTTGATGAACTCGGCGTTAGGAGTTCAACTCAGAATTTACGACAATGGAGAAACTCGGGCCTAACTCGGTGAGCTGGGCCAATTTCTGGATTTTCCCATCAGAGCAGACCATTCAACGGGAAGGTTTAATTAATTTTTTAATTAAATTAATATTTTTATTTAAATATTTTAAATAATAATATTTATTATTATTATTTAAATATTTTTATTTAAAATATTATTTTAATTAATTATGAGGACTATGTCAACAGGCATTAATTGCACATGATGGAGCCTTTTCAGATGGTTCAACCGAATGTAATAAATGATACATCATGTACCTTCCATTTAGGAAGGGGAATTTATGATCCTTCTCTCCTCTCTCTCTCAATTTCTTCTATAAGTGTAAATTGGAAATTCATTCAAAGGGTTCCAACAAGTGGATTCCAACAGGTCACACAAGTTGGAGGATTAGACACTTTCCAAGCTTCCCCTTCTTTTCACAATCTGTGAATTTGCAGGCTCTCAAGCCTTTCTCCTCAAATTGTAATGGCAGACTTATGCCCTTTTCACCTAATGTAATGTTGCACTGTGTCAAGTGCTTGAAGTAATGAGAATTATGTTTTGTGATCAAATATATGTCCTTTCATGATTTTGTTGCTTCTATTTGCCTCTCTCATGTTTTCAGGTGCATAGTGCAAGTTCTGGTTTCCATTGCAGGTTCGTGGAGTTTTGTGCTTATCAAGTGGTGAAATATTGCATGCAATTGAGTTGTGGTGCTTGTTCACCCTTCTCAAGTTCATCCTTTTCACTGGGAGACTGGTAGTTTGTTGTCTGATCGAGTTTAACAGAGGAACGTCTCGCCTTGGTTTGTGGTATTTTGTGCCCTTTCTAGTTGCGATAGGTGAAGGTGATTAGTGATGCAAGCATCCCTCCCACATTAACCCTTCCAGATGTTAAACATCCCTTAATTCATGTGCATCACCACTTCTAGTTTAGGTTTCATTTCCTTGCAATCTCTTTCCCTAATCCCATGAAATGTTAGCATAGGACTAGTTAGCCATTTTTATTACATTAGAAGTAGTGTTGTGTTTAGTTTAGGAAGAGGAAGCCGACCTTCTTCGGAGGTTCACTTGAGCCCAAGTCCCACAACTTGAGAGGTGATCCCATGTGTTCCAATCACACCGAATGTCATGATTCATTTCGAGCCATTCAGGTGCATGATTTGGTGACAACACTTCCCTCTCTCAACATTTGATGAGAAGACAGATAATATCTCTCTTCTCGAGTACTTAACTTCAATCAAGCGGGCTCCAAATGAGCTCATGGTGGATTTAAATTTCAAATTTTAGAAGACTTTAGACAAAATTCAATCCTTCTAAGACCTACCCCCCAAGGTGCGTTTCTATATTTTCTTATAGTTTTGAATTCTAATGTAGCAATAATGATTCAATCTATGAGTGTTATTCAACTACCAAATGCATATGCAATAGCTATTAGCACTAAAAAATGTTTAATCTAAGTAGGAAAACTAGCCCCTAGATTACATATGCACATTTTCTTTCAATTTCTACTAAACACCCAACCCATCATTTCTCCCATTCCTCAACCATTCACTTTATCTCATATATCCTCATTTGGTTCCTCTCTCAACCAAGAAGAATTTGAAAGTCTTGGTGTTCAACTTAAAAACTTAACAAATGAAATTGTCTCCCTTAAGAGATAACAAGCTCAATCCCCAAGAAATTATTCTTACAATCCTTAGGGTTATCCAGAATAAGGATATCAATATCCAAATCATAGGTTTACACAAAATTACCCGTCATGGAGACTCTAAAATGCAAACCCGCAACCTTCACCAACTCCTAATTTAAGCAAAGTCATTGTTCGATCAAAAACAATATGGCCCAAGGTTTCGAATGGTGGTATCGCTTTGATCAACCTCATAACCAATAAACATGTGAGATCAGGATGATATCTTTATGGAAGAAATCTCTTATGGTGCAAACTCCATTTTATCAACAAGAGAAAACCACAACTCCATCGAGGATAATGTAGAGAAGATACAAGAGGACACTAGTGAGCCTAACTTCATGCTTTTTGGACTTGAATTATTTTGTGTTAACCAAGCCATGAAAAATTTGAATAGGTTGTAACTTCATGTGGTAGATAATACAAGGTCCAAAAAGAGACAGATAGATGTAAGGTCTGCTCCTCCTATTTCCCGACTCTAAGCAACAATTCTAGTCAATATGTGATCTTGCGTTGAAATTCAACTTCAGCAAGTGTTCCATGGATTAGAGAGAATCCGCACACCCTAAAAAAATCGTGTAACTTGGTGGACCCCTTGGTAAATAACTTACATGAAATATAGATAACCCGTCAAACACTATAGGTCTACGGAATATACGAGTTCCGCCAACCAAAGAACCTCTGCGGATATAACAAAAAAATAAAATAGTGTGTCGCTCCCTCATTGCAAAAGGCCATGGATATTCCCTCAACATTGTTGATCGGATGAAAATATCAAATTTGAATTTAAAAATGTGGTATGCCATATTTATCCCATCTTAAAGGGATCTTTTGTAAGAAGCATTGAAGTGACTTCCACCCCTTGAACCTGTCATGCACAAAGCACACTCCACTTTGTCAACATCTATCAACCCAAGGGAGAATGAGGAAGTGAAATTGTCAAGCCTCCTCCCTTATACATGCCTCTCATTGTTGGCAAACATCTTATACACAATTGCATAATATATTTTGGTGTTAATACCTTAGTTATGCCCAAAAAGACGTAGATATATTGGGAATTGAGTATGATCCAACCTCAAAGGGTGTTTTACAACCTAACGGATCAAAAATGTAGGTCTTGGGTGTAATCAAAGATCTAGAGTTTACTCTTCATGTTTTCCTAACCTAACCATAAATAAAGATATCTTCGTGATTGAATTTCCACCTTTATTCACCCTCTACCTCTCTAGAGATTTCACACCAAGGTGGGTGGATATATTTCTTCATATTGGTCTCATATGCTACTAAGAACAAGGTATGGAACTAGGTTTACAATAAAAATTAAACCTATATCAACTTATAATTTTGAACCTCATGATCCTAGTCCTACCAATACAAATTGCATGGTCCAATGAGAAGTGAACAGTGATACCGAATCCACGAGATATTGCATTCATCAATTTCAGTTCCTGATCTCATGCTAGATGAATGATATAAGTAATATAATGAGCTTTACCTCTATGACACAGTTGTGGAGTCTTGTCTAAGCACTTCTTGAATTCATGAAGAAGATAATTTCATTATCCACATGCCACATAAGGAAGAAAATGATGTTTATGGATTGTGGAAGTTGTATTTTGATGGTTCTAGAAGCGAATTGGGTATAGCACATGTTTTCTTATCACCCCAATGGATTAAAAACTATTATTTTATCATAGGCTACAATTTGTATGTTCAAACAATGTGGTAGAATATGATGCATTGGTTCATGGCCTACTCATTGTTAAAAAGAGGCAAATCAAATATCTGCATATTTTTAGGGACACTAAATTGGTCATTCACCAAGTCAAAGGAAGATGTGAGGCCAAAAACAAGATTTTGAGATCTTATAGGAACCTACTTTGAAATATTTTATAAAGTTTTAAAGCATCAAACTTCAAGTAGTGCCACGACAGTAGAATAAGGAATCGATCAAATGGTGGCTATTGGATCATAATTCTCCCTAGTGAAGACCTTTTCCAAGGAAAGTAGTATGTCGAGTGGTTATAAGACCATCCATCCCAGATAACGAAGTCAACTGGAGTTTTTTTGAGAATAATGAGAAAATAGTCCAATTTACATAGAATTACATTGAGTTCTCTTCTATCTTGCAATTTGGTCTACAAGAAAGCTACAAAGTGATCAAATCATTCAATTGCGAACTAACAAGTTACCTAAGTGATTAGTAACCCTGGAGATGTCTTCAATCATGACAATGAGGTCAAAAGGCATAATAAAATCATGTTCGTGGGTTAGGGGATTGCAAACCTATCACCATTGCTCAAGGTAAGGAACTATTTCTTTGTCAAGATGTGTGATCAAGTCGAAGAACAAACTTTCATTTCCTTGTGCTAGAAATATAATGATATCTTCTCATGGAATTATGAGGATCTTAAGGGTTTTGACCCTAGCATTTCTCAACATGAAATAGATTTGGATCTGGTGCCAAACCCGTCAGACAAAAATAGAGGCCAGTGAATCCCATGATTGATCCTCTCATGAGGAGGGAGTTATCTAAGCTAATTGAGTTAAAAATCATATTCCCCATCAAGTACTCCTCTTGGGTGGAGAACTTGGTCCCGATGTGGAAGAAGAATGAATAAATTAGGCATTGTATGGATTTCGAGACTTGAACAAGGCTTCATTAAAATATCATCATCCTCTACCTTCCATGGAAAAAATCCTTCAAACATTGGTAGGTCCTGGAAGATTCTCTATGCTTGATAGCTACTCAAGTTTCAATCAAATTAAGATCAGAGAAGAGAATCAATACAAAATTGTGTTAACTAGAAAGTGGGAACATATGCATACCATAAAATTCCTTTTGGTTTATCAAATGCAGATGTCACTTTCAAATAGATATGTACATTGCTTTACTGTAGGCTCATCAACCAGATTCGTCCTTATCTATTTTGATGTGATAGATCATCCTTATCTATTTGGATGATATCATAGTCTTCTTAAAGCATATTCAATACCAAATGGAGCACTTGGAGATTTTGTTTAAGAGATGCAAAAGAATTCAAAGTGTCTTTAAACCCTAAGAACTACATTTTTACAAATTTCTACGGGGTAAATTGTTGGGTCACGTTGGTTGAAAGGATGGAATTACAATTCACCCGAAATAGTACCTCTCATTCTCTTTTTTTCATTGCCAACTAACAAGAAGGTCCTTTAGTCCTTCCTGGGCAAGATAATTTTTTTAGGAAGTTCATTCCTAAATTTGTGGGATTAGTCAAGCCCATCACCTTGATGTTGAGGAAGGACATAACTTTCAACTAGACTATGAAATGAAGAGAAATATTTTTCAAGATCAAATTCGTAATTGGTCAAGTGTCAAGGCTCGTCAATCCATATTTTACAAAGGACTTAATCCTTTATGATTATGGTGTTGATCTTAATATCACTTTGGTTCTCACTCACAAGAATGAACAAGACCTGGAGCATCATGTAGTCTTTTTCACTAGACATTAAAGGATTTCCATCTCATATATAGTCATTTATAAAATATATTTTTTCCATCTTGTAGGCTCTCAAAAAATTTAATCCCATGTTATTTTCCAATCATATAAAGTTCCTAGTATCTTATCCTAGTGTGAGATACTTTATTACGGAGAAAAAAATAACTAAAAAGAGAGTTGGATGAGTAACTAAGATTGTGGAATATCATGTGACCATTAAGGCCACAAAATTGGTGAGGCACGAGAGCATTGTGTGAATAGATTTCTCTAGATGCTCGGGATAATCAAGAAGTTTATTTCTTCACGAGAGGAAGAGCAAAGACAAGCCATGGAATATCATGAAGAAAAATTAGAGACTCCTCAAGGAGAATATCCATGGAATTTTCCATATCCACGCAACACCGAAATTCCGCAAGGCATAGGACACCAAATTAGTTGTGGCAGCTAGATCAATGAAATGAAAACATTCTTAGTAACTAATGGTTACCCTCTTGGTATATGCAAAAAACAATAGGGCATATCATGTTACAATCAATCTCTTACACATTGGCTGGTGGGTTTCTCTTGAAAAGGAACTGTATGCGATGGAAAAGTGACATGCGAGCATGGAAATCTGCAAGTAACTCTCCCTTGCACCCGACCTCTTGAGGTCGTGTCGAGATGACCGGTGAATGTGGAATATATGTGGATGTAGACAAACTAGCTGGGAAATCTTACATCCTCAAAACACAATAATGGAATCTATAAATCTAAGGTGAAGAAGGCCATCCTAAATTGAATTGGTGTAATTGTTTGTTCGGATATAATAGTTGTTCGGAGGCTCCAATCAATGTCAAGCTCTGCCGAGATATTGTTTATTGGCTGTTGGATACGTGGGAAGCGACCTACGGGAGCTTCGTATATATTTATAGACAAGGTCATGAAAATGGCGATAGGAGATGTAGTAGATTCTTCGGGGTTTTATGGACGATTCTCTGGTCTAGTCCAAAATCTTTAGCTTGATTACTCACTTATGTTTAATAAGGAGAATTGTGTAATAATATCCGTGGAAGTGGCAGGACATAAATACTAATGTTCGTAAACCAACATCAATGTCGATTGATTAATAGGCCCGTTGGGTTGTGGGACTGTGGATCACAGCCGTAAGTTCATGGTTAGGGCACCTCCTATGGTCATATGAAGAGTCAATCTCTCCTTCCGACTATCCAATAATCATATGCCTTTTCAACCTCTATGTTTAGAACTAGAAGTTGTATAATTTTCTCAAAATACCTTACAGGTGTTCTGGCAACTTGAATGCGTAAGCTAGTATCTATGTCAACGAGGAGGTCTCCTGCGTTAGGTTGTGGAACTAAAGGATCACAACCAAATACTTGTTCTCTTTCGAATCCTTGTACAGTCATACAGATATTTTATCAAGGCAGTCTATAGTTAGGATGATTTGACCAAAATGTGTATGCCTTGTCGTCTTCGATATTTAACCCTCTCAGTTGTTCACTAATTGCTTGTAGGTTTGTCGTTGCTCGAAAGACCTGTATCCTAAGGTCTTGATCTATATCAACTAATGTTGTGGGTAGATTTGGTTGAGGCACTATTGGTTCAAATATGTATTCTCTGGGCTCTCTAGGTCCCGTGATTGTCATGCAAAATGATTCAACTTTTAACTAAAATTAATGAACTAATTATGAAAGATGTATCTACACTATGCATGTATTCTTTTATTTTTGTATTTTCAATGAAGTATTTTAATGAAATTAAAGAGCAGCTATTCTAATATATTTAGAAAATGGACAACTAATCTAGTAACATAATTAAAACAAAAAAACATCCTAGTGTGGCTACTTGCCTGTGTAGTTGTGAATTTATCCTAAATATCTAAGCAACTAATTGTTTTAAATTGAAAGACTCTTGATTCTACCTCAGAAGTGAGGAATGAATCACAGTTTCTCAGAAACTATCAATCCCCACAACTTCCCTGGCGATATCGAGAGCGAGCTTTTGAAATAAAATAATTCACTACTCTATTTGATACGTTGTAACTAGAATTTTGATAGCTCAAACAGCGTTTACATAACGGTGGTAAATCCATTGTGTGTGACTTTATCCCGTCAGTGTGATCTCCCGTTCCTTCGTGTTCTCTTGAATCCGAGAAAGCGTGTATATGATAGTATTATCGAATAAAGAACTTGAACAATGGCAACTTTTGGACATAGACCGAATACAATTCGAGTAAGAGAGAGATAGTGCAAGTGAACAGAGCTTGACTATGTAATTCCTAGCGGGATTTATTATGGGAATATAACACAATTACGCTGAGAGTTTTAGAAGCTATCTTTTGTGACTAAACAAAACCTACAACTATAAATGGATTCCAATCTAAGAACAAAACTATCTTTATTTTAAAAGCGACTTGCATGGAACTATAATGAAGCAAAATGAAATAAGAAGATTGAATGACCTCTAAGCAAAAAGGAAAACTAACAATGGATGCAAAACATGAAACTATTGGAATTCTAAGCAATAAACTCAAAGACCGAATGATTAAGCGAGAGAAGGAGAGGGGCCATTTGTTTGAAAACAAGTGGCTATTTATAGCAAATGCATTCACTAGAAGGTAACTTGGAATGGAGCTCTTTTACCATTAAACAAAGTGAAAAACTATTCACAAGGCGGCCAAAACATAAATGCAAAGCAAAGTAGCTGAAAAAAACGGGGTAGAAATGTTAGGTTGTGGAGCTTGTTTTCATGTGTGAAAGTGTTGAAGACTGTACACTAAGAGTATTGTACACTTTTAGGTGTAATTTTTTTGGCCTCGAAAAATGCACACGACATATCGGAAACGTGCTCTTCTCATATGGGCGAGATTTTTGACCCATAGGTTAATGGGACGAGTTTTGCCCATGGTTTTGATACCCACGGTTTTGTAAAACTGATTAAGCATTGTCTATTTATATGGTTTTATGCATATGATAGAGATATGAAAAAACATTGCGAGATGTGTTTTGAATTCGGTGTGAATTTTATAGTGTTTGTTGAGCATAGCTCAAGCAGATTTGGGTATTGTATTAAGAGAGTGGTGGCTTGTAATAAAATCAGAGCAAGTGATTCTTGGTGGATGTAGCCCAAATTGGATGAACCACGTTAAATATTGTCTCCTTTGTGTTGTGTTATTTTATTTTGTAATTTTATTTCAGATTTGTAATAATTTCGCATATTAGTTTCTCTTTATTGCGATTACGTGAGGATTATTCCACATATTTTATCTCTTATTTCCTAACAATTGGTATCGAGCTGGTTTGGTTTGCTTTGAAGTGTTGAATCGCGAGGAAAGTTTTATCTTGAGTGGGAGCTATGGCAGATGATGGAAGATCTAGGGTTGATAAATTCAACGGGTAGAATTTCAGTCTTTGGAAGATGCAGATGGAAGATTACCTTTATCAAAAGGATCTTTATACTCCGTTGTCTGAGAAGGTGAACAAACCCTCGAGTATGACAGATGTGGAATGAGATTTGTTGGATCGGAAGGCACTTGGAATGATCCGGTTGTGTCTTGCATCTTCGGTATTATTTAATGTTTCAAAGGAAAAGACTACAAAAGATCTAATGGATGCATTAGGGAAGTTGTATGAAAAACCCTTTGCCTCTAACAAGATATTTTTAATGAAAAAGTTGTTTAATATGAAGATGTCTGAGAATAGTTTAGTAGCAGATCATTTAAATGATTTTAATACGGTTGTGAATATGCTAGCTTGATTATAATAGAATTTGATGAAGAAGTTAGGGCTTTATTAATTCTGTGCTCTTTACCTAAAGTTGGAATAGCTTGGTAATGGCGGTAAGCAACTCGGTTCCAGCTAACTCAAAGTTGAAGTTTGAGGATGTTGTAGGGGTGATTCTAAGCGAGGAAATGCGAAGAAAAAGCTCTGGTGAATCTTCTACTTCAGGGAATGCTTTGACAGTGGAAACTAGAGGGAGATAGAAGAATAGAGGAAACCGTGGAAAATCAAAGGATCGAGCAAGGTCAAAATCTAAAAGCAAGATAGTATGTTGGCATTGTGGAAAGCTTGGGCATGCAAAGGACTGTTGGGAGCTTCGGGATAAGAAGAAACAATAGGAAGAAAATAAGGAGGTAAATATGGTAATGGGTAATGTATGTCAGGATGCTTTGATTCTTTCTTTACACAATATTACTTGAATCTTGGGTTTTAGATTCGAGGGCTTCTTTCCATGCTTCTCCACATAGGCATTATTTTGTTGATTATGTTCAAGGAGATTTTGGGCATGTTTTTCTTGGTGATGATGAGCCTTGCAGCATAGTTGGAAAAGGTTCTATTCAGGTTAAGATGCAGAATGGGAATACTTGGCTATTGAAGGATGTCAGACATGTGCCTACATTAAGACAAAATTTGATATCGGCGGGGCAATTGGGAAGTGATGGTTGTATTGTGATATTTACAGCAGACTCTTGGAAGGTTACCAAGGGTGCTCTTGTGGTGGCAAGAGGTAAGAAGGTTGGAACCTTGTATTTAACCACTTATAACACTAATGTTTGTAATCTTGTGGCTTCAAAAGTAGATACAACATTGTGGCATTATAGGCTTGGTCATATGAGCCATAAGGGCATGGAGATCATAAAGAAGGATTTTTCCAAATATATAAAAACAGTTTGGAGTTATGTGAGGACTGCATATATGGGAAACATAAGCGAGTAAGGTTTCTCAAGGTTGGACCTACAAAGAAAGAGAGTAAGTTAGAGCTGGTGCATTCTGATGTGTGAGGGCTAGCTCAGGTATCATCTCTTGGGGGTTCAAGTTATTATGTTACTTTTATTGATGATGCAACAAGGAAAGTTTGGGTTTATTATATTAGAAACAAATCTGATGTATTTGACACTTTTGTTAAATGGAAAGCCTTAGTAGAGAATGAAACATGTCTTAAGCTAAAATGTCTCAGGTCAGATAATGGAGGGGAGTATTGCAACAATGAATTTGATGATTACTGTTCTAAGAATGGAATCCGTAGGCAAAAGACGGTTCCAGGAACTCCGCAGCAGAATGGGGTATCAGAAAGGATGAACAGAACAATAATGGAACGTGTTAGGAGCATGAGGTTACATGCAGGACTGCCTCTTTCTTTTTGGGTAGAAGCGGTGAGCACAACTGTGTACTTGATAAACAGAGGACCCTCAAGTGCCTTGGATGGAGGCATACCTGAAGAGGCTTGGTATGGTAATAAAGTTGATTATTCATTTCTTAGAGTCTTTGGATGTGAGGTGTTTGTTCATATAGACAAGGATGATAGGACCAAGCTAGAGGCTAAATCAAAAAAATGTACTTTCATTGGTTATGGTGGTGATGACTTTGGATATAAATGTTGGAGTATTAAGGACAAAAAAATCATTCGATCTAGGGATGTGGTCTTTAATGAGAAAGTCATGTATAAACAACAGTTGCAGGAAAACAGGGAAGAATCCAAGAAAGAATATGCAGTGGTAGAGGATCTTCCAGATGGAAAAGTGACACATGAATCAGTTCAGGAACCTCCTCAACATGAACCCCAAACTCCTATATTGAGGAGGTCTTCTAGGGTAAGAAGAGAACCTGAATGTTTTTCTCCTTCTCTTTATTATTTATTACTCACTGATAGTGGAGAACCAGAGAGCTTTGATGAAGCAATGCAGGTAGATGCCAGGAAGAAGTGGGAGCAAGCCATGGATGAGGAGCATCAGGCTCTCATGGAGAACTAGACATGGGATTTGGTAAAGCTACCCGAAGGAAAAAGAGCATTACATAACAAGTGGGTGTTCAAAGTCAAAGAGGAAGAAGGAGGCAAGAAAAGATACAAGGCCGGTTGGTGGTCGAGGGTTTGCACGAAAAAAAGGTATAGATTTTGATGAGATTTTTTTCTCTGTAGTAAAAATGACTTCTATTAGAATTGTTCTAGGAATAGTTACAGTAGAAGACTTGCACTTAGAATGGCTTGATGTAAAGACGCATTTCTCCATGGTGATTTGGAGGAGGAACTATATATGCAAACCGAGGAGGGCTATGAGGTCAAAGGTAAAGAGGAGATGGTGTGCAAACCGAAGAAGAGCTTGTATGGCTTGAAACAAGCTCCACGTCAATGGTATAATAATTTGATAGCTTCATTATGGAGCAAGGTTATATTAGATGTCATTCTAACCATTGCGTGTATACTGAAAGAAATTTGAGGATGGCGTTATATTATCCTTTGTCTTGTATGTGGATGACATGTTGGTTGCGAGTAAAAACATGCAAGAAATAAAAGTACTCAAGAAGCGACTAAGTGAATCCTTTACTTATGAAGGATTTGGGGGCAGCCAAACAAATCCTTGGTAATGAGGATATCTCGGGATAGGAAGGAATGGAAGCTGACTTTATCTTAGGAAGAGTACATTAAGAAAGTCTTGGAGAGGTTTAATATGCAGGATGTTAAACCGGTTGGGACTCCTTTGGCAGGCCATTTCAAGTTATCAAAGGAGCAGTGTCCCAAGACAGAGCAGGAGAGAAACCAAATGTCCAAGGTACCTTACTCATCAACAGTTGGCAGTTTGATGTATGCCATGGTGTGCACTAGGCCTGATATTGCCCATGCAGTGGGAGCGGTGAGTAGATTTATGAGTGATCCAGGTAGAGATCACTGGCAGGCAGTAAAGTGGATCCTTCGGTATTTGCGAGGGACCATGGGGACAATTTTGTGCTACAGTGGATCAAACACCATTTTGTGTGGTTATGTAGATTCAGATATGGTTGGAGATGTAGACAACGGAGGAGCACAACAAGTTATGTTTACACTGTAGGTGGAACAACAATAAGCTAGATTTCACGACTACAGAAGTTGGTGGCTTTGTCAACCATGGAGGCTGAGTATGTTGCTGCCACAGAGGCAAGCAAGGAAATGATTTGGTTACAACAATTACTTGAGGAGTTGGGGCATAAGCAAGAGGAAGGAAAGTTGCATAGTGATAGTCAGTGTTATACACCTAGCTAAGAACTCTGCTTTCCACTCTAGGACAAAGCATATACAATTAAGGTACCATTTCATCAGGAAAGCTTTGGAGGAAGAGAAGTTGAAGTTGGAGAAGATTCATACCAGTCAGAATCCTACAGACATGATGACCAAGGTGGTCACAAGGAAAAACTGAAGTTGTGTTCAACTTTGGTTGGTCTTCACGAAACTAGTGAAGGGTTAAGAAGCTTGCTCAGAGGAAAACTAGTCTCTAAGTGGGAGATTGTTAGGTTGTGGAGCTTGTTTTCATGTGTGAAAGTGTTGAAGACTGTACACTAAGAGTACTGTACACTTTTCGTACACTTTTTTCATGTATCCTCACCGGGTTTAGGGGTGCCCCACAAAAAAAAAAAAAAAAATTAGGCGTAAATTTTTTTGGCCTCGAAAAAATGCACCCGACATATCGAGAAATGTGCTCTTCTCATATGGGCAAGATTTTTGACCCATAGGTTTATGGGACGGGTTTTGCCCATGGTTTTGATACCCACGGTTTTGTAAAACTGCTTAAGCAATTGTCTTTTTATATGGTTTTATGCATATGATAGAGATATGAAAAATATTGCAGATGTGTTTTGAATTCGGCTGTGAATTCTGTAGTGTTTGTTGAGCATAGCTCCAAACAGATCTGGGTATTGTATTGAGAGAGTGGTGGCTTGTAATAAAATCTAAGCAAGTGATTCTTGGTGGACGTAGCCCAAATTGGGTGAACCACGTTAAATATTGTCTCCTTGTGTTGTGTTATTTTATTACGCATTTTATTTCGGATCTGTAAAAATTTATGCATATTAGTTTCTCTTGTTGTGATTAAGCGAGGATTATTCCACATATTTTATCTCTTATTTCCTAACAAGAAATTGAAAATTTACGTTTGACGTAATCGTCGGAACTTTCTCTCGGAAAATGCAAACGGGACCATCGCCTGCGAGGCGGTGGTGGTCTCGTCACTTAAGACCAAAATGCAAGGAAAAAGCGGGGCGAGAGGCGAATAAAGCATGTGGAGGTGAGTGAGGCATGTGGGATACAAACGTATACTTGGCGAGCTTTTCTAGATTTTGAACACCTTACAAGGAGACCTGTATCATCATTGGGGTATGTGTAACATCTTTCCAGGTGGTGCAGTACCTTACAATTTTGGGTACGTACATATTGCCCCCTCGGAGAAGCGTCTTAGCCATGAAGAGGCGTAAAATGGTGGATCCGAGTATGGCAGTCCCGAAATGGGGAGTTAGGAGTTATACCTGACATGCCCATGTGTCGGAAAGTTGCCATCCAAAATCCCGCTATCTGCAAAATGACAAAGGGGACTCAAGTGCAGATAGATAAAATAAATTGAGAAATAAAATTAAATTGATATGAAATGAGGACTTACCATTTGTGTGGGGTTTAGAACTTACCTCTGTCGACGCTCCAACCCTGAAAGACATTCAAAATTATTTTTAGAAAGTTATATATATATATATATATATATATATATATATATATATATATATAACAAACTCACTTTACTATTCATTTGTGCGGATTGATTTGATAGTTTTTGAGCTCTGGGACCCACGGTGACGGTTTTCGACGAGAGTATAGTCAAAATATTCGTGGTGAGATAGTGATCATGCCTCCGAGAGTGGAACATCGACCCACGAAGTCTCAGGTTAGTTCTTCTCAATTTATTGTTTTTGAACCTAAAATGTAGAAATGATAAAATCTTTGTCTTGGGGGGTTATTTTTGAAAATATTAGTTTTAAATGAGTCTCTAGGGGGGGCACCCATAGGGTAGGTCCTTATTTTAGTTAAAATGGTGTATTTTTCTTATTTTTAGGCATTTTTAGGGCTTCTGAGCCATTTGCGGGTTTGGGATGGACCGCCGCCGCCACTGCCAGAGGCGGTGGTTACTGAGACCACCACCTAAAAGGCGGTAATTACGGAACCGCCACTCACATGGGGGCAGTTTGCAACAGAAAAAGCAAAAAAAGATGCTTTACTTACTTATTTTTGCATTTTTAGCACTTTTACATGTTTTTGATAGCTTTTCCAATCAAATTTTGTCACTAACTTACTCTTTTTCTGTGTTTTTGGGTGTATGCAGAAGGAGGAGTACATTAGATGGAGCCGAGAGAGGGAGTGTGATTGCTCCTAGCAGTGTTGGAGGCACTCACTCAGGTAGAGTGAGATACACTTCAGAGGGCTGGTATTTGGAGGATTACACAGGTCCCTCACGTTGCACCTGCTAGTCACATATTATGTGACTTATTTTCATACTGGGATGCGGATCAGAACACTTTCCGATTTCCAGGAGTTAGGGGTGAGTGGACCATTACCCTGGAGGATGTTTACCGTATACTGGGGGTTCCGATCCTTGGGAGGCGGCTGTCTCTTAAGACAAGCAGTGTCGAGATCTCAGGTGGTTCAGTGGGCCACTTATATGGGGGATGTCGTTGTTTCGATGGGGTCGAAGAAGGGGGTGAGGGTCCGCTCCATTGTTGAGTCTGACATTCCTGTGCTTCTGCAAGGCTATCATGGGTATCCTTACTTCGAGATTGATTGGGGACAAGGGAGGGGACACTCTCTTATATTGTTGGGCTCCCATCATTACACAGATTGAGGGCCATGGACGTGTTTACGCTTGGGGAGCAGACATCCTCGGGACCACCTACCATGATTTATATAGGGTGGTCAGACTACAGGGATAGTCACTGAGCCACCCCACTCTTGTCATGAGTTGGGTGTATGAGCACATCACTCCGTATGGGAGAGGTGTAGAGGCAGAGGATCCCGGGGCCGTCAGGGCAGCGAGGTGGACAGGGATGACCATTCTTAGAGCGCCTCACCAGCCAGTGGCCTCTTTGACCACTGTGGACATGGAGGCTACTCCTTATTAGGCCATGGCAGGGTTATGGGGAGAGGAGATTGTTACATTGATTACTTGTCACACTACCAGTCAGTTGGTAGACAGGGGGGAAGTTGGAGATCCACCCCTTTGACAGAGTACCACAGTAGTTTAGCCTCCCATACATAGACATATTTCCTCTAGCGGGGCCAGTGTATAGATCTGTTCATGAGGCTCGGGAGGTCCTAGAGGCCGGGGTTGGACTATTGTTACTCTGGTGTTCCTATCGTAGCTAGGAGGGTGGTTCGTGCTCGAGGGGTAGCCAGTGCTCCTCGGGCACCTTTACTTCGGATTACCACCGGTCCCGCCCATAGCAGAGATGAGCCCATTGACGTGGACTCTAAGTCTAGGAGTTCACTGGGGGAGAGCAGAGGAGGAGACAGAGGAGATGGAGACCGGAGCTGGTGGGATGGGTGAGGAGGATGACAATGATTCTGAGTGGCATGACACTCAGGATATCTTATGGGCCGAGAGGGTGGAGCGGAGCACAGAGAGGGTGACTTTGATTTCAGAGGAGTTACCTTCTCAGGATTTAGGGGGAGATGGCGAGTCCATCGCAGGCCGTCACATTGCTCCAGATGTGGGAGAGGGACGCCAGTCAGTGGTAACATCAGTGGCAGGCACGGATCCTAGAGACCCTTCCTAGAGGCCTGGAGATCCGAGTGAGTTACCACTCTTCTCTTGACTTTGCTTTAGTTAGAATTGTTTAGTTGTTATTTCCTTTTGTTGTTTCATTTATTCTTGGTTTTATTTTTGATAGTTTTCTAACTTGTTTTCTCCTTTATTTACGACTGATTGATGAGTGGCGAGACTTGATTCACCGAGTATGTGCAGATACCTTGTTGCTCCCCTCGAGAGAAGACTCGTGCTGAGCTTTCTGAGGATGTGGGAGAGCCTTTAGCAGCCGGTAGGCATACCGATGTTTTTTCCCCTGTCAGGTGGCAAGGATCATGACTTCTCTCCGTGCTGAGGTAGTTGGATATAGGATGGTTGAGTGCTTGATGAGGAGTCATTCTCATAGTGAGACGGCAGCTACTGGTCGTGACCACGAGCCCTCAGTGCATTCGGAGTGCCGGTGTAGCCGAGTCCTAGACATGGTCGTGTGCCCTCTGAGGGATCCCATAGGGGTTGAGAGGCCATTTTTGTAGTGTTTTGTCGGATATTTATATGAGTGTTTTTGTACTTTTCGGGCTCATTGAGCATTTTGACCATGCCTAGTGCATGATGGCATTGTATATAAAACTTGATTATATATATATATATATATATATATATATATATATATATATATATCTTTTTGGATCTAGACTTTTGGTGCCTAGAATTTTGTGACTTGTTTCCACATGTATACTAGATGTTTTTAGAGTATTTGTTTTCATGCTTTTTAAAATGTATGTGATGGATGACAAATGATAGTAAACAGAATGTTTTACTTTGTATGTTTTTGTAATGTTGATATGAGATGATACAAACATATTGTAGTACTGAACTTTTGAATTCTTTGGGCAATGTTCATGATTTCTTCTTATGTTGGAAAAACGTGATGAATGTATAGTGATAAAGAGATGAATTTTCCCCATTCCTAACTCCACGCAACCAGTAAGATGCGAGGGCTCTACACCAAGAGTTGGGAAGGGCACAAATTGTATGAGTTTGACTGAATGGAATGATAAGAGACAAACAAACCAGTATCAGAAACCAAACTTAGACCTACACACTTACCCTACTCAAAACTACCACCAAGCTCAGCAGGTCACTTATTTCCAGTTTATCTAGACTTAGATTCATAAATGGCAACCCGGTTGACAAAATATGGTTTTGAGGATTTGATCTCTTTGGAATTTGGACATTTGTTTTCTCTTAATATAATTTGATTTGTACTTCTAGCATACCAAGATTTGTTAATTTGTGTGAATG
The DNA here is from genome assembly GCA_018340775.1 of Taxus wallichiana var. yunnanensis. Classification (NCBI taxonomy): domain Eukaryota; kingdom Viridiplantae; phylum Streptophyta; class Pinopsida; order Cupressales; family Taxaceae; genus Taxus; species Taxus wallichiana. Next base: position 36,536,317 of record CM031241.1, read on the forward strand.
GACCCCCCACACCCTACCTCATGCCACTAGTAAGAAGCATGGGTTTGTCACCAAAGGCGGATATAGGTGAGTAAGGGCACTTCTTTCCTTTCCCAACCTCACACCACCAGTAAGAGATGTGGGCTTATCACCAAAGGTTGGTGGGGCAAAGAAGTGTGTAAAATAAAATATTTTGTTTGCTTGGCACTTTTGATTCCATTTGATTTTGACATTTCTGATCTGTGACTTTGGGATATCCTTTCTTTCAAAGAGATTTAAGAGGGATAGATGTGACACCAAGAAGCTTCTAGAATAGACCATAGTAGGTAAGGACAACTTCACCTAGTAGAAAGAAAGAGCAAAACCAAGTATGCAGGCCTTGGTATGGTTTTCATCAATATTTGTCTGTCAAACTTGATGAGAAGATTTGAAATTACTTGATGATGTTTGAGGAGATGTGATTTGAATGCTTTTGCCAATACTTTCATAAATTTGTAATAGATTGCTTAAGAGTAAGTTCCTTGACTACAATTTTTACAAAATGAGTGGACAAAATGAAACAATAAGATGACTAATGCAATGTAGGTAGCCATAATGTACAAGTGGTGATTCTGATGTCTCATGCGTAAAACCATTTAAGATGTAAGGAATTGATAGTTTCATTGAATTCCTCACCTTCTAGTGTGCACAAGAGATACACACCATTTCCATAGTCTTTCATGACTCGGTATGGGCCCAACCACTTGGGCCGGAACTTCCTTCCTTCACCGATTTTCTTATCGATCCGGTTGTCTAGTCTTAGAACTAGATCTCCCTCATATATTTCTCACTCATAGAATTTTTTTGTTATACTACCGGCACATCCGGTCAGCATAGGCTCTGTGCCATTGTTCGGCATTTAGCTTGGCCTCATCAAGGCTTTCTAGTTGAGAGAGGCATGCCTCCCTATAAGCTTCTTCATCCAAAATCCCTTGTAATGAGATGTGGAGACTAGGTATTTCAACCTCAAGTGGGAGAACTACTTCGCCCGAATACCAACGAGAAAGGGGTTGCTCCTGTTGGTGTTCTTATTGAGGTTCGATGGGCCCACAAGGCCGGATATAGTTTTAAATGCCAATCTCGCTTGTTCTCCTTGACTGTTTTGAGGAGAATAGCCTTTAATGTTTTGTTTGTTGCTTCGGCTTGCCCATTGGCTTGAGGGTAGTAAAGAGAGGTCATGTGATGGTTTATTTTGAATTTGCTACATAACTCATGGACCTCATCATTTTTAAAGGATGTGCCATTATCTGAGATAATGACTTGTGGGACACCATACCTACAAATGATTTGGTTTAGAATGAATTTGGCAATTACCGAACCTGGTACGGTGGTGAGGGGCATGGCCTCTACCCATTTGGTAAAATATTTCGTGGCTGTAATTATAAAATTATGGCCATCGGTTGATGAGGGAGAGAATTTCCCTATCAAGTCTAGACCCCACGTGGAGAAGGGCCACGGGGTTGCTATTGGTTGTAGGGATTGTGCTGGCATGTGAATCTCGTGAGAGAATTCTTGGCATTTGTGGCACTTACGTACAAACTCTACTTGCATCATGTTCGAGAGTGGGCCAAAAATAGCCCATCCGATGTATTTTGCGAGTGGTGGCATGACCACCGAAGTGGCCTCCACATATCCCACTATGGGATTCATAAAGAATCTTCTTAGATTCTTCTATGTCGACGCATCTTAGAAGCATGCCGTCGAAGGCTTTACGATAGAGTACTTGTTCTAAAACAACATATTTAGCGGTGATAATGCGTAACCACCTTCTTTGTTGTGATGTGGCACCTTCCGGTATGTGTGGTCTATGATAAAATTGATGATATCAGTGTACCAGGGACATGTAGAGATGGGGGGCCTAGTTTCGACAAAGTATATACACTCATCAGGAAAGTCTAGATTTACCAGATCGCCTCCATCTAATGGATTGTCAGCTAACCAATCTGCAATGATTTGTCCCTTAACATATTTTTGGTTTACAAATGTTAACTCAAATTCACCCATTAAGGTTATGAAACGCCCAACCTTTTTAGATAAAGACCCTTGCGTGAGGAATGTTCGTAAATGATCTGTCTTTACAATGACCCTTGTTTCTTGGTTTAACATGTAATGTCTTAAACATTTTGTTGCAAAGACTATGGCAAGGCATTCTCTCTCTGCCTATGTATAACATGTTTCATAATCGAGCAACATTTCGGCTAATGAAATAGACCGCATGTTCTCGTTTATCATTGTCTTCTTGAGCCAACATGTAGGCTAGCGAGACATGAGTGGCTCGTGAGTATAGGATCAAAGGGTGAGTCTGGTTTGGGAGGCATTAGCGTGGGTGGAGACAACAAGAAGTGTTTAACTACTTCAAGGCCTCGTTGCATTCTTCAGTCCAATCAATGCTATAATCTTTCTTTAATAGATTGTTGATTGGATGAATGGAAAAACTTAAATCTGGGATGAACCTTCGGATTGCACCGAGTTTCCCAAGAAATGACCTGATTCTAGACTCGTCCGATGGTGGGATCATTTCGAGAACAGCCCGGATTTTGGCTGGATCGACATCAATCCCTCATGAAGATATAATGTAGCCCAGAAGTTTGCCTCCTGTCACACCAAACACACTTCTCTGGGTTTAATGTGATGCCATATTCAATTAATCGTGAGAGGATGATACAGTACTTTTGGATGATCACAACACTTCTTGGCCTTGGCCAATAAGTCATCCACATAGGATTCCACAATTTTATGGATAAGATCATGGAATATGTATGTCATTGCCCATTGATATGTAGCGTCGGCGTTCTTAAGACCAAATGGCATGACAACGTAGCAATAAGTTCCCCAGGGAGTTATGAATGTAGTTTTGGCTTGATCCTGTTTAGATATTTTAATCTGATTATACCCTGAGAACCCATCCATGAGGGACAATAGTTCAAATCTAGTTGTTGCATCAACAATAATGTCAATGGATGGTAATGGGAAGTCATCCTTGGGACAAGCTTTGTTAATATCCCGAAAATCTATGCAAATGTGTATCTTCCCATTCTTTTTTAGAACATGGATGATATTAGATACCCATTGTGAATAGTCAATGGGTTTGATGAATCCCACTTGGAGAAGTTTTATTACTTCCTCTTTTACCATGAGAGCCACTTTTGGCTTCATTGGTCTTGATTTTTGTTTAATTGGTTTTGCATCTGGTTTAGTGACAAGATTATGTACCGCGATATGTGGTGCAATGCCCGTCATTTCTTTATAGTTAAATGTGAAAGCCTTTTGATGTTCTTTGAGGATTTGGGTGTGTATTTCTATCTCCTCCGAGTTAACGAGGATCCCAACTTCAAAATTTTGGTTCTTCCTCCGTTCCAATGTTTATGTCAATGGTTTCTTCTATTAAAGAAGCGTTACCTTCTTCAAATTCAGGTGGGGCTGGAGGTAGTTCCAAGCTTTCTCCATCTTCTATCTCATAGATATCGAGATCCTTTTGTGGAGGAGACTCTACCATGGGATTTCCAAAATAGGAAGAGGAATGTGGTATTAAGGAAAGATCTACTATGCGGTAAGCAAGGTGTAGCTCCGCATAGGCGTTTAGATATTCGAGAGTGACTCTATCATTGTCAAAGTGATCCATGATAGAAAAATCATTCTCAACTTCTCCATGAGTTAGGAGTGGGTTTGTTGGTATTTTACGTACTAATGGTTTGGTACGAAGTGATACTATGAAATTTGTATCTTCCAACTCACTATTTGGAGTGAAACGGGAAGTTGAGGTTGCTATTGAGTCTGCGAGAAGGTTCTACTCGTGGGATTGCTTCAATTGATATGAAGTTAAATCCCTTGCTTAGATCTAACACCACTATTTTATAGAGTTGTAAATGTTCAGCCCTAGTTTCATATACCTCAGAGACTTGGTTTGCAACTAGTTGCGAGTCTCCTAGCACTCTAATGTTATCGACACCCATTCTTTTGGCTAGGATGAGGCCAAGGAGGAGAGCTTCATACTCAGCCCCATTGTTTGTACATTCAAAGTTTAATTTAAAGGTGAAAGGTAGGATCTTTCCCTCAGGTGAAGTAAAGATCACTCTTGCCCCAGCTCCAAAGTGACATCTAGCTCCATCGAAGTGGAGAGTCCAATATTTTCTTGGAAAAATGGATGTTGGGGTATTTGTCATATCTATTTCTTTTGCTTCGGTTACTTCTACCATAAAAACTTCATCTGATGGAAGAGAAGCAATTCCCAGGGTGCATCCCATACCCATAGAATCAAATGGTAGGAGAATAGGTAAGTCTTTCTCTAACAACTCGACAATTTTTGTGGTAGTCCCTAGTGACACTTTATTTCTATAACGTTGGTCTCATTTTTGAGTGTTGGAATGTCTTCGGCTAGATTTGTAATTTCCAATTTTGTGGTGGGTATCAACTTCTCTTTTGGTTTTGAATTAATTGGTTTGATGAGTTGATTTGTTGGGAGTTCAAACTCGGAGTGAACACCTGGTCTTTTCTTCAAATCAGCTAGGTGTATATCGAAGGGCTTTGGGTCACCTTGTGCCACAAATATTTTCCCTAAGTGTAGAAATCTTATTTCTTGGAATAACGTGGAAGGGATTGCCTTCATGCGGTGTATCCATGGCTGAACGAGGATCATATTATAGTTGGTTTCCCGATCTATAATATAAAATTTGGTGAGGACCGTCTTGGGTCCTAAAGTGACTGGTAAAACTATGGTTCCAATTGAAGTGGCTTTGAGGCTATCATAACCTCTTAGCGTATTTCGTGTTGTGGAACAGTTTGTCTCTCCATATCCTAACTTTTGAAGAAAAGCAAAGGGGACTATGTTAACTGCTGCCCCATCATCAATCATTGCACGTTTAACATAATTATTGTAAACCCATACTTGTAAATGTAAAGTTGGGTCACCTCTTCATGCAATCTCAACATCTATTGGCATTTTGCTTATATCAAATATAAACTCAGTATCCCTATCTGGCTGCCCTGGAGGATAGACATCAAAGTCTACATGGTTTACTTGCATTTCCGGAGGAGGAGTGATGTTGATTAAATGACCAAGGCCTAATGCTTCTAAGAGGGCAGCCTTGTGGGTGGGAGAGTTTTTTAACAAATCCAAAAAGGAGATGTGAGAGAAGGTTTTAGTTAAGTCATTAATTAAATCATAGGTGCCTATGGGTTTTACCAATGTTTGTTGAATGTTGTCTAGTTCCAATGGATAACTTGGAGTTGGTTGAGAAGAATAATCCCGTGTTCTTGTTATGGTTTCTACGGGTAGCTCGGTGTCTAACTCCACCAGACCAACTATCTTGGTTTGGGGTCGAGTTCCTAGTTGGGGTGCGACTGGTGGATTTAATGAAGTTGAGGCTTCATGATCATTGTTTCCTGTTATAACACCCTTGTTTGTTCCATTAGGATCTATCCTGTTATTGTTAGAATGGTTTGGGAGTGGATCATTAAAGATCTTGAGGGGTGCATTTTGAGGGGAAACTGCCTCCTATAAGCGTTTGGCGTGGGTACTACAGAATTTGCTAAAAACATATCTATAAAGAGTTGTTTTTGATCTTCTGGAAAACGTTGCATGAATTTATTGTAGTCACGAAAAGTCCTAGTATCATGGCCTTGAATCTTGTGGAAACCACAATACAAATTGGGATTATAATTTCGAGGTTGTTGATTTAAACCTTGTTGTGGCCCAAAATTCTGATAAGGTTGTTGGTTATTAGAGTTAAAATTTTGAGGTTGTTGCCTTTGGTTTTGACTCTGATATCCAGTTGGGTTTCGATTTGGACCTTGTGTTTGGATTTTCATCGTCGTTCATTGTTGTTGTTGTTGTCGTGTGTGGTGGATGATTAAAATCCACCGCGTTGATTGTTGGAGTAAAATTGTTATTTCGCTGATTATTAACATGTGGTGAAATGTTTACAACGTTTTCTCTTTTAGTTTGGTCAGTTACTCCATCTGTTGTAACTCCGCGTTCTTGTTAAGGATCTTAGGTCCTTGATTAGCATTCCCGGCATTAGGATAGGCCACGGTGTTTTGATTGGGAGTGGTTAATTTCCCATTTGTTCCATATGTCTTACGACCACTATCTATCGCTTTGCTTGGTCGATTTGGAGAGCACTCTCGAGTACTTCATCATAAGTTCTTAGTGGGAACTTCTGGACTTCTTCCTTTATCTCTCTATTGAGAGAATTAAGGAATAAATCACATAGTTCCATTTGATCCATGTTTGGAGCACTTGCTGATGAGTAGAGAACCATACGCCATCTTTGAATAAAATGAGTAGTGGATTCATTATGTTCTTGTTTAATATGCAAGAATTCCCTAATTCTGTTCTTAACAATTTGTTCATATCAAAAGCTTTGATGAACTCTGACATGAGTTGTTTAAATGAGTGTATCGAGGCTTCAGGTATTCTATAATACCAATCAAGGGCAATACCCTCTAAGGTTTTAGGGAATATCTTAGCAACAACCCCATCCCAAGGGAGTAATTCCCATATGGCTATGGCATAGGCCTTAATGTGTGCATTTGGATCCCCTTCCCCTTTATATTTGGGTAAATCGGGAAGAGGTCTTGGAAGCATAACACTTCGTATGGTGAAGTCTAGGGGCTCTTTTAAATATTCTGAATAAGTCCCTACCGCATAGGCCTCGACCATCGATGGTGCTTGCTGAGGGGGTGGAGGTGGAATGGGTTGTTGATATGGCATAGCATATGTGTTTGTAGGGACATAAGGGAATCCCTGTGGTTGAATGAACATCCCGGAGAAGAGAACATGTCTCCTTGTGGTGATTTTGAATAAATGTTTAAGTAGGGAGGAGCATTGTTCTAGTATGGGTTGTTTGGTGCCAAGCCGGGAGGTATCATGTTTTCAACTGGAGCGGCGTTTGAAAACGTGGTCCTAGTTGGTGTTTGTTGTGGATAACTATACGGATTTTGAGGAGGCATGCCTAACGTGCCTATTCCTGTAAGGAGGTCAACCTGACTGGGGTGATGTGGAGGGTTGGGGATTCTTGCTTGCCCAAAATATGAATTTTGGTTTGCTTGAGCAAGTTCCAGCCCTCTAACTTTCTCAACTAAGGCTGAAATGACCTCTATTGGTGAAGACACAGTGTTTTTCCTTAATGGCGTTTGTTGTATACCTTGAGGTTGTAAAGGGGTATGATACCCTGCTATGAATTGATCATTACCTGCCCAACTTCATCGAGGGCATTTCCCATAGGTGGAGGAATGGGGGTGTTTTCTTGGAATAGGGTATCAGATTGTATTTGTAAACTCCCTATAGGTGGATACATGTTTTGGAAGCATTGTTCACTTTTAGCATAGTGTGCTAAGTACTCCTCATCCAAAAATGGGAGTGGATCTGATTGTCTACTGATCTGTGGTCTGAACAAGACCCGAGGAGATGAAGTGGATTCTCCAGTAAACATCATATTGTTAGAGCCTGAGGGCTCTGGTTGTTGTGTTTGTGCAAGCTGATCCAACTCCTCAATTCGAATGAAGAACTGGAGCTAGTTCTTTGAGGGGGAGTTTGAGATGACAAGTAATTACTTGAATAGTTATCAGCCCATGTGGAAAGCGAGGGTGATGGTTGTCTACTTGTTTGACTATAACTTGCTTCAAGACCTGAGAGAGGTCTACCATATGCGTCGTATCCCGACATATTCGGGGTATATGAATACCCGCAGAATAATGGGAAAGAGCGAAGGTGGATGAAAGAAATGAAAATAAAAGGGGAATATTTGTTTGTTCACGTTGGGTTCACCAATTTTGTACGATGGAAAAGTGACATGCGAGCATGGGAATCTACAAGTAACTCTTCCTCACCCAACCTCCCGAGGTCATGTCGAGATGGCCGGTGAATGTGGAATATATGTGGATGTAGAAAAACTAGTTGGGCAATCTTATATCCTCAATACACAATAATGGAATCTACAAATCTAAGGTGAAGAAGGCCCTCCTAACCTGAATTGGTGTAATGGATTGTTTGTTCAGATATAATAGTTGTTCGGGCTCCAATCAATGTCGAGCTCTGTTGAGATCTGTTTATTGGCTTGTTGGATACGTGGGAAGTGACCTATGGGAGCTTCGTATATATTTCTAGACAAGGTCATGAAAATGGTGATAGGAGGTGTAGTGGATTCTCTGGGGTTTTATGGATGATTCTCTGGTCTAGTCCAGAAATCTTTAGCTTGATTGGCTACTATGTTTAATAAGGAGAATTGTGTAATAATATCCGGTGGAAGTGGTGAGGATGTAAATACTAATGTTCGTAAACCAACATCAATGTTTGATTGATTAATAGGCCCGTTGGGTTGTGGGACCTATGGATCACAACCGTAAGTTCATGGTTGTGGCAGACCTCCTATGGTCATATGAAGAATTCAATCTCTCCTTCCGACTATCCAATAATCATATGCCTTTTCAGCCTCTATGTTTAGAACTAGAAGTTGTATAATTTTCTCAGAATACCTTACAGGTGTTAGCAACTTGAATGCGTAAGCTAGTATCTATGTCAATGAGGAGGTCTCCTGCGTTAGGTTGTGGAACTAAAGGATCGCAACCAAATACTTGTTCTCTTTCGAATCCTTGTACAGTCATACGATTTATTTATCAAGGCAGTCTATAGTTAGGATGATTTGACCAAAATGTGTATGCCTTGTCATCTTCGATATTTAACCCTCTCAGTTGTTCACTAATTACTTGTAGGTTTGTCGTTGCTCGAAAGACCTGTATCCTAAGGTCTTGATCTATATCAGCTAATGTTGTGGGTAGATTTGGTTGAGGCACTATTGGTTCAAATATGTATTCTCTGGGCTCTCTAGGTCCCATGATTGTCATGCAAAATGATTCAACTTTTAACTAAAATTAATAAACTAATTATGAAAGATGTATCTACACTATGCATGTATTCTTTTATTTTTGTATTTTTGATGAAGTATTTTAACGAAATTAAAGAGCAGCTATTCTAATATATTTAGAAAATGGACAACTAATCTAGTAATAGAATTAAAACAAACAAAACATCTTGGTGTGGCTATTTTCTTGTGCAGTTGTGAATTTATCCTAAATATCTAAGCAACTAATTGTTTTAAATTGAAAGACTCTCGATCTACCTCAAAAGTGAGGAATGAATCACAATTTCTCAGAAACTATCAATCCCCATAGCTTCCCTGGCGATATCGAGAGCAAGCTTTTGAAATAAAATAATTCACTACTCTATTTGATACGTTGTAACTAGAACTTTGATAGCTCAAACCTAGCGTTTACAGAATAGTGGTAAATCCAATTGTGTGTGACTTTGTCCCCTCAGTGTGATCTCCTCATTCCTTCGTGTTCTCTTGAATCCAAAAAAGCATGTATATGATAGTATCAACAGAATAAGGAACTTGAACAATGGCAACTTTTGGACATAGACCAAATACAATGCGAGTAAGAGAGAGATAGTGCAAGTGAACAGAGCTTGACTATGCAATTCCTAGTGGGATTTATTACGGGAATATAACACAAATGTGCCGAGAGTTTTAGAAGCTATCTTTTGTGACTAAACAAAACCTGCAACTATAAATGGATTCCAATCTAAGAATGAAACTATCTTTATTTTAAACTGACTTGCATGGAACAACAATGAAGCAAGAATGAAACAAGAAGATTGAATGACCTCTAAACAACAAAGGAAGACCAACAATGGATGCAAAACATGAAACTATTGGAATTCTAAGCAAGAAACTCAAAGATTGAATGATTAAACAGAGAAGGAGAGGGGCCATTTGTTTGAAAACAAGATTTATAGAATGCATTCAAAAGGTAACTTGGAATGAGTGAAAAAACTATTCATAGGAGAGGGGGGTAGAAATTGAAAATTTACATTTGTTTGAAAACAAGGCGGTCTCATCACTTAAGACAAAATGCAAGGAAAAGGGGGGCGGAGGGCGAGAATATATGCAAAGGCATGTGGGATACATTCACTAGAAGGTAACTTGGAATCTTTTCGGCGGAACTCTTTTTGGGTACCATTGGAGTAACATTGGGGGAAGGAACTACAATGAACTACTTCACTAGATGGATGGAGGTCACATCGCTCAAGGAAGTTGTTGAGTCGGTCATCCTTGATTTCTGGAGGATATTGCAATAAGGTTTGGGGTTCCTCAAACCATCATTTTAGATAATGCTAAGGCATTTTAGGTTCCAATATCTTTGATTGGGCTCTTAGACATGGAGTTTATTTGAAGACTTCCTCTAATTACTACCCACAAGGTAATGGTTAGGTAGAATCGACTAACAACAACCCGATAACGATCATGAGGAGGAATATGGAGGCCAATCAAAGGAAATCACATACCAAAGTAAAGAGTGCTCTTTGGGATGAAAGAGTTACTCCAAAAATAGTAATTGGAAATTCCTCGTTCAAACTTGTATATGGTAGAGAAGTTAAGCTTCCTTTATCTCTTGAGTTACCTACATTGGAGTTGGCCCAACAGTTAGAAGTTGAGGATGAAGACCAAAGAAAAATTAGAATGGTGGAGTTATTTGAACTTGAAGAATTGAGGCAATCCACCATGAGCAAGATGGAAGAACATTAGAGATCAACCAAACAATGGTTCGAAAGGAAATCTAAGCTATAAAATTTCAAGGTAGGTTATTTAGTCCTCAAGTGGGATGCAGATGGAGATAAACCAGGGAAGCACTTCAAGTTTTATGCACTTTAGAGTTGGCCATACATCATCACTGTGTGTAAATAAGCCAACTCATTTGAGTTTTCTAACCTTGATGGAGAAACACTATGAATCCCAGTCAATGGAATTTATCTCAAACACTTTCATTAAGTTTTTATGTTACATCTTGTAAATACTTGTGTGTTTTATGTTTTTGTTAGAGGTCCCCTTCTCTTGTCATGTGTTGATCACCGATTGAGTTTATGTTTTCCTCAATCCTTGTGGTGGTCATCTTTGTTTGTAATAAGTGTTTGTGCACTCTCTGCATGTTTCACTTGAAACATGTATGATATTCCCTTTTGTACATAGGTTTTGGAAGTACCTTGCATTCATTTGCAGGTCATCTAAGAGTAGGTTTCGTGATGGGAATTAGATAGCTAGAGAATAATTCAATGAGTATATTTTTATCTCCAAAATCAGCTTCAATCGGCTCTAAGTTCATGCTTTGATTCGGAGAGAATTTCGTAGGGGTGAAACTAGTTTTCTCAGGTTATGCTCAACTCCATTCCCAATGGATGCTTCAAATCTACTGGTATTCATCATCTAACAAGAAAATGTCCCATGGAGGTCACAAAACTGTTGTCCAAAATTACACCCCATGTAATTTTTAACAACTCATCTAAAATGGACTTAGTTACTTTTGCTCAAGAAAAGCCACGGTATGCTAATTTATTCTTCCGAGAAATGCATGAATCAAGTGTTCTATGGGTTCTCCTAACCCATGCAACAAAATAATGGGTAGTTCACGACTTAGGTGAATTTTGGCAAAGTTGGAGTTTTGTGGAGTTTGTTAGACATTCATAGCACTAAAGAAATCAGCAATTCTCGAGTCAAAGCCAAGTTAGAGCACCATGGAGTTCCACACCCGCATAAAGATGGAGAAATTTGCTAGGGAAATAATCCGCAGAGTAAAAGAAGGGAGAAAGTAGTTAGTACTTGGCGGCATGGAAACACAATGTTGCACGGACTCGGAACAAGCAAATTTTGCCAAGTTAGAAGTTGCGATACACAAAGAGGTTTGAAGACCCACATAGTATGGAAAAGTAAAGTTGGAATGGTTAAGATTGAAATATGTGAAACACTATCCTAGTGTTTCGTGGTTTTCCAAAATCATAGTGTTACTGTGGGTTCTCAATTTTGTAGAACAAAGGAACAATGCCGCAAGTAAGTGTCGCACAAAAACAAAGAGAAAATGCATTTGCGACATAACATGAATATCTACGGGCGAAGTGTGGGAAAACTCAAGCACCAATAAAAGTAATAAGCACCACTTATCACTCAAAAGACATGAAAATCCGTGGGAAACCATCAAAACATCATACTTTTGTGGAAGATCTCAAAATCACACTTGTACCCAGGACTACTAACTACCTCAACTACTAGAATTTTATGAAGAATGACATCCTCTTGCATAGTCGATGGCGTGCAATAGAATCAAGGTGTCATGTTGTGGTTTTTAGCTTTCTTCTAATGGCATTCATGCATGTACTACAAGTTAATATTATAAAAATTCACAGCGCCCATACTTGTTTGACATGATTTCAAATATCGGTACTCCGGCATGGTGGTCTCTTCTTCCCTCTCCTCTTTCTCTTTCTCATTTTCACAAATGGTATAAATGTAAGTGCTTGCACACATTATAAGGGTTTTTCTCCCATTTTCTTCCTTAGCATTTTTCGGATTTTTTCTCTAAAGAACCTAAAATCTCATGCATGCAACCTTTGTAACTCACAAACGTAGATTGTCTTGTCTCGGATCTATGTGTAAACTATAAAGAATTGATTCTTTTGTAAGTGTGGCTTCCTTATTTTCTTCAAATACTTTGTGTTTTGTGTGGATATATCTGCCCCCTTACATACTTTACATTATTTTAGTTGCTTGCATTGCAATTGTGTGCATCTTCCTAATCCTAGTTTTTACAAACTTACATTTGTGTCATTTAGATTTGGGAAAGTTCCACCTTCCTTCTCGCAGTGCTATCATTGCCCTCTTAGCTTAGGTTCTTATTGCTTGCATCTCTTCTCCATGGTTCCTTGGATGTTTTAGTATACATTAGTTATATGAGTAGTTTTAGCATTAGAGTAGGTTGTGTTCTATGCTTCTTTTTTATCCGCGGAATAGTGGAATCTGGACTTCTTCGGAGGTTTGTCTCAAGCCGCAAGTCCCACACTTGGAGACAGTCCCATCTTACCTCAAAATTCTATATATTCCATGATTCAAAGAACGGTGCGATTTTGAGCTCCAAAAGAAACAATCAAGGAATAGATTATGGAAAGGATTTATTAGAAATTTACCTTGGGAACTTTATATGAGCATACGGTAAATCCATGCGACCTCTTTCTCTTTACCAATCAACGACCTTAAAGAGTGGGGAGATCTAAGATCTGTGAGATCAAAATAAAAGCATGTACTTTAATTTTATTCTCCTCGGTAAATGAACTGAAACAAAAACAAGTTATTGGGTTTAGATAGAATATTGAATCTTGTTATCCAAAATTGGGGAGAAGGGAAAATATTGAAAAATAATATTGAGAAGGTTATTAGACATAAATAGAATAATAATTTAAAACAAGGAATGGAAAATATGAATAATTTTTATAGAGCTTTTAGTTATACATGTGGTTCTAGGTTTTATGCTTTTCACAAGTAATTTAGAGGATACATTTGAGGTCTACAAGTTAATATAATATGTTTTGGAAAACTAGTTCTTCCTAGTCTATTCAATTGTGTTGTAGTACAAGATTAATTTGAAGATAAATGGGTTGGACATGACCTAGATACAAATCTATAAATAATACCTTAGAATTTATATTGCAAATCATGCCATGATTAAATATAGTATTCTCTAATCATTTGCTTCAACCTCTTGATAACTCATCATTGATTGTATTTAAAATTGTAAATAGGATCTTATATTGGAACATTTGAGAGAATATAAAATGTTAGAAATTATGACTTAAGTCTATATTCCATCTCTAAAGACATGGGTCATCATGAAATTTTTGTTGTTTGTTGATCTATTAGTTTATCGGTCTAGAGTAAGAAGCTATATAGTTCAACCCTTCTTATGCATGCACTACATACAAAGTGAAAGGTGTGCGATTATTTTTAACTATCATCCATTACATACAAAGTGAAAGTTGTGGCATTTTTTCTTTTAAAACTCTTATTTATTTCACAATATTTAGGGTGTATGTAAACCAAGGCTTTTAAATTTTTCCTTATGTAATATATGTGACATTCAATATTTGTGTACAACATATTTTTAAAATGAACAAACCCTTAATATAGTGGTCATATGGGATAAAAAGTAAAAATAAGTTAAATGCATTTTTTCAAACATACCTATTGCCTACAAACACTCTTAAAATATTCACACGCACTTTGGTAAACACGTTGCATGACAAGACTCGATGCTCTCTAATGCAAATCTTAAACAACTAAAAAATCAAAGAATTTTCTCTTTCCTTCAAACACTCTTGAAATTTTCACATACATTTTCGAAAACACATTGTATGTAATAGACTCCACTCTCACACTCTCCAATATAAATCATAGGAAATTATAAAACAAAACACTTTTCTTTCTCATCTAACACATTGTAGCTAGATATTTCTAGCTAAAACTTAAATAAATGCACAATACATTACAAACTTGAATCTTAAACCGAATTCTTTTAAAAAATAGCTAGATAAACCCTAATAAAATAATGTTCTATCTTGTATCATTAAATGTATATATCTCAAATGTGATAAAATTAGGGTAACACTCCATAAAAGTGGAGGATGATTACGCGAGATAATAGAATCTACCTACCTTTTCCAACATCCCCACCAAGGATAAATTTGACGGTTGTTTAAATGTTTTTCGTGATTTTAGACATAAAATACTTGTAAATATTTTTAGAACTATCATGTGTGACTTGCATATTTAAAATGTGACCATCAATTTTTATATACATTCATATGTAAATTATATTAGTATATATTAAGCATAGTTAAATAAATATGGAATAGTCGTTTATAAATTTTATAAGTAGTGTATAAATAACATTGTTTTGTACATTTGTTCAAGCTAGAGCATCTAAGAAAATTCTCAAGCTGTTACAATCGGCTTCGCGTGACTCATTAACTTTACTAAAAGCGATGTGCCTTCATAAATATGCCACCTAGTCGGAAAAGAAAGATTGCTTCTATCCTTGGTTATAGAATCTTTGATCTCACGTCCTCTATTTGGGTCTCCCTATTTTCAAAGGTAGACCGCTGAAGAATCTCTGGACTCCGGTCATTGAAAGATTCCAAAAGAAGTTGGCAGGGTGGAAGGGCTCACTTCTGAGCCAAGCTGGTAAATTGCAACTTGTTAAAACAACCCTTCAAAGCCTCCCAATATTTTTTATGTCACTTCTCAAGATGCCTTTGGTGGTAGCTTCTCGTATTGAACAAATTCAAAAACATTTCCTCTGGTCTGGCTCTAAAGAATGTAAAAGAATCCATCTTGTGTCTTGGAATGTTGCCTGCAAACCTCTGACGTCGGGTGGGCTTGGTTTGAGGAAAGTTTCGGAGATGAATGAGGCCATGTTGGCTAAGTGGGTTGGGCACTTGCCACGAAGGAAAGAACCCCTTGGGTGCAGTTATTCATTTCTAAATATCTCCCCCTTTTAGAGATTTTTTATCTTTTGATATCCCTCGGGTTCGCATCTGGAATTTAATTTCCGGTGGCTAGCAACTCCTAATGACTAGAACTAAATGGCAGTTGGGAAACGGTTTAACCATTAATTTTTAGAATGATTGGTGGATTGGTGATAAGCCTTTGTTGGGTGATACCTTCTGGGACCTGATTCACCCTCCTCTCTCGGATTTATGTGGCACGACTTGTCGGTGGCTACATTAACAAAGTGGTGGCGGTCTTGTTGGTTCATTCCCTCCTGGGATGGATGTAGCTTGATTCGATTCTGAATACCTTAACAACCTTAAAGTTTTGTTATCTTCTCAATATATCCAATTATCTCCGGCTTTGTATGTGTGTGTCTAGCTGAGCACCCCTTTTGGTTGTTTCTCTGTTAAAGTTTCCTATTTCTCACACCTCGCACCCTTTGGGCTCACCTCTCCATCAAATCAAGATCCCTCAAGTCCTCCCAAAAATTGGCTTCTTCTCTTGGCTTGCCTCTAGGGATGTTATTCTCTCGGGGGAAAATATCAAGTGAAGGGGCTTCTCCCTCCCTAGTCGGTGCCCTCTTTGTCTTAATGCCTTGAAATCCACAGCTCACCTTTTCCTCCACTGCCCCTTCTCACATTCTCTTTGGTGTCTCTTCTTGGAAAGATTTGGGGTTGCTTGGGTTCTTCCTTCCTCCCTCTTGGAGGCATTTTCCCAATGGAAGTCCCCTTTTTCTCATCAAGTTGTTTCCATAACATACAATTTGCTTCTCCCCATGTTCTATGGGGCATATGGAAAGAACGAAATAGGCGCATATTCAAGGAACAATATCAAGGTATGTGGAAAGTCTTCAATATGGGGTTTTTGGTTTGTAGGAAAATTTGAATTGCTGCATCTGGGAGAAGCATAAACAAAAAGTGGTCTTAAGTCTTTCGAGAACCTTGGCCTAGGAAGTTCCTTATCCCTATTGTCCCTCCTCCCGCAGTAATGGCTCATGTTAATACTTCCTGGTCACCCCCTCCTTTGGGTTGGTTGAAGCTTAACATAGATGGTGTGGCCAAGGGCAACCCAAGTGCCTCTAGTGGAGGTGTCATTCTTAGAGATGACTCTGGTAACCCCCTAGTTATAATATCCATTTACTTTGGGTTTGGAACTAATCATAGGGTCAAAGCCCTTGTCATCCTTAAAGGTATGGAAATGGTGCTCAGTGTTGTCTTGATTAGTTAATTGTTGAAAGTGATTCTCTAAACATGGTAAGAATTCTCTCCTTGGATGAGCACCCTTAATGGACCATCTACAACATCATTGAAGATATAAAATCCCTTCAATATTGTTTTAGACGATTATGTTCCAACATATCTACTAGGAGGGCAACAAGGTTGTTGATTTCTTGGCCAATATTGGTGTCTACTTGGATACAAAAAATAATTGGATGAGATATTTTCTAGAGGATATTCTTAATCTTGTTGTTAATGATCGTCGTTCGAAAACATAGTTCTTCTCGGTGGTTGATTTTTAGCTTCATCTTTTTGTTGTGGCTGCATTTAGTTACAACATCACTAAGATGGATACCACCTTTTTTGGTGGCGGTAATAGCAAGGATATGGCATGTGTGGATTTAATTAGCATTCATTTCATAGATAGATTGTGTTCGTGCGATGGACTAGTTAGATTAATGATTTATCACACACTAGAGTATATTTTTAATAAGGTGGCTTTCATAAATAAAGCATGGCGATAAGTGTGGAAATTTTGATTAATTGTTCCTCACATTGTTATTTAATCAACTTCTACCTTGGGCTTTTGGCACTCTATATCAAAATTTCACATTTTAAAATGGGAGGAGCCATCAAAAGAATTGAGCCCACTTCTTGCGAAGAGGTTAAGGCCGACTTGGAAGTCTAGAATATTCTCGAAAGACAAGTGGTGTTGCAACTTTCATGGAGATACTGACTGGTCACTCTGTCCAGAGTGATTAGTAGTGTCTGGCCTCTTGGAAGAGAGGAAAAGTTAAGGTGGGCAGGATGAAATTTGTTATTTCTCTTGACTCCATTGTTTTGCGGTGGTCTCTCGGTGGAAGGAGACATTTATTTAAAACACTCGCTCAAGCCAAACTAGATGATTTTTGTGCCATGGTGAAAAAATTTGAAAGTACTAATTAGGCTATGAGAGGGACTTGCTTCCATGACCATAGGATAGAATTGTTGAGCGGTGATGTGGTATTTTATGCTTGAGGGACGGTACAAGCTGATTTATGGCCCACAAATGTTTCTTCTGGCTCATCTCAGACATGATAGGAAGGTAAACTTTTACTGTTTTTATGTTTTAGTCACCCAAGTAGTCTCTTAGATTGGTTAGGGAGGAAGAATGACCCTTCATACACCAAGGCCTTATGTATCTGTTATTCAAAATGATGGCCTCCCAAAAGGATATTTGAGGTTTCCCTAAGCTTGGGAAATAGAGATTCTTCACCCCGCTTCTTCTTAACTTGCGCCTCCGCTCCTCCTTTTCTTTATCACTCCCCATCATCGTCTTTTTCGTCTCTATCTTCCTTGTGACTCGACTCGGACATCATGGTCATTAGCCCGCGTGACACGGAGGAATTGCCCCTTCTTTTTCCCATGCTTCTCCCCCTCCCTCTCAGCGGTTTTAACCTTGTGGATCCTTGAGCACTCTCCCATTGTCTTTGAGCCACTTTCTATTCCAATCTCTCCTTTTTCTCTATCCATTATTGTCGCTTCTTTAACTTTACCACGTGTCTCCTAGACATTGACATGACTCAAGTCGATATTTCTCCTCTTAATATGAATGCCCCTGTTGTTCCTCCTTCTTGACTTCCATTGCATAGACCCATATATTCTCGAATGTTTTGTTGGGCCTTTCCATGTTATACCTTGATTCCTCACTGTCACAAGAATTTGGGCTCCCCACTATCCCCGCCTTGATGCTAACTTCACCAAAGTTGTAACTTCGAGCATCGAGTCGTTGGAGACTAGAACTCCCACCCAATGGAGCCTAACGATGACAATATCATTCTCGGTATTCTCGAGAAAACTAAATAGGGTCTTCACTACTATCGAGGATTGGAAACTCCACATGGACATGACCTGGAAGACCATCAATGAAGACTGCTTGGATGTCATTAAAATGGTGGAAGTGTTGGTTAATAGAAGCTCTATTGCTGCAACTACGGAAGCAACAACTATCCTTAAAAATATTCACAAAATGTAATTGGTTATATTCGGTTCGTGCCTTAGTGGCTTTTTGTTTTTTGTTGCCTATGAGATTTCTCTCTACTTTGCTTCATTGACATATTCTGCCTTAAGGGATTTTTGTAAAAGGATGAGGGTCCTTTCAAAACCCCCATTTTACCCTTTTTCCAAAAAAATGTTTTTGTATTTTCCACTAGCAACATTAAAAATTTACCATCACACGAAAATTGTTTGTGAGGCATAGGTGGCCATCAAATTTAACCCTTGATCCCAAAAAGGGGACAAATCCATCAAGCATTAAATCCTAAATTTATTGCATTTTATATTCCATATATTGTCTTAGGTACAAAGGGAAACACTTTATTGCATGTGAATCATCAACACCTCAACCTTGTCTTTCCCAAATGTGTCCAAATGTGATTCTAGCATCATAAATCCACAAAATATATTTAGATTAAAATAAATGTTAGAAATAATTCCAAATAAAAAATATCAAAGGAGTCGGGTTTAGTTGAAAAACAAAAATAATTCCATGTTGGAATGATTTCCTAATATGTTATCTTTGATTACTTCCATTGTAATTCATATATAATAAACAAGACCTTGATATGGCAAATCCCACCGAAGTTAATGCATATGAGGGTGGAGGAGGAATTAATAACCAATAATACATAAGAGTAAGAGACATATTTTGCTCACTAGAACATATCAATATACACCAAGAAATATTATGTTTGTAATATTAAATAAATAGTTGAAATTTCGTGCACTAAATTAGGAGAAAATTTATGAAATGAAAAATCTGGAACTTGTGTCCTAATTTCTGAAACGAGCAATCTGAAATTCCATACCCAGATTTCTCCGAATGCTAAAATTTGGTGACCTAATTTCGGAAACAAAATTTTGAAAATCTGTAACCTCATTTTCGACTGATTTCAAGACTGATCTTTCAGGACTGACTAGCTGATATTCCAGGACAAGTTTGCCCAAAGTTTTGTCAAAATTTCTAGAAATATTTTTAGTGAAACGTGAAAATTTCAAGCACAAATTTACTCATTTAACAGGCTTGATGTTGTTCCCGTTAGAATGTGCTCTGATATATTCAGCAATTTTCTTTCCTAGCCAACTTGAATTTGCCAACGCTGATGCATTTTAGCATATACACTCCAGAACACTTCTCTCTAGGTTTACCGATAGCCCATATGTCAAAGTGACATGAGGATTGATAGATTTTATGGACAAAAAACCAGATAGCGGTTTCCTACATTAAAACACGGGTCTGATTTATGAGGAAAATTGTTCCTATCCTCATGGATGATGCCATTTTGAACATTGTTTCTTCTTGCCCAGTAATGCATTATAGATTTTTCCTTTAATCAAATGCTTTTTGTATTTATCGGAGTAAGATACCCATTCTCTGGTTCTCCCACATAAAAGTTTACTTATGATGATAGTTCAGAAGGACATATTGGGCAAGTACTCTTCAATTAAACAGCCAGCAGTTGTCGAAACAGAGTATACGAGTAAAGTGGATGAGAAACAACAAAGCCCAAAGACTCGCTGTTGTATTTTTTTCAACAAGAGATCCCAAAGACAATTTCCTCAAGTACAGTGAACAAAATTGAAGCTGTCAAAGCCCCTAACAATGAAACCCATTTTTATTTCAACAAGAGATCCCAAGGAGAATCTCATACAGTACAGTAAAAATTTGAAGCTGTCAAAGAACATCAAAATCCTTCCCACTTGTCATAGAAGGGTCAAAATGAAAATACCAGGCTAAAAAGACTTATAAACCGCCCAATCAATATGAAGAGGATTACTAATTTTTAGCACACTACCATCATAACTCTATCTAGCTGCTTTTGAAAGATAAGCCTTGATTCAAAACAGGGAAGTTCAATGCATCGAATTTGCAAGCCAAATTGGATATTGTGCAAAATTTTAAAACTAAAAGATATCCCAATTATATGAAATATCATCTGAAAAGACTAAACAATCCCTAGTATTAAGAGCCACCGCTTGCTCATGCAGCACATCAACTATTTCGGGTGGGAGAAGTCTCGAAGGGCTTACAATTAATCAGATTCATCCCAATTCTGGTTGAGGAAGCTCTATAATTTGGGCAAGATCATATCTGGATCCGCTCAAACGGATCCACTAAGAAACCCATTAAATCTTCCTCCATGATCTACACAGCCTCTAT
Organism: Taxus wallichiana var. yunnanensis; assembly: GCA_018340775.1. NCBI lineage: Eukaryota > Viridiplantae > Streptophyta > Pinopsida > Cupressales > Taxaceae > Taxus > Taxus wallichiana. The sequence continues at coordinate 36,557,121 of CM031241.1, forward strand.
TGATGTTGTAAGGCAATCGATGTTGCAATACAAATCACAACCACCTAAGATTCAAAAGATTCCCTATCACATTAACTGCGTGAACATGTGGAGACGGCTACCCTCCACTGAAAATGCACTCGTGTATGTGCATTTTTGGCCATGCCTACCATCCCACATGCCATGCGCCATGATGTGGCCATTTTTCCTGGCACCAGAGGAGGTCGCATCACCCGTCAAACTCGCCGCCGCCGCTCAGCTGGTCTCCCTACGTGATGGGATTGACATTAGAGATCTAGGAGATCTACGGCAACAACTACGGAGCAACTACTCTATCGAACTTATTTATTACAGTTTGCCGCTTTTGCCGTAGCCGTCTCCGCCATGAATCCTGTTAAGCTTCACTTATTTTATTTTTCTGTTGATGGGCGGACTCCTCTGCTGCACAGCAAATATCCTGATTTATGTAGTATAGTGGACTGCACCAACAAAAATACAACACACCACAAACGAGCCGCCGGCTGAGGCTTCTTGCCTACGTCCTGCTCGACGGCCATTAGCCACTTCTTCCCTTCCCAAAGCGACTCCATTCAAATCTCCCTGCGGCGGCTAAGGAAACGCAAATCAGTGTAAAACAATTCTCGAACCCTAACAAGTAAGAGTTGAGTCTTTTACAAGAGAAATTTTTTTAGTTGTGTGTCTTTAACAATGCAATATTTCAACTATAGCGCAAAACGCCAAACACAAATTTTATTCAATGGAGGAAATTCAGTTATAGACATATAACATGGATTTTTAATTACAATCTTGAAATTCAAATATTACAAGGATCTTGAATGGTATGTTCAAACACAATGCTTCTACCCTAGTCATACAGGGTTTGCACGACTCTATGTGAACTAATAATGGTCAATTATTTTTACACTTGTTGCACCAACTAGAAGTCTTCTCTCAGGTTCAACTCTATATATTCTTACTTTGGCTACCAACCCCTTCAATAACTCCAACCATCATATATATAGGCACAAGAACTAGCTGCAGTAGTTGAAGTAGTTCACCTATTTAATCCTCTAACTATTTGGTTGTGAATCATCACAATTTGATCGTTATGTGTTCTCAACCATCACGATCTTCCATGTGTGACATATGACACTTAACCGACACAAAATACAACACTTGCAATTCACTTCATCTCCTATATTCTCAAGTGTGTGCAAGTAACCAAAGTTGCATGCAAACCTTTCTAACCAATTGCATGCGCCATCTTGCAAGATCTTGTGAGTGCATAATACTCTTATTTTGTTGCACAAGCTTTACCTTTGTGCCATGCTTCAACACTTTTGCACCTAGGGTGCAACTCCAACCTTTATGCAAGATGACTACTACTTATAGGATCAAAAGTCTTTATTCCAAGACACTACATTGTGCATGCTCATATGTTCTTACTTTGGCTACC